>CP092863.1:18332562-18681215 GCA_030710605.1 Cordylochernes scorpioides
ATGCTCGGTGCTGGCGGATTTCTGATTTGTTAACCAACCATGACCGTTCTGGAAAGATCTACTCCGGGATAAATAGGGATGAGAAACTCATGCCGGGCGAAGAAAGATAAGAAAAAGTCGAAGAACGAAGCTTCGTGGTGTACTCCAAGTAAGCTGCTGCCTCAAATGGTCGGATTGCTGCTTACCGCCGACGCCGGTGTACTTCCTGGAAGACTCTAGAAGGTTCTACGAACTTCTGTCTCCTGTTCTGCTCCTGCTTTCCCTCACTGTACTGCATTTGGTGAGTTTGTAACTGCCGTTTTCTTTATTGTTGTTTTATTTTTGGACTCTTCTGTAATTATTTTATCGATTAGGCTTAAATAAAGTCCTAAATAATTTTTGTACCCACGGAAGTCATTCTTTGTCAACCAACAACGCAACAATATGTTATTTGAGATTCAAGTAAGATTTTATTTGATATTCTCAACTATTTAACAACTATTTTTCTTTTATCTCCACTTGCCTGGGGAATCTAACCTTTTTTGAATAACTTCGGCGGAGGGCAGAATCTTGATACTTTGCTATAGTGCATTGCAGCTTGTCTGCTTGCTACATTCATTTTTGCTGGACTGTGGCGGCGGACGGTTGGCTTGGTAACACTGGAGCTGACGTCACTTCCTGTTGATGCAACCCTGCAAGCGGCATCGCCACGTGACTTATTCTCTTTCTCCATGTTTACCATTTAATCTATATATATTCCCTTTACCTTGTAGTTAATTAAATAATAATTAACGTTGAGCGCTGTGTGTAATCAATTGGAATACAACAATTTTCGAGCTCGAAAATCATACAATTTTGATAGTAGCTCTTTCAACCACATCCTCTCTCTTAGTTAAGTGTACGCTCTCTTACTTTTAGTGTAAGGTTGGTGACTTTGAGTCTAAAGTCCTTATTCATTAAAATTCTCCGGTGATCAATTCCCTCTCCTATCGTCCTCTTTTTCCAACAAATGCGTTGTTTTTATGATTTTTTTAACGAATCAAATGCCTCTTTTAGAATCTGTGCATCATCCTCCCGCACCTCTGTGCTATATATATTCTTCTATAAAAATAACGGTCGCTTCTTTTAAAAATAAATTAGGAGAATAAGGGCGTAAATTTTATTTAGCTTATTACATAGCTGTTTCAGAATCTTTTGCACATCATTTTGCACTTACAGAAAGCCTGTTTGGTTACTGGAATTCAATAGTAAGGTTAAACTTCTAAAAGAATCGAAGAAGATGTAAGCAACATCTTTCATAAATGTGACCAACGTGAGTCAATCTTGGATCGTGGCAGGGAAATATCGATAGCATATACGGCTCAAAATATCAACCTGTTCTTATTAACATTCTCCATATATTGATATATATAATATAAATTTATTTATATTATGTTCATATACATTTATCATGGTATACATACCTTCCAAAGTACTGTAGTATAGGAAATACCTACAAGAGAGTCCCATTATCTTTTAATAATAATGACAAATGAACAACATTGATGTGAATATTTGACGACAATGTTCTTTCATTTTCTCTCTTTCTCCTTGTTAATATCTTATGACTATTCTTTACGGCCTAAAATTATTGTAAATGTGTATAGACAAATGTACAGCCCAAGTGTCCTTAGGGGGACATAGCGTTTTAAATTGAAATAAATAAATAAACAAAAGTCCTATCTTCCAAGAAGGAAAAATATTCACTTGATTTAAATACATTTTATTGCTTTTATGTGATATCTATCTCTCACAACGTACTTTAGTAATATAGGAAATATACTCATGGACAAAACTTAAGAAAGTTGTACCTTTTAGTATTATATCAGGATTTAGATAATAACTCTTAAAGATATTTGATACACACACACGAAGACACACGATATAACCAAGTGTAAAAATTTGCCTCTGTATTCTTCAAAAACTTCCTACTTCTTTAAGTTTTGTCCGTGAATGAATCTTACCATCAGGGTCTATCTCTTTGGAAGGAAAAATCTACACTTTGTGGGTGAGCACCACCAAAATTTATATATATATATATATATTGCTATGGAGATTCTTTATATCTAGTAAAAATATCAGGCCTCAAGGGAAAAGTTTTATTTTCAAAAACATTTTTAATAACTATCTTTCTGGCAGGAACATGGTATAATTCCTCCTGTAGAAGGGGCGTTCGTGCCCCAAAGCTAATGATTAAAAAGGTTTTCGAGAAGGAAATTTTCCCTGGATGCCTGATATTTTGACTCAATATTGGTACAAGGGATTATTCAATTTAATTCTTCATATTTATTCAAACTCTCAATATATTTCATAGATACATATGACTCTAGAAACTTTCTTTGCTTCACACACATAAATTGCCTTTATAAATTTTCTATGTGCGGTACCAAGCAGGCCCACTTTTTTCGTTTATGAATCTCTATTATAACGCACAATAATAGATGAAACAGAAACTAATAAGATGTAATATACAGTATTCCTAGCAATAAATGTTACATCACTGGGCATCACACCCAACAACTAGACTTCAGGAATCTCGAGCCTCTTTGAAGCAAGTAAAATAAAGTTTTACAATATTGGAACATGGTCTCTATGGGCTGATTGGTATATCGATATTTTACAAAGGGATTCAGAATTTGAAGCAGAGGAAATGTTAGAAGCATTCGCATCTATAAAAGATCTGAAGCGTTTGAATAGATATGAATCCAAAGCAATATATATCAACTTTTGATATCAATAATTTCAAATACATTTAAATACAATTTTCATATCTTTATTCTCTATTTTATATAATAACAATTTATTTTGATACTGCTATTAATTGTATTTTCGTCATTCGAAAACTAATAAGCATTATATATGCGTTTATTATTTTTGAATATAACATTTGATGCGTCAAATTCTTTTATTTCTTCAAAAAATAAAAAAGGTGAATTATAGAAGAAATCTCTCTTATCTACATCGCTACAACATGTGTTGGTCTATTTTAGTTTATAGCGTTATACCCTTTAATCACTTAGCTTCTCATAAAATATTTCGCCAATTGTTAAAAGCTGTTTCCATGAGCAATGTGTTTGAAAACATTTTCTATTAATTAAATTAACTGATAAGGAGACACAGCAATACCCCTAATTAAGTACTTAATAATAATTACTTTTCATTTATATTCATGTACGATTCTTTCTTTTCTATTCCTATATTGATTCACGCGAATTAACAAAGTTTTATTCAATTAAAATTGAAATTGGGAAAAGTAAAATCCTATGAAATTCATATAAATAATAACCAAAAGGCTTCAGAGGATGAGTATCTTGTTTATTATATATTTGTCTCAATCTTTCGGGCATACAAATCCTTCTACCTGAAAGCTTGAGATTAATATACAATAAAGCAAGAAATCTATTATCAGAAGCATTTTTTGCTTATTATTCATAGAAATGTAAATAAATATATTAAAATATTTCAAAATATAAATTATTTTTTTTCAATAAACCAAACGTTTTATTTTAAAATATTATCATTTTTTTCCAAAAGGATATGTTTTGATGAACACCAGCTTCTGCTATGTTTGCCAAATTCTTGAATTGCTGCAAAAATATAGGCTTTCATATAATCTCTTAGATCTCCATCTATTACAGCAGATGTCAACACAAATCTCTATCCTACCGTCTTTCTTAATAAATGAAGCCCAAGAAGATACTGCGAACCTTTCTACGTTTATGCAGCTACAAAAGAGAGTTTAATGAGCGCTATATAACTATATATATAATCTATATTAATATTATAAAATACTTTCGGTAAGAATATAAATAAAAGACAATTCACAAAGGGAAATTTTCTTTTTCCTATCACGACAATACAAGCTTTCGGGTGAAATAAATACGATATATATTTTAAATATACTGCTGTCCTCAAAGCTTATGTCCATAGTTCATCTAAAATACCCATTCCAAGAGTCTAGCATCAGTATCACTATAAAAAGAAGTTCCAAAAATGCAATATAACAGCGGTATGGTAAATTAAACTGGTGAAACCGCTGGGAGGGTTCACCACTGACGAGCCAGGCCCTCCCTTTAATTTTTTCCATTGCAGTAAGGGCAGTAGAAATTGTTTAATTTTCAAATGAATCGTACGCGTCTATATTAGTTTCGAATTTTGTAAATATAGTTGTCGAAGGGCTGTTACACCCGAAAGCTTGTATTGTCGTGATAGAAAAAAGAAAATCTTCCATCAGATAATTTTGTCTTTTATTTATATATAATCTATATAAACATGATATAATAGAACGCCTTTTTTATTTGAAAATATAAACTATTTTAACTCTACTGTTTACTTAAAAAAAACGAATAAAGCTTGTTTCTATACTTCCCTTACTGCAATGATAAAAATATTGAAACAATTGAGAGAGATCACCACTGATGAACCAGACCTTTCCAATATTTTGATCATTGCAGTAAGAACAGCAGAAAATTGTTTTATTAAAAAAAGAAACGGGTACCTTATAAATGGTTTATAATCTATATATAATTATATATGCAAAGCGTGATATAAATGTTTAATGTATTGTGAGACAGATGGTATTCAAGATGTTGTGTGTGTGTTGTGGTCTTTGTAATTTTATCTTTAAAAATATTAGAAAGATCAAATGCAAACATAACTCGAATGATTGAACTCAAAAATATAATTTAAGAGTTAAAAAAGGAAACATAAAAATCAGGTAAAAAGTTTCTTTTAATTTTGGTTTTGCAAGATTTCGAGCAAATATACTGCTCTTCAACAGGCTGATACTCTATGTACAATCTCTTAATAATTCAAAGCTGACAAATTCAAAATTAAAAGAAACTTTTTACCTGATTTTTATTTTTTTACTCTTTCAAATAATTTCTGAGTAACTATTGATCACTTAAATTTTTATCTAACTTAAGTATTCTTTTCTTGGGTATGAAAATCTCTGATTGTCAGTATATATGCAGTGTATATAATGAATACACGCACAGTCGTGAATATTATCAGTAAACAAATTATATAAGTTTTAAAAAATAAATTTTAAGAGAGAGAAATATATATCTTACAGATTTATTGAGCGTAATAATAAATATTAAAAAAAATAATTTTCCATATATATAGCCATATATAAAAATAAACACTTAACATTCTAAGAAATCTATATTTCATAACTTCTCAAAGAACATTTTTGAGCTATTAAAAATGAATGCTGGCACACACAAAAGTTTAGGGGAAACATTATAAAAAATTAAAGGATTTCTTAAAGGGAAAAGAATAAAGCCAGGTTCAAAAATTGATCTAATATTTAGTGAGAAGGCGTCATATTGAAACTTTCTAGAAACTTGTAGAGTAACTTCCCCCAGTAGCTTTTCCTCATAACAACTTTGCCATCTCATCTTTCTGGAGGCGAAGTTCTATTGAAACCGTGTACAATTTCCTTTATATCCTAAACTAGTCACAATAAGGGACATCTCCCAAACAGATAAGGTTACTTTCTTTCGCCATTTCGAAAAATAATCCTTTGTCGCCTTGAAGATAAGTAAAAAAAAACTACATACGTCAATGTAAAATACCTGTTCGCATGTATATTTTTATTTTTAGTCTGAAGAAGATTATATGTCTTTATAAAAAAAATAATAATAATTATCTCTGACTGAGATGTTCCTTTTTGTAAATAGATATGAATGCCGGCCAGGGATAAGCTCATATTTCTTAAATTTCTTCTTTGAGTTTTCTTTGTTTACTATAGCAAACTTCCAATGAATCACCAACTTCCTGAGTGTTCGATTAAATTTGCAATTTAATGTTAAACCCTTACTTACTCTTTCTCTCCTTTTTTAGCGCTATAAACCCAGTTAAAGAGCCGTCTTTCGCTCGAAAGAGAAAGTTACTAATTGCTTGTCCATATTGCAATATTATCAACTAAAATAAAACTGTTTCAATGAAATATTGCCTTTAGGAGAGAGCAAAGGGTGTCAAAATGTCTTTAGATAGCTTTTATATTACCGAATATCGGAAATTTGACAAATATCCTCAAATGATATTCTAAACTATTTTTTCATATGAATTATTATTGCGAACGACGAGTGAATATTCCATATTTATTTTTATAGTTAAAAGATTAATGATATGACATCCTAATACTCAAGACGTCGTGAAAATCAATTCCATAGCTTACCATTAGGACACGTGTTAAAGGTGAGCTTAGAATAAAATTGGAAGTGTTGTTTGAAGGAGAATATTTTAAATAATATTATTTGCATATCACCAGTGTATATGAGTATGCGCATAAAGTAAACGTGCGATGATAATCATGATGGAAAGGTAATGTTACTGATATGAGAATAGAATCTATTCGACAACGTTTTTCTATTTTCAAAAATGAAAAACCTATCTAACTTCTTTAATTTTGCATCTCAGTAAAATGAGAATAGATTATTATTTAATTATGAAATAAGAAATAAAATCGTGCTAAATAGATTCTATTCTTACAAGCAGATATTACGTGTTAAATACTTTTTTTATTTGATGTCAAAGGAACTTATTTATTAATTCCTTGAAGAGATGAGTTATATACTGGATGTAAAGGAGTAATTTCAAATATCTTAATGGACAAAACCTAAGGAAGTTGTACCTTTTAGCATGTATATCGGGATTTAGACAATAACTATGAAAGATATTTGATACACAGTTACCTCTTTATTGACACACGAGATAACCAAGTGTGAACAAAATTGCCACTGTCTCCCTAAAAATAAACATCCCGCGACTTCAGAAACTTTTCACTTCCTTCAATTTTTGTTCATAAATTTATTTATATTTCCCTCAAAGGTTATGTCGATAGCCTCCATAAGTACCTTTACCAAGAATACCTCCCAAGTGTGGACTATATATACCGAACAACCCTATTCAATATTAGAGCGGTTTGGTAGATTAAACTGGCAAAACCGATAATGTACAATACCTTCCCATTTTCTTTTATTGCAATAAAAGGACTAGTGTAAAATATTATTTTTTTAACAAAATATACATAATATATAATCTAAAAACTAAAATATTCCTATATTTTAAAAATATATATATTTTATTTTTATTCATCGATGATTCTACTTTTGTTATTATCGTTTTTCGAATAACTTTCAGTTTTGTTGTAAATATGCGAAGTTAACATATCTATCTTTTTGAATCACTAATATAGGATTAAATTTTTAAATTCTATATATTGTGAAAATAACTAATGTGTAATCTTTCCTCAAGTAATTGAAAATAAAAACTACTTGATGGTAAATAATTATTTTTTTTTTATCTCGACTGCACCTTCAACCATTTGTCTTATCGTTCCTTTGTCTTATCAAACCTTTATATAACAACAAACAAATTATTCATAACACATATTAAAATATACAAGTATCAGAGTCATCCATCAATTCTTAATTCTGTCACTTTTTGCTTTTGTGAATGGAATAAATACCCAAATATGGCCATTTCTCATAAGCATCGATGGTTCAGTGGTAAAATGCTCGCCTGCCACGCCGGCAGCCCGGATTTGATTCCCGGCCGATGCATTTTATTTTATTTTTTACACCCGGGCGTTGTCCGGGTCATTCGGCTAATATATATATATATAAACTTGTGCTTAATTAGTTTTTATTCTTATATAAAGATGGCTTTCTATGCATCATATTTCATTGTTTGTGTTGTAATTTTGCAACAGCGCTTAAGAAATTCGTCTTTACACTTTGAAAATTCTCAAAGCACCAGTCAATTATATCAGGAGTATATGACAAAATGAAACTTAATATTTAACAAATATATCAATATTGTATATAAATGGTGTGTAAATGATATAAGATGTAAAGAATTGTTAAAGAGTTATTTTTTCCTATACTCCTGTAGAGGAATTTATACTACCTGAAAGCTTGAGAGAATATAAAAATAAAGCAAGAGACTTATCCTCGGAAGCAATTTTATTATTATTATTGAGACAATTCAGTATTGTCTGTAAAAGAAGGTTCCAATATGAGCCTCTAACAGCCCAGTCCGGGGTAGGAAGCTGGATTCGACAGTCCAGCGGAACTTCTGTCAGCCGGGGCAATCGACCAGGAAGAACGCTTCCATCCAATCGTTCTCCGCCCAAATTGATTTCCCGAGTGTTGTTTCTACGCCGTTTCCTTTCTTCGAGTGTCAATTCGCCTCGGAATGCTCACCCCCGTGTCTCTCAGTTATTAGGCCTCTGCAAACTTTTATGTTCCCTTGGAGAAATCCCTGGGATGGAATATCCAGCTACATAGCCCGTCAGATATCACAGAATTCCCATGGGATGAAAACAAGTCTGATATATAGATCCAGTCCCATGTCTTACGACCTAGCAGTATTTATGGATGTATTAGATGATATACGTGTTGTACAATGCTGTGAATATTGTTATATATGGTTAAAAACAGGTTATTATTTGCACGTTAGTTAACAACTCCATATATTATCAGCTTAACTAGTTTCAACTTGATTCGACGTTTCGGAAACTTATTTCTACCTTAATAAATGGAATTGTATTCTAGAGTCTAAGCTCCGTTGTATTGACCGCTTTCTTAATATATATATGAGATATGATCCTGTCGACTTCTTCTGTGATATGATCCTGTCGACTTTGAATGTGGCAATATGATAATAATGTGGGGAGAGAGAAATAAGGAAACCACAAGTTTGGAAGAGGAATCCCAGGCAACCAGCGAGAGAGAGGTAGCGCGAGGGGCTGTCACCGCTGAACGACTGTTCGTGTCGCACACCACCCCCCAACTGTCCAAAAATAGTCCTGAGGTTCCAAGAAAAGGCATCCCCCCGGAATGTGGCCAGTGGCCCAAAATGGCCGTACTTTAGCTACCTTCTATCTACGTCTCTCTCTGGTTGACTGTAGGTTTACTTTATTATTCCTGGAGGAACATACATTATGACATATACATATTACAATGGTCGTCTCTCTCCCGTTAAAAAGAGGTCAAAACAAAACGCCATCCGTTGCGACCGTCGCCGCAAACTAGCGGCCTTGGGCCGGTGACGAAGTCACAACGCTATCTTTGGAAAATTGAGACAATGACAATTGACAATTAAAATACTTTTATTCAAATCTTGTAAATACAGGTAAAAGTGTCCCCAGTTTGCATTATTTGAGAGATAGAAACTCCTTACTATTAATATCATTATATTATTACCCCCACAAAATATGTAAACTAGTTTGTTTTTGAGCTAATATATATAGACTTTGGTAATATAGATGATCAATTTATTTTCAGTTAGCAACTTGCTAAATATAATAACGAAATTTTCATTATTTTAATGGAAAATAATAACCAACAACATCTCTATTCATCATTTAATTTATATAAGTATATAGCCAAAGATTTATCATTGTATTCATTAGGGAAATATCGCTTAGGAATTTTGTATAAATAAAATAGAGGAATTTGACTTTAAAAATAACTTTCTAATAGGAATCAAACGAGATAAAACTCTCTCAAATTCCATTAAATTATATTTAGATAGTGTATTAGATATTAAAAGGTAAACCCTCCTTTTTGTTGTTGAGAAAACTATAAATATTTTACTGTATAGGTAAGATAAAAGAAAATTGTTATTTATAAAATTTAATATATGTAAAAGCCTTTTAAAATTTAATCTAAAATATTTTCAAAAAATACATTTTGAATAGAAATTTAATTAAAATATGTGAAATAGGAAAACTCCATATTGTTTTGTATTTCTAAACACACGATCTTATACAATGTATAGTAATTGGATATGGAAACGAATTTTTAAAAAGCGTCAATTACCTTCCTCTATATATCTCTATACATTAAAAAACATATTGAAGGGATTTCTATTTTCATTTTGAAAACACGGAAGAGATAAAAATTTATATAATTTTAGAAAAAAAAAAAATTTTTTCGAATCAAAATATTATTTTAATTCCTCTAAATTAGGTTGAATTTTGAAAATATTTCTAACGTCTAATTTTCATTTAATAATTTACAAAATTAAAAGATGATTAAATTTAGTGCGTGCTTTCAGAAATTATTTGCTCTTTTTTTGTTATAATACTGGAAACAACTTGAGAAAATTTCATGTTGATATATCTTTTGAAATTTATAATTTACTTTGAATAAATTTAAACACGTTTTTTTAGAAGAGTAGGGAGGGGGGTGGTATTTCTGAGCAAAAACAAATCTTCATTTTATTGAATACATTAAAAACTCAGTTGTTTTAAATGTATTGAGAGGAAACATGTATTTAATAATCTTTAAGCAGAGCAATTCGAATCAATGTATAGGTTTAATTTTGTTCGAAATTTCCAGAATTAGTCTTGAGATTTCTTCAGTACTCTGATTTGGCCTTCCCTGTTTAAAGAAAATCATTAAAGTTTCTTTTTTCTGATACATTTAATGTGTTTTAATTCATTGATTGAAAGGCAGAACTGCCCTTTTTACATACACTATAAATGCACTAAGAAATTTTACCTCTCCCATCACAATAGATGTCAAAACCATTAGGGGGCTTTAATTTTGCGAGGGATTCATGATTCCTGAATTCTCCAAAGAGGTGTTCAACTGGCGGTGTGTCTAGGCCAAAGCTGATGTTGAGGCTTTGTTGCCGATATTTTACAGGACCGTCGATGATAGCACATAGTTTGTCGTCTATGTTAACAGGTGCGGTAAACTTTTATTTTTTATAGATGAATATTTTCACGAAGAAAGATTTGATCAATATTTTAACCTCATAAATGGTCTAGTTACTATTGTTGTTTCTGTCGTGTTCAATAAAGTGCCTCAGATATCTCCGTGCATATCAATCACAGCAGTCTCAATGTTCTCTATCTGGTCTAGTGACTCTGTAGATACTTTTATAGATAAAACTATATTCAAGGCAAAATTTCACAGAACTACACTCCCTACCCCAACATAAACATACATGCAATACAACCATACATAGACGCATTCACACAAAAACACTCGTACCCACACGCCCACACATACAAACACACCCATACATATATCCATCCTCACACACACATGTACACACCCACACGCCCACACACACACGTCCATTCCTACATCCATAAACATGCGCCCACATCCCCTTGCACACAAACATACACACGCCCACACCCACACACAAGCTTATATACACACACACCCACACACTGCCAACACACACGCCCTCACCCACACACCCAAACACTCACGCACTCACACACACGCTCACATACACACCCACACAGCTACTTATCCACTCACCCACACGCCCACTCAAACACACACGCCAACAGACACCCCCACCTTACATACACACACGCTCACACCAACATACACACGCCAACACATACGCCCACCTTACACACACACACCCACATACACGGAACTAGACTTGAAGAAGACCACCTAACCATCCTTGCGCCAGCGAAGTCCCGAATATACCTGTAATTCGTGCAAGGGGGGCTGGTTGGTGGAATTGAGGACCCCTCATCGCCTGGAAGAGGACACTTGTACGGTTAGGAAGACTCTCGGCTTAAAAATACACTTGTAAATATTTCCTTCTTTTTAAATTATTATTGTTTTTCTTCTAATAATTTTATCGACTCTTCTTGATTTTTGTAAATATTGACACCTCAGTCAATATTTGTGTGTGTGAAAAATAAGAAAAAAATAAATATAAAAGCCCGAAACGCGTTCTTGGTTGGCTTTTCTTAATATATCAAGAAATTGGGACAGCCAAATATCATGAAACAAGTTAAAAATCAACGTTTAGTTATTTTTTCACTAGATATTTCTCTGCCATTTAAAAGGTTCATGTGAGCATTCGGAATATACTATACTTGTTTTATTATATAATTTGTAAAATGTATTATTGAATAATTTCAGTTAATACTCTTAAGTAGATATTCAAAATGTTCAAGAAATACAACTGGAAAACAAAATGTGTCGCGCGCTTAACATAGGTTCCTATTATTAAAGTACTCAGAAATGGGATTACATATTTCTAGTCGTATATAATAGGTTTTCTATTACTAAATAAATAGCTTTTAAGACAATTCCTACTCTATCAAATATTCATAATTCTACCAAGTGTTTATTTATATTTCGAGTGTAATCACTCCTCTATGTAGGCGTTAGAGAATTTATTAAACATGGATGTAGGCGTTTATTAACAATTTTTAAAAGTTTTTTTTTTGTGTTTATCCCACAGGTATGTACACGTGGTACAGGCTATGATAATAATGGTGGGTAGAAGTAGGCGACTGCTTTTACTGTAAGATCACCACATATCTACACATGTGAAAAGCAGTTTGACTTTGCACTTACAAATGTGCCAAAGGCCCGTTTGGTTAATTGCACTCGTTGGTGGGGTTGAACCTTTGCAAGAATCGGGGGCCATTGGAGCATTTTTTTTTTTAATCAGAAAAAAGTGCCCAATGCGGGGAATCGAACCCGGGTCGTTACGGTCGAAAACCAACGGTTTAGACCATTCTTCCACCGACCCCCTATTTTTAAAAGTAAATATAGAAACGCCCCTTTCTCTCTCTCTCTATCCTTTATGGTGTCTGAAATTTGAGGCAACCAATAGATAGAGAGTACAAAGTAAGACTTACTTTCTCTCTCTCTCTCTCTCAGAATAGTTAATTATTCGAATATAAAATGTCTACAAGTTTTTATTGTAAGTTTTTAAAGATATCTAAACTTATAAAGTTTGATATGGGTTCTTTATTATTTTCAAAAAATGGCTAAGCTATGGAGAATATTTGAACCTTAGGTTTCCAAAGAAATATTTTCATTTTATAAATGTATAAATATGTTTTTAGAACATATATCTAATACACAATGTATTTCTAAAATATTGAGCAAATTATTCAAAATATACTAATAATATATTAAAATAAATATCTCTCCTTCTGGGAATGATTTATATTAACGATCTGAGAATAAAATTATTTGTTTTTTTTTCAACCCAAAATACACTCATGGACAAAATTTAAGGAAGTGAAGTCTTCAAAGTTGTGTCGGTCGTCTATTTTTTTTTAAGAGGACAGAGGTATTTTGTTCACACTTGGTTATCTCGTGTGTCTTCAATGAAGGTCACTGTGTATTAAATATCTTAAAGAGTTTTTAGCTGAATCTCAATATACATACCAAAAGGTACAACTATTTAAGTGTTGTCCAAGAATGTATACTTCTATGATAATTATTTACTTCAATGCACTATATCACACTGCATTTAGTCGAGGAAAATTTCAAGATCTATGAAACAGATCACGAATATCAACGTTAAAATTTTAATAATTGCTAGCACGACCTTCTCTACGTATGTTTATTTATCAGATATGAACATAAATATATTAGCTAAAATTTATTTTAAAGAATAAAAGAGAGAGGAATTATAAGACGCTTCTTTTTTATTGTAGAAATTCAAGCTTCGAGTATTAGCTTTTGATCAGGAAAAATATTGTCTTATATCTTGAATCTCAACTGGCTTGTTTGCCCCCCAGCTGTGGATGGGAGAAATTTCTAGGCTGCAGAGAAGACGCCACTCTACGTTCCAGGCAAGTCCTGCCGCCACTATATCGACCGGCCAGTGTTTACATCTCTCACAACTTTTTATCATCTTTCTTTGACTCCCGTGCAATATATTGCCTTCTTCCTCAAATTAATATAGTCACACATTTACAAGTTCATGCTAAAGCCTGTATATCGGGATTCACACAATAAAAATATAATTTATAAACAGTGTAATTTATTGAAGACACATGAGATAACCAAGTGTGAACAAAATACCTGTCTCCTTCGAAGAAATAGACGGCCGGGGAAATCAAAGACTTTCTACCTTCTTAAGTTTTGTCTATGAGTGTATATTTCATTTAGAGACGTTTAGACAGTTTAATAGAAAAATTTCTCATTAAAATTTGCATCATTGTTTATTATGTCTTTAGTTGCTTGAGATACAAGTTCATTAATGCCTTCAATCCAGTCAAAACAGACTCAGGTTTTGTTCATGAATGTATATATAATTTTAATCCGATAAAATACTCTACTGTGACAAGTGCAGTTTATTATATTGTAATCGGTTAACCACCGCGTCCAGTATATACATATTTACGTACGTCTATAGGCTAAAATAGCAGTCGTTTATAGAGCGTACATTGTTTTAAGGTCTATTTGAAGGGTTACTAGGCCCGAAGGATAACTTAACCAGAATCTAATAATATAATTTGGTCGTATTAAAGTGGGGAATTTTATTAAATCAATTGTTTCGATCACTCTAAAATATCTTTAATCAATACTTTCCTGGGTGGTAGAGTTGCGTCTTCTCTGCAGCCTGGAGACTTCTCCCATTCACAGCTGGTGGCAAAGCCAGTTGGAAATTAAGATTTTTGACACAAAATTCCGCCTGATGAAGAGCTAACATTCAAAAACTTGCCATTCTACAATAAAAAAGAAGCGTCTTATAATTCCTCCTCTCCAAGTGTACATGGATCTTTATATATATATGTGGAAATAGACAAAAATAAACTACGATAAACGTCATGGAAAATCGCAGAAACTATTTATATGAAATATTTCTTCTCTTTTTAGCTTTCAAAATACAGTCGAAGAGCCATTTGCATATTTCATGATTTAATAAAGAAATTTATAACAGATAAGTGCTACATATATTTTAAAAATTGAAATTTTTCGAAGAATTGCTTCTTCTTTTTGAATTTATTATTTAATAAACACTAAGGTTAAAATTGACCGACTGTACGTGCTCCTGAAACGTCACAAGGATAAAAAGAAAGCATACTTAGATATTCAGGTAATAAAAAGGCATATATTGGATTTCTAATAAAGATATTTTCCCTCTTCTACATTCTGACACAATCAACAAGGAATCAAGAGTTTGGTTTCTTTTCTCATTTATTTTATTTCTCGAGATTTCGGGGTATGTATGTATATAATGGCTCAAATGCGTATAAATATTGTTAGTATATCCATGCTATCCATGCCCGTTGAAGAACCGGAAGGTTCGAAAGCTCGCAATAAATCTAAAAAGAAGCTCCTCATGTAATCTTTTAATCTTTATATATTTAAACTAAATTCTACTGAGTTCATGTAGCCGAAATCATACTTCTGTATCTCCGTGTTGAAGAGCATGTTATCCCGAAAGATCGAGAAATAAAAGAAATGAGAAAAGAAACAAACCCTTGATTCCTTGTTGATTGTGTCGAAATATATTGGATTGAATATAAAGAAATATTTGCCAGTATTTTGGTTGGCTGAATGCCAATCTTTATCAAGGCATTACATTTTGTATATACACTTATACAAATTTATACAAAAAAAGTAATGCTTTCACAAAGTAAGGCATTCAGCCAATCGAAATATTAGCAAATAAATCTTTATATATTCAATTTAATATATGTCTTTATAATACATAAATATTTGAATATGAATTGCTCTATTTTCAAAATGTTACTTGGATCTTTATAGAAGAGACAAAATTGAATATCTCTAAGGGTTATTCCCTTTTGTTTCTATATAAATAAACTGAGGAATGGGGAGAAAACACTCTCTCTCCTTCGAAATATTTTAATTTATATATTTTTTTCTCTAGCATATCCAACTACACTTTTCTTATAAAACTTTGGTATTATTAGTATACCAATTCACCCTGGCTTCTTTAACGTGTCCCTAGAGTTAACCTATGGAGCATTTGTACGATAGAAATTAGGAGAGACCTCTTTGAACATGGAGACGCCTGTTCTCTTTCTGAAGAAGTCTTTGGGGGAATATGTGAGGGGCAAGTAGATTTTAGGATATAAATATTCGTTCTCTCATCAGATAAGTTAGTAATTGTATAAAACTTAATACCTCTATATAACTGTACAGTACGACTTTAATAGATATGTTACGGCGATAATGACACTTCAAAATATCGTAAAGATAGAGGCTGCCTGGCCGGCATTCATATTTCTTCGGCCAGTAAATCTTTTTATTGTCTCGACGTTTCGACAAAAATCTTTTGTCCTCGTCAGGAGCGAACAAAAATTAAAACATTAGGCAAAGCGTTAGAAATATATATACAGTAGAATAATTTCTAACGCTTTACCTATTGTTTCAATTTTTGTTCGCTCCTGACGAGGACAAAAGATTTTTGTCGAAACGTCGAGACAATAAAAAGATTTACTGGCCGAAGTGTCTTTTACTTCAAAATATATAATTAAAGAAAAAGCATCGATTGCATCAAATTTTTGCATTTCTTTAAAACGAAAGAAAAGCAAGTTTTCGGGAAAATTCCCCTAAGATATACCCCACTACAATATTAATATCTAAGCAATAGTTTAAACTAGTGTAGCGTGTAATTGTGTAGGTAAAAAAAGATATTTCCCGAAAAGTCCCTTTTTTGTTTTGAGGAAATAAAATAATTTGACGCAATTGGAACTTTATGTCTTCAATTATTCAGAGAGAAAGAGAGAGATTGAGATTGAAAATAATTTTATTATATCGTTCATATAAGATTATATGAGGTTGAATACAAAATAAATATATAGATTGAATAAGAATATATAATAATAAATATATGAATAAATAGATGTAAAAATGTTTATAGAATATTTGATAAATATACATATATATAAAATATATATAATGACGTCATTGGTGGCGCCCACAGCGGGAAAGACTACACCACCGATGGACTGCGAGAGTTCTTTCCCACAGATCAAGATGGAACTTGTTGATGGTAGCCTTCGCCACACTTGTTAGTTTCATTGCCTCGGGATGGAGGCCGACAGCGAAGAGCCAGGCCTGCAGATCCAGGGGCACTTCACAGGAGGCGAACACCTCCCGGAGCAGGGGTCGTACGGCTCGGCAACTCCAATATCTGTGGGTCAGAGAGAGAGAGGACCTTATTATAACAGCCTCCTTTAGAAACACAAGGTAATAAGACAAAATCCAAATAAATAAATAGTGTATGATGTTTTGGTAACAGCGTTATTAACGAAAGGTCGCACACAATTTTTTATTTGGATTTGGTCTTATTACCTTGTGTTTCTAATATATAATCCAAATTATATCTCATTAACCTCCTTTAAAACAATAACTAGATTACAAAATCTCAATTATAGAGTTACATGTTCTAATTTATGATGGTTTAACAGTGGTCATACCAGGTTGTTATAACCAAGTTTATAACCGTTATATGTATATTGTAACACTATTTTACATTTCGCTATATTCGAATCTACGTCTTTAAAAAATACAATTTACAAAATTTGGCAATTGTTTCGTAGTTTTATTATAATTTGAGAATAGCTTCGATTATAAAAGATCAAAATATTCTCTCTATAAAAACCAAGATATTGTGATCTTATGATATCTTAACAAATTGGAGGCAACGACATCCGAGTTCCGTCCAAATTCTAATTGGTTTGTTTAATAGAGCCAGGGAGATTATGGGATCACTACAGGGATTTTATTTGAGTTATAAGCCATGGACTTAATGCAAACTAATTAAACGGATAAAGGTTATTTAGATATATAGACTTTGTTCTAATAGCGAGATAAAATATTTAGAATTTTGGGAGTATTGAGTATAAATGGTGTTGGTTGTAATTTGTTGGAATTTATCCCTCTCTCATTCATGTTGAAGAGTGTCTACTTCTATAATCAATCATGATTGAAGGCTATGGGAATGTGCCTAGAGCATCGCCCTCCACCTGGAGCGTGGGGGGGGGGGGGGGGGGGGGCGTGCGTGTGACCTCTTTGGAGAGTTGGGAGGTCGCTAGGTCGAACGAGGGGACTGGAGACGTCGTCCGGGTGGAGCCTCTTTAGGGCGGGTGTGTGGCGCGAGAGCGTGCCGTTCCCGTCCGGCCCGGGCACAGAAAAAAAAAATGGTGTTGGTTGATTGGTTGGAATCCATTCCTCCCTTAATCATGTTGAGTGAACCATTTCATGAATGTCCACTTCTAGAATCAGTCAAGATTGAAGGTTATGGGAGGTTGGTTAGAGTATAAATAGTGCTGGTTGATATTAAGGAATTAATCATCTTTCTCTTTCAGTCATGTTGAGTAAAACCATTATTAGCCTCCACACTCAGAATCAATCAAGATTGAAAGCTATGTAAGGTAGATTAGAGTATAAATGGTGCTGGTTGATATTTTAGAATTAATCCCTCCCTCCATCATGTTGAATAAACCATTGATGGTGATATCACCAAAGTGTGAACAAAATTGTCTCTATATCCTTAAAAAAACACGACTTTTCCCTTCCTTAAGTTTTGTCCTTGAGCGTAGATACCATTTTGTCCTTTGCTCTTTAAGAATCTGTTAAACCTTTTAATATGGTCTTTGTACAATAATGTATGTAAGAAAGCAAATATTTTAAGAATTATGAGAAAAATAAACTGACTTCTCAACTTAAAATCTGATTATTTTCTTCCTTTTAGATTAGATATGTTCGTAACTATACCACGTTAAAGAGCCAAAAAGTCCTGTTTTCCCAGAGATAATCGACAATAAAAGAGAAGCTTACAGCTCCAACCGTCTGACTTCCTCAGGAAACTAATAATTTCCATAGCGAATGGCAGCGCAAACAAATTAACCCGGCTGAGAGTTCCTTCAGGGGTAAATATATTGACCTGAGTTATCTAAGACATCCTTTAATATCCTTCGTCCTCAAGGTCACGGTACACCTGGAAGGCATTTCGTGGAAGAACGGCTTGTATTAAATAAAGGTCTAAAAAATCAACAAGAAATTCAGGGTTGAGTATTTTTTACTATTTTAATTTCTCTAGATTTCCAGCTAACATTCCCTTCAACAGGAGAACTAGAAGTATGACTTCCGGATAACTATACACGACAAAAGAAAAAAGAATAAAATATACGTAACTCTGGATTCTTTGTTGATTTTATTAAATGAACGTATATTGTAATTAAATGTTTTTGCTATCATTATAACCCCTTCGGAAAATAAATTTATCAATGAAAGATAATTCGCTAAAGGAAGAGTTTATTTTTATATATAACGGCAATACAAGCTTTCGGGCGTAACAGTCCTTCGACACTCACTAAAATATTGCCACTAAAGTATTGTATTTTATTTATAAATGTCTTTATATTATATAGTAATTATATATATATGTGGAAATTTAAACCAACAACCTTATATTGTGTATGATACAACAAGATTTCCTTGTTGTATAATAGAAATACATCTATAAATAATTATACGTATGATTGACATGTGTCATTACATCACCATATGTAATGTACTTTGTATAAACTGAGGATAAATAAATAAAACTCTGTAATAGATTAAGAGTTGAGCTAAAGCAGAGATCGAACAGTCACACAACAAAGTCTAAAGATAGGAAACTGCCACGGCGCCAGTGTACAATTTCAAATCCTATCCACGCTATTGTTGCACACACACACACATCCACTGAAATTCAATACTTCCTCTCTCGGCAAAGATATATAAGACCTCCGCCCTTGCCGTAAATATAGTCACTTCACCATCAGTGGGAGCCCTCGTCACTTCATCTTCTGATGCTCGACCATGCCGTAGATCAGTAAGAAAAACTTCTTATCTCTCCATCTTTCGCTCCTAGCTCAACTTTTATCTAGTGCAACTGTGTCTTCGTTTATTATTTTTTTGTGTGGACATTCCTAAGCTTTCTACTCTGCCTCGACCACAACTGCCTGTACTCTGTGAGAACTGTTAAAGGTCTTCCAAGGTACAGAGAGGTACTGGAAAACTCTCCACATCCTGACTGTTCCTCTCGGTTAACACAGTATAGCGAGAGTCGACAGGATCGCACACCATAGATTAAGTCGACTGGATACCTCACCATATATATATATATGTGATTATTTAAGACCATGGAATTATTGTAATATATCCAAATATGCAATACCACATGTGTCACCACGTGAATGTACATAACATGCTATTTACTGCAACTATGAAACATCAAATAACATCAATCTGTACCGCTTAAGACTGTAATAAAGTATAGCAACTGTACAGATATAGAAAATTACAAGAGAAACTTAAGTCCAAAACTAATCAGGCCTAGTAAAAATTAGGAAACGAGACTTCATAAATCCAGCCCAAGTTTTACGAGGTCATGGCACTCTTGGCTGATGTAACCCCCCCCCCCCTGATCACATTAGAAAGGGGCAGAGACCTGCCTGGACCCGTGGAAGCTATAACGGGAAGCTCACAAACCTAAGTAGTTAGTTCGTTTTCTTCCGTCAGCGAGAGCCTTGGTCCACGTCCCATCGATTGCCAGGTAATCCTTTCCTGCCTGAATCCTCCTCTTTCCCTTCTTTCTTGACGACAGCCGCTTCTTCTGTGGAATCTCTGTTTGCTTATTTCACCTTTGGTCAAGCTGTGTTGCCTTCCCCACCACTTCACGGTAGCGGTGACATCGAGGATCATCTAGTATCAGGTAACACTGGTCCGAGAGGTCCCAAGATATCACATATATATATACTAATAATTTTCTCCTTTACTTACTGCGACGAGAAAGTATATTGAAAAGGGCATGGCTCATCAGCCGTAAATGTGTTTCCGGTTTTTACTCCAGATTAATCTTCATAAATACTGTTTTATTAGATAATTTTGTTCAAAGAGCAGGCTCCTTTATGGTAATACTTGACGATGGTATTTAGCAAAATTATTGCCATTTATATTGAATATATCAATAAAGACCTATTTCACTGAGTTTATTACAAATATTCTTCAAAATAATATCTTATAGGTCCTTAGTTAAATAATTCGGTAGGGAGGCATCCGGAGATAAAACTTTATCCCAAATCTTTACAACCACATTTTCCAAAACCTTTTAGAACAGAAAATATCGTTTTAATAATTTCATTAAAAAACAACAGGTTGAGAAATATTTTGACTATTTTACATAGCGGAGATCTTCAAAGGTTCGCCCTTTAACCCCTTATAAAATGAGCCTTGGAGAACTTCAAAGACACTCTGGATTAGGTGTCAAAAGAGATGCGAACGCACTGAACAAGAATTCTTATTCTTGGGCCGCGCCAACACCCCTTTGTCTGGGCTGTAGCCTTCCTTGCCACTTCTAACTTTTATAATGTTAAATATTCTCCATTTATATCACCTATTCCCCCATTTATATTACATTGTTTTGCTTCTTAACGTCACCTAGATGAAGTAAGTCCAATTCATTCACCTTCAGCCACTGTTTTGTAACATTCCTGCCATTCGTTCATACAGACATACCGGTATACGAATAGAGTAGAGATTATGCTTTCAATGAAGCTCATATGACCGAGCAAACTGACAAATTGTTGCGCTGATAACCCTCCAAGTGTTTATAAACAGATGATACCAGGTTTTAATGCTATTCTCTAAAGTAATATCATCAATATAAACTTTCCCTCTTTCTCTCTCTCTACTAGTGTAGCGAAGGCTACCATATACAAGTACCATTGGAGACGCCGGTTATGTAAATTTCTCTCTTTTTTGCTTATTCAGCCAGAAGATTTACATACTTGTAAATATAATGCTGTATATAAGGATGTGTTTAGTTTTAATAAAGGTGTGTCAGTAACAATCGGGTGTTGTGAATCATTAGTGTCATCATGGTAGCCTTTCTGGTGTAGTGGGTACCTTTGAGGAAGCATATAGGCTTCAATTCGGTTGGAGACAAGAAGAAGTCTGGCAAGAAGATACAGAAGCTCTGCCACAACTATTTATATAAGGCCAGACATCCAGGATGCGGTAAGCTTTCCGAGCTTTGTAAGTGAGGCAGTGATTGTATCCGAAACAACCATCTTGGTCTTGAGGTGAGTACCGCCAGTTAGCTCGTACTTCATCGACCTGCCCACTCTGCGGGAAAGAACTCTCGCAGTCCATCGATGGCGGAGTCTTTCCCGCGGTGGGCCCCACCAATGAAGACCTTGTATACATATATATATATATTATCAATTATCTAATATATTTTATCTTTTTATTCACATATTTATCATTATATAATATTTTTTTATTCAATATAAATTTGAATTTATTCATTTATTTTAAGATAAAATGGAAAAATGAAATATATTGCATCAGATCAGAGCATAATATTATAGAAACTTAAGGAAAAAGACATCATCAAAAATGCATTTTCATTTTATTCTTTTATTAGTTACTTTTCAATCTAAATATCGTTGTTATTTTTAATTAGAAGCAATTTTTAACATATATGTAAGACTGAAAATTTCAATTATAGGTATAATTTTTACTGTCTCAAATCTTATATATTAATATTTAAAAAATATTCATACACTTTATGAAATTTCAAAATATTAATTTAAATGGAAAATACTGTTTCATCTTTTTCTTTGCAGAAAATTCTCTCTGTGTTTTAATTAAAGATATCATTTTAAAAATATACTTGAAATTTCATCTTCTCTGTTTGACTCTTAAATTAATTGTATTTTTAATTAAATCTTAGTTAAGTCAGAGAGAAAAAATCATAGTGAGACATAATTAAATGTAATTATTATTCAGCGTTAAAAGGCTTGTCTGCAAAGTATATTATTTCAGTCAATCCCTTCATGCCTGAATAAATCCCAGAAAATGTCTTGATTTAATAAACTAGATGATTAATATATCATTTATAAAATTTAATAAGTATTTTATAAAACTCTTGTATTAGAAAAGTAACAAAATGTGTTTTTATTTATTAGAACAAACACAAGCAAGCTTTCAAACAAACACGTTTTTCTACGTCCTCGTTTTAAATATGATTGGAAGGAGAGGATGAACAATTGAAAAATAAATTTTATTACACGGTAGGATCAAAAGGTTCCCGAACTTTTAAAAAATAAAATAATAAACAACTTTGAAAAATGTAAAATCAATTTTACTGTAAGGAACAAAGCCTAAACTATAATTTAATTTAGCAACGCCAGTAAATGCGCATGCGTAGTTTTCATTTTTGGCATATTTTTGTAGTAAGTATTCTAGCTCGCTTCGGTTTCTGCAATGTCATCATTTGAGCAAAGGGCAGATATTAAATTTTGTTTAAAATTTTAAAAATCTTTCACAGAGACATTAGAATTAATGAATGAAGCCTATGACGACGAAAAATTGTCACGAACGCAAGTTTATTTCTGATATAAATGCTTTAAAGATGGCCGTAAGAGCATCGCAGATGATTCAAGTTCAGGTCGGCCATTGAGTCAACAACGGATCGCAATATTGGACTGGTACGTGATTTAATTGTTTCTGATAGAAAAATTACTATTGATAATATATCAGAAATACTTGGAATTTCGTATGGTAGTTGCCAAAAAAATATTGGTGAACATTTAAACAGGAAAAAACTTTGTGGTTATTTTGTCCCACGAAATTTACCAGATCAACAAAGAGAAACCAGATTATCAATTTACAAAGATTTAATTTAAACTGCAAATAATGATTCTGATTTTCAAAAACAATAATAGCTGGTGATGAAACATGGTGCTTTCTTTTTGATCCACAAACCAAAAAACAATCACTCGAATGGCACACACCAAGTTCTCCTAGGAAGAAGAAAGTTAGTCTTGACAAGTCTAAAGGAAAAGTAATACTTGTAGTGTTTTTAAATTATCAACGACTTGTCTAATACGAATTTATTAAAGAGGGGGTTACTATTAATAAACGGGTATACAAATAAATACTTGTGCGCCTTCATGATGCGATAAAAATAGAAAGAAACCATCTCTTTAAATCAAAACAGTGGAAATTGCTACATGATAATGCCCCTGCTCATAGAGCCATTATTGTTCAGGAATATTTAGCCAAACATTCTGTATCTATCCTGCCGCATCCTCCTTACTCTCCTGATATCGCGCCATGTGATTTCTTCTTCTTTCCAAAACTTAAAATGACGTTAAAAGGGAGGCGCTTTTCATCGTCATCAGAAGTAATTGAAAATGCGACGGTGGAGCTAAACAAGCTTGAAAAATTGACTTTGAACTAGCATTTCAACGGATTTTTTCTCGCTGGAAAAAAATGTGTAGATAACCAATCCCCTATTTTGAAAAAAATGATGTTTAAATTACTATACTATGAATAAATAATTATTTATTCAAATTAATATATGAATAAATAAGATATTCATTATAATATATTTGTACGCCCTATTATATAAATATATTCAATGGATCGCCTTTTGATTCAAACTTAATCTTCTTTAAGAAAAAAAGGGGAATCTCCTGATCGTACAGCTAAAATTTGCTGATTTCTTGCGCCATCTATCGGTATAAATATAAACTAAGCGTTGATTTTTTAATTATTCCAGATTTGGCCAATTTATCCACCTGATCCAAGTACAATTTCACTTTTGTACTATTTTTCGAATAAGTTTTCTTTGTTTATTTACAAGGTAAGTCGAGGTCCAATTTATGATGTAGCGTTAGGCAGATTTGATTTTTGGAAGCTTTGAAATATGGATTCAGCTGTTAGTACTTTGAATTACGGGAATATATCTTAATTAGGAAATAAGTGAAAATAATTAATAGCATAAAAGATATTTAATATTTAAATCTCTTATTATAGTGCAAATAAAGAAGATCATTCGAAAAAGCTCACCTTTTTTTTTGTTTTAAAGCAATAAAATAAACTTGTTTTCAATTTTTTTTCTCAGAATATTTCGAAGGATTGCCTACCTTTTATCAATTTTCATTACACAATATTTTTAAAAATAAATTAATGAAAAGAAAGCAATCCTTCGAAATATTTTGCTAAAATGTATTATTTTTTCTTTCACAAATTCGGGTACGTTCTTTTTTAATATATAAAGATTTGATTTGGGTTGGCCAAATCAAACAGGCTAAATCAATGATTAGTTGATTTCTGTTCCACCAGATGGCGTTCTGCCTTCTGTAAAGCACATGTGCTCCTGGTCAGGATATGCCATTTTTATTTTTGATTTCAACACCTGATCTTTTTATATTTTATTTTTCTTTCATTTTTTCAAGTGTTAAGCGTATTTACTAAGTTTGGCCTTAAATACCCATTCCTTGGTTTTTCAAGGAGCTTCTGGGACCAAAACATATTTTTTGCTCGCAGTGGTACAGCCTACTCAACGCTGACGAGCGCCAAAAAGTACGAAACGCGTTCGTGGATGGCTTTTCTTGATTTATCAAGAAATTGGGTTGGCCAAATATCAGGGAACAGGCTAAATCAATTATTAGTTGATTTCTGTTCCACCAGATGGAGTTCAATCTTCTGTAAAGCACATGTGCTCCTGGTCAAAATATGCCATTTTTATTTTTGATATAAAGATTTAGGTCTAAAAGAAAATTTTGGTATTTAGCGATATTATGTATGCTTCAGAAACCTCTGGATTAACAACACCTACACCACACGCACAAATAAATAATAATATAAAGTCGAATAATATCGCAAGGATATAAAAATAATTTTCAAAAATCTCTTAAATAAGTCGAAATGTATGGATTAAGTTTGATGTTCATTGAATCGACAATTTCAAAATATATTTTTGATATTTGTCTCTCGACGTTATCTAATTAAAAGTGAATTTGATTTCACGCTCCGAGAAATACTTCACTTTCTATTTTTGTTCTACTTTCTCTGATGGCTAATAAACTAATTTATCCTTATTAACATATGTGAAATTGGAAACTCAATATATTTTGTTTATATAAAAGGGCGTACCTGGATCTGTAAAGAAAATAAACTTTTTTTTTCTCAAAATATTTCGAGAGATTGCTCCCTCTTTATATTTCTCTCGAAATATTTTGAGAAAATATTTTTTTTCTTTACAGATCCAGGTACGCCCTTTTATACACTGCGTGACATTGAAAATGGAACACCAAGAAATAGTGGCTAGAAAATTATGCAAATTTCAGGGTAGACGCGCCTAGCCGAGTTATGCAAATGATGTAAAATGCGCAGCTCTCGTGAGCACATGGAGTAAGATATAAGGGAAGGAACTTGCAGAAAGGACAGTATTCGTGTCGTTATTTCTTCAAGGAAAATCATTGTAGAAATTTTGTTCTTGTGTCAAAAGACACGTGTAATAACAGAGAATGCCAGGTCATCGTAAACGGAGGCAGTTCAAGCAGACAGACGCTTTTACGAGGGGCATGGTGATCGGACTGAAAAGGGCAGGTTGGTCCATACGTCAAATCGCAGCTGATACACACCTTGGTGCGTCCACGGTGCACCGACTGTGGAGAAGATGGTTGGAACAAGGAAATGTGGCAATTTATAGGAATGTCGGTGCAACCAGAGTGACATCAGCACGTGTGGATCGGCGTATCCTTCGACAAGCAGTGGCGGCCCTACAAGCCACTTGTACCGCCATCCTGCATATGTGCAAGACACCCTAGATCATTCCATCTCGACCAGAACCATTTCCCGTCGATTGGTTGCTAATGGCTTGCACTCATGCCGTCCGCTAAGAAGACTGCCATTGACCCCACCGAATAGGCGCCAACGTTTGGAATGGTGCCGGGTTAGATCGACGTGGATGAAGGAATGGCACAGGGTCGTGTTCTCAGATGAGTCGCGTTTCTGCTTGTCCAATGATAGTCGCCGTGTACGCGTGTAGCGTCGACGTGGAGAAAGGTCCAATCCGGCAGCAATTGTGGAACGCCCCACCGTGCGACAACGTGGAATCATGGTTTGGGGCGCAATCGCGTATGATTCCAGGTCACATTTACTTCGTATTCAGGGCACTATGACGGCCCAACGATACGTTGATGATGTGGTGCGACCGGTGACACTCCCCTACCTTCAGGGGGTACCCAATGCCCTTTATCAGCAGGATAACGCCCGACCGCACACTGCTCGCATTAGCCAACAAGCTCTGCAAGATGTACAGATGCTTCCCTGGCCACCGTACTCTCCTGATCTCTCACCAATCGAGCACGTCTGGGACATCATTGGACGCCGTTTGCATGCCTTGCCACGGCCGCGTTCAGAAGACGAACTGTGGCAAATGGTTGAGAGGGAATGGAGAGCCATCCCTCAGGACGCCATCCGTACTCTGATTGACTCTCTACCTAGACTGTTGCTGCATGCATCGCCGTCCGCGGTGGTCCTACTTGCTACTAAGCCGACGCCGTTCTCGCTCTGTATTATGACTATCATTTTGAAATAAAGATCACTTATTGTTCGTCCCTGTCTCTCTCTGTCTGCCGAGTTTCATCACTTTCTGGCCACTATTTCTTGGTGTTCCATTTTCAATGTCACGCAGTGTATAATCTTAATTAATGGATCGCCTTTTGACTCAAATCAATAATTTATGTTTATAAATATTAGAAAGAATTGGATAAATATTTTTATGTATGAGGAGAGATTACCAGCAATCATATGATAAGAAGATTGAGGTAATTTTGAATAATATAATAAATTCTCTCATATGCGTTTACATCCTCTCAGAGTTTTCGATTTTAAAGTTTTTCGATATATCCGCTATGGAGATGCTAGACTATACTTAACGATCTAGGTATCATATTTTCCATTTTTTTTTATTTGAAAAAAAGATGCTTCTATTTCAAAATATTATCTTCTTCTTCTTTCTTATCTCCACTCAATCATATTAAGGTATCAAGCTTGTAAAGTTCGACAACCATCATGATTGGGTGAAGTAAAATGCGTCTGCCTTTGTCATTAAGACTGGGAGCACTACTCAGTGGCAGGCGCCGACTTAGCTCCAAATGAAATGGCTGCCTCTGACATGAGGAACAGACGCCATGTGCAGCCGCTCCTAACATGGAGTACAAATGCTGCTCATCCTGTATCCCTGGATCAGGAGACCTTACAAGGTACTATCAGCCAGGCCAGCTGAGCCCAGGTTTTTTAGTGAGCTTGTTACTGTTATCATATATTTAGAAATTCAAAACTGCTTTTTTTATTTAACGTGTTTTCATGTCTGTCTATCCACAAATCTTGTAATCATTTTTAATATACTTACCGAGCACTCAGAAATATTAAATTTAGTAAACTTGTTCGAACCTGATATAAGTTGACATAATTCAGACTTCTTGGTGGTCTGGGTGGACTGTAAAGAACTATTTTTCAATATTTCCTCTCAAATTATCAGATCAATATTTAATACACTTCCTGACCACGTAGAAGTCTGATATTTTATAGGTTACTAGACGAATGGCCCGGGCAACGCCCGGGTTTTACCCGAGTGCGAATATATTTTAAAAACGTTTTAATCTTCATCTTGTCTACACCTTGCTTCCTAGGGTTGTCGGCGCCCGTTGACTCCCGGCGAGCAAGCGACTGCTCCCGTCGGCTGCCGGCGTGCGAGTGGCTTCCCGGCGCATGCGCGCGCCCGTTGACTCCCGGCGAGCAAGCGACTGCTCCCGTCGGCAGCCGGCGTGCGAGTGGCTTCCCGGCGCATGCGCGCGCACAGGGAAGCCACGTGTCGCAGGCGGCCAATGGGCGGGCCCCGCCATCAGTTCCACCGCGTTCTAGATGAGCTATTTAGAATAATTTGAATATATAGTTTTAATAATTGATTTATATATTTTTTAAAATAGCCTATCGTCATCCTCGTTATTTTTTACCTATGTATTGAAATTTTGGTTTGAATTAGTGAACTACTGCGAATTTGTATACCGGACATACAAACCAACCAACCATCCAACAGACAAACATACAAACATTCATTTTTATATATATAGATTTCATTCTTACTTACGTTGAAGGTTCACAAAATATCAGACTTCTAGGTGACCTTGGTGTTTGTTAGTAAACAAAATAACGTATTTTTGTATAGTTTTTTTCAAACGAAGGAAATAGGCACAGCCGTTTCGCTGCCGTAATAAGCGGCTGGAATTCCAAAGGGTTCTGGATGGTTAGGACTGGAAATTTCTATATTTCCAATTATTTTTGTGACAAGGCTTTAATATACTCCCAGACCATAGGGAATATTGAAAGTATGTATACTCGCTCAATCTAGCTAACATTGGAAGTATACAAAATTTAAGACTTCTGGGTAGTCTGGAATGGGCTGATTACCATATTTAATTTCAAATATTTTGGTCAATTTTTATTATATTTCCAGGCCACTTAGAATTCTAAAATTGTGTGCATTCACTCATCAAGCTAACGAGGTAAGTGTACAAAATATCATACTTTTAGATGGTCCTAATGTTTGTTGTTCTGAAATATACTATAAAATAGAATTTTTACATTTTGTCACAGATTTTCCTTGTATCAAGGGGTACTAGGATTAGCGCTACCAATAACAATTGCGCGGGGTGCAGTTTTCTCTCTAAACTTTATTAACTATACGCGACAAAATTTTACATACAAGTTTAATATAAGAAATGTATATAACAAAATTTGAAAATAGAGATATTAAAACTATGCAAATGTTAAACAGTGACAATGTATAACAAAAGAAGAAGCCGTTTGTGGCATAATGAGTATCGGGCTGTCCGTAAAGATAAATCGGTGATATGAAATAGAGCTTTAAATAATTTGAGGATATTTAAAAAATCTGAAATTATATATATTTATATACAATAATTACATATACAAATTGATTTATTTTTTTAATTTTTTTTTTCGTGCTCTCTTTGGTCCAGGTTATATAATGATTGAAAGTTGCCATCTTTCTGAAAATATGCCTCCAAATATACAGGTCTTGTGCAAATTTAGGTCAGATTTCTTATCCATTTCCCATTCTTCTGAATATATATTGAAATTTGAAGTCTTTCATTGACAACACCGGTTTTAAACAACTAGGTTTAGTATGGTGAAAGTTTTGGGGTACCTAGAGCAGTGCACATTTAATAAAAAAGAACCATTAAAGTTATACTCATGCAAAATATGAATAAAACTATTTTATCGTTGATTGTTATAGTGAGTTTTGAATTTTGTTAAATACAGTTAATACTAGATATTTCTGATCCTTATTGTTTTGCCTTTTCCTTTGTTCAGCTCTGTTTTTTTTTTTTCAAATGAAGAACACAATAATTTTTATAAACGATTTATATTTTTGCAATATGTTTTTTATTATATAATCAAACATTATCCCTCAGACCTATTTATAATGTAGAATAATAAACATTGCCAAAATATTAAATACAAGTTTTATCTATAGATGGCAATTTAATTTATAATTTAAACTCTATTTCGTCTCATCTTATAGATTTTCAGTTTATCTTTAAGATATTACGAGTTTCAAGGTAATAAATATATTTTTTCTTTCTTCATATAAAAAAACGATATTAAAATATTCCTGCATTTTCTTAATTATAAACTAGAATAGTTCTACACAATAAACAAAAGGTGGTAACTAAAATGTATCGATTTATGTCAAAAATGATGCGTTTGAAAAATTAAGAAAGAAATTTGGCAAGAGAAGTAACAGAGTGTCAGCAGGAACTACCTCTCCAATCAATCGAGGTATCACGTAATTGGAGCAGTAATATGTCCTCAATTCAATTAACTCCCATCTAATTAGCTGGAATATCGATCAGAGGATTATCCTTAATAACACCGAGTCGTCTGCTACTACAGTGATGGGTAGACGTTCAATTCTATCCAGATATGTTTCATAGCTTATACTGAATTACAGAGATGAATGACACCGCAACATTTTTTATTGTAAAGGGAAACTCTATAGAAGATTCCATACAAATGATTTTCTTCTGTTATACTTCGTGAACTTAAGAAGTGATTGTCTGACAAATGCTGTTAAAAATCTTACACTTTGGTTAGTATCCCTAAAACCATATTCTCTCTGACAATTGCTGTAGTTTTAGTGAAAAATTACGACATGTGACCTACTTCTTTCTCTAATTTTCAAAGCTCTCTCTCTCTCTCTCTCTCTCTTCAATCTCATGTTCACGAATATCCCCCCCTCTCTAATAATATTTGTATAAATTTAACATACGGCTATATTATATCATCTACACTCATCGATCAAACTTAAGGAAGTTTTATATTTTGATGTCGCCGGTTGTCTGTTTGTTGAGGGAGACAGATGCAATTTTGTTCACACTTGGTTATCTCACGTGTCTTTAATATAAGTCTAGAATAATAGAATTAAAAAAACTTATTTACATAATGTACAAAAGATTTGAGCCGGAAAATCGGGAAACAACAACAATGAGTTTTTATAGGGGAAGCATGACCTCTGGCGGTCGATTCAGCAGAGTATTTGGATTCTATGAAATATAATTTTAAATAAAATAATATTTTAATATAACATATATATATATATAGCCACCTTTCTAGTAATGTTCATTGAGTGTATGCGGCAGAAGTTTACTCTCTTGTACACCTCAATTTTTACTTCTCTAACTAGTGGTCACTACTCGGTGTGAATGTTTTATTTCTTGATTTATTTATTTCAACAGCGATATTCCTGTCATGACGATAATTTCATCAATTTTACAATTGTTAAACAGAAATATTTATATAGTCACTATAAAATAAAATAAAAAAGAAACAGTGAGAGCTAGATTAGGAACTTGATCATTTTTCAAGAGTTAGAATTAAATATATTTAAAAAAATGATCAAATCTCTGAAAATTCGCTCTGCTATTTACAAATTCATAAATATCTTCAACATTAGTAACTGTCTGTTGTTTAACGCTGTAAAAAAGTAGGCATTGATGCAGTTTAAAAGTTATTTTTCATAGATTTTATTCAGGTTTTCCTCAGAAGCTGAAACTTAGCAATAAATAACGAAGTTTTTTCGGAATTTTCTTTTCAACAATTGAATCAAATACGTTTGCCTTCTATCTCTATAAAATCTTCAAAATAATTATATAAAAGGTCAGTAGATATCAAATACTTTCTGACGAAAAATAGATAATATATTGATAACGAAAATGTTTTAAATTATAATTTGTAATCAAGCTGTCTACAAGTTTTATTACCAAATTTTAATATATTTTATATTTTACTAAAATTGAAAATATCGTTCAAAAATATGGCTTGAGATTACTAATCAAGTAGGATATTGATTTTATCATTCAATATAAATATTTTAAATCATATGCTGACATTGAAACAAATGCGTTAAATGTCTTTAATTCAAATTTTGAAGTAGCATAAAAATATAATTGAAATATCAGAATTTTGATCAAATCTCATCCATTACCAATTCTCTCTATCTCTCTCGCTGCTATATTTCATACTATTCCATTGAAAAAAGAATATGAATCCCAAAGTTTGGCCAATTCAGATAACTAGAAATATTCATAGAATAGACAGAACATTAAAGAAACATTTTGAATCATTAAAATATATTTGAAAGCAAGTTCTTGTTTTAAAACCTTTAGTAATATAATATGATGCGGCTATGAATATATAACGAAGTTTAACAAGTTTTACCGAAAATGTTTCTTTTTACAGAACGAAAAATCGTAATTTTAATTATTTAAGGAGAAATAACGACTATTTCTATACTTAGAGATGAAGTATGAAAGGATGAATTGTGAAGGGTAATGATGAACGGAAAATAAAAGTGTCCGGGGATTTTATTTTTACGTTTATCATTACTCTTCACAATTCATCCTTTCATACTTCATCTCTAAGTATAGAAATAGTCGTCATTTCTCCTTAAATAATTAAAATTACGATTTTTCGTTCTGTAAAAAGAAACATTTGCGGTAAAACTTGTTAAACGTCGTTCTGAAACCTTTAGTCAAAATATTTTCTCCTCTCAATATTTAATTCTGGTGAGTTCAAACCCATAGATCATAAATACAAGTATAACCTTTTTTTGATAATTATCTCTATTTTAATAAAATTATTCAAAATGTACGCTATTAAAAGGAAGCTGATATTATCGTTATCTTCAAAATGTATTCAAGATATTGATATATTTTCTGTAAGCATTAATTTGATTATCGTTTAGGTATAATAATTACATTGCCAAATTTTATATCTAAAAAAATATTTACTAATATATTATTTTTATAAATATATTCAAATTTATAAATAATGCCGCGTGTAAAAATGTAAAGCTAATCAGAAGTCTTCTATTGCAATTTTAGTGTGGCCTTAGGTGATCAAAACAAGTGGTGGTACCACTATGGTCGAGGGCTTTAGAATGGAAATCAAGGAAATAAAAATATTTCATATTCATCTTTGTTATCAAAATTCATTTACTGTAGGCATAAAATATTTAATTATCATTTTGATTTAATACATACATTGATATTTTATATTAAGAGAAAATATTTAAATAATGCCGCGTAAAAATGTGTGAATCTAATTTGAAATTTCTGATTATTTTGGTGTGATATCAGATGATCCAGACAATATAATCGAAGGCTTTTGCCATGGGAAATCGAGGAAATCAAAAGGTATGAACTTTGGTGTACCAATGGTTTAGATAGAACCGAAAAATCGCCATAAAGATTGTTATTCTGCATCTTCAAAACACAGGACTTTATAGCAAAAAGAAGCTAACTTTTATCCCGATATACCATCAGCTAGGCAGCCTATCCCTTACAACCTTGAGAATCCCATACTGAGTTCTAAAATGTTTCAAGAATCCTATATCGAAAAGTGTGATCAGCAAACAGAATTTGCAGATGAAACGTCAATTAGAAGACCCTGAATTTATTTCAATTGAAAGTGGCTTTGGACCTTTATTTATTGAGACATCATTAAATATTATCTATAGTTAGAGATCAATTTCAAACGTTTAATGATACTAAATAAATTCGAAAATCGATATATCTATATTAATAAAGAATATACAGACACAAAAAATATATAAAATTAAAATATACCCAAGAGTTCCCACCATCAAAGTATAAGCCTTACTACTTTGTAGCTGGGGTTGGACAATAAAGTGTTCAAAGGCTATTAATTTTAGAATACTTAGTTTTTCCATTTAATATCTCTTGTTTTTTTAATGATTTCTTATTTGTTATATAATTTACTTCAAGTTTGGTTTACCTTTTACTAAAAGATAACAAAAATTTATCTGAATTATGTTTCCTTATTCACAGATTAAATTGTTGGTTAGATTTTAATACACATGACTCTTCTAATTCCTCTCTACACAGTTTTCATCGGCAACATTTTTTTTACTAATTAGAAACTTTCTCTCTCTATTTATTTACATTTATATTTATTCTTTATATTTATTCTGTATATAACCTTATATAATCTTATATGGACTTTGTAATAAATCAGTTTCAATCTCAATTCCTCTCTCTCTCGGCCGTGCGGCCACGCGGCGCGCGAGCTCCGCGTTTTTTCAGGATGGAGATGGGCGATGTGGAGATAAGCAATTCTTATGGGATATTGGCGGAGAGCCAACATCAAGAGCTACAAGATGGTGTTAGTTCCATCATTGTAGAAGAAAGGGACGTCGAGATAGCGACGAAAATTAATTCAGCGGAAAATCGCATGATTTTAAAAAAAGTAGACGGCTATGTAAATTCGTCTACAAAGGACGGCAGCGATGCAAATCAGACTGCGGAAACAATCGAGAAAAATGTTAATTGGGCGGATCAAGTGGAGGCCACGGAGAAGGAGGAAGATACTACACCTTTCATCCAAGTGAAAAAAAGGAAGGCGTCACCTCCTAAAAGCCAGCCGACCAAGGTTGCGAAGTCGGAATCCAGCGCTCCAAAGCCAGATGGGAAGACACGAGTTATCAACAGGAATCCCGTGGCAGCCATCAAAAACACCAGGCAGCAGCAGCAGATCAACAAGGCCAGATCTGCAGCAGCATCCTTCGATCAGGGCTGCTTTATTGAATGGCGCCCGGACTTCGATTACCTGTGCTACATGAGGGCCTTGGAAGAGAAGCTGGGAAGGGGATCCGTCTTCCAGCTCATGAGAATGTCTGGCCACATGCTGGCCAGTCTGTCCAGTGTGGAGAAGGCCGAGCGCCTGGTCGAGGATGGACTTACAGTCGGAGACACCATCCTCAGAGCGTTCCCGTATAGGAAAAGGGCAGAAAAAATAATCATCGGGAACCTCCCCATCGCCGTAAAGGAGGAGGACATAGTCGCAACCCTGCGGCCATACTGCAAGGTCGTCTCTCTGGCCTTCGAGATTGTCAACTGCGAGGGCTACTCCTGGGCCACAGGCAATAGAGAGGCCTTCATCCTCATGAATGATGGCATGAAGCTCCACCAGCTTCCTGGAAAAGTAGATATCAAGTCCAAGGGAGAAACAGCACCTGCCTTCATCACGCACGGCGTGAAATGCAGCATGTGCCATCGCCAGGGACATCGGCGAGCCACCTGCCCCAGGAGAGACAGGAAGAAACGCCCCACTCCTCAACAAACACCCAGGCAGGACCCAGCGCGCCTTCCTCCTACCATTCAATCGCCATCCTCTGCAGCACTCACCGCGACTCCCCCAGCAGCAGTTGGCAAGCCTCAGGAGACCCCCTCCAAAAATATCTCGGCTCCCGCGGCGTCTACTCCCGTCCAACCAACGCCTGCTACAAGCGCCGCAAAATCACCAGCGGAAAAAATCTCTTTCTCCAGCAAAGTTAGCGAAACTAAATTAGCTGTTCCTATCCTGCCCCTCCCTCCTGTTCCCAGAATGCAGGAGGAAAGCTCTCGGGAGGAAGAAACGCCGAAGAAAATATCTTTGGCTCTTGAGCAGCTGAAGCCAGTCCTTGAGCGACTCCCTGACACCATATTCAAGGACATTGAAGCAGCGGGCGTAGGGAGAGGAAAAGTGATTCAGGCAATCACCAACAAAGGCCCTATGAAGGCGCTGATCGCTGCCCTGAATCCCGAGCAGGCGGCCTGCCTGACTGACCTCACCACCAAGATTATATTCAATGTTGAGGATAAGGCCTGCCACCTCTACAAGCGGCTCACCACCATCAGAGCTGCAGCTAATAGAGGGATGTCATGAGCTTCCGCATGGCATGCCTCAATGTGCGCGGCATTGCCGTTCGCGAAAGGAGTGTGGATTTGTGCTGCTTCCTTAAGCAGCACGCAGTTGATGTCGCGTTCGTCCAGGAGACGAACGTGCTGGCCCTGACCAATGTCCGAGACCTTTGCCTGGGCTACAGCGCCGTCTTCGCGCCATCATCGACACCCAGGGGTTCCGGCCTCGCCGTCATCGTGGCGTCGGGTGTCACCGTCCTCTGGCATCGTGTCCTGTGGCCAGGCAAGATTGCCATCGCCGGCGTCAAGATCCGGGGCCTCGAGACCCGCGTCATCAACTGCCACCTCTCCCACACTCCCGAAGAACGGCATCTCCAACTGCAGATCATCGCAGAGGAAGCCATCAGAGAAGATGCGTGGTCCCTCGGCGACATCAACATCTCCGAGGAGTCTTCGAGCGACATCGGGTCTGGAGCCGTGGAAGACTTCGCGGAACTCCTGGACCGGACCGCCCTCGTCGCCGCCATCTTCGATGCCGCGCACCTGCCTACCAGGGTCGCCAGTTACGGAAGCCGGGTTGACGCCGCCCGTCTGGATCGAGTCCTTATACCATCAAGACTCTCTGGGCGCGTCACCCGTTACTGGACCCTCAATTACCGCAACTCGGACCACCGTGCCATCCTTCTCCAAGTGGGGGATCCTCCTTCACCGTCTGCGCCATCCATCTCCGCGCTAATGCGATCAGCGCCAGTCATCGAGAGGATTGAGGCGCTTCTTAGCGAAGCTTCGCAGGAAATCGAAGGCATCCCTACTGGATATCTATGGGGAAAATGGGGAATATTGAAGCGGGAACTCGTTGAAGACATCAAGTGCCTCTACGTTCCCCGCGTTGAAGATGAGGACTACGTCACCAGGGCAAGTCGGTTTCTTCGCTCCAGGCTCGAGGCTGAGACCGTGGAGGCGGACTACCCTTCACTGCCTGAACTTGGGCGTGCCCTGCGTGTCCGACAACATCGCGCGGAACTGACGACCGTCTTCGACGCCCAGGGGAACCTCTTCGAGGGAAAGAGCCTGAGGCGCTACGTCTTCAACTTCTTCAGAGAGCGCTTCAACGGCTCTACCTGCAGCCCGGAGAACATCGCTGGGTTCTTGGAGGGAGCTACTGAGTGCATCACTCTGGAGGACAGTGACCCGTTTCATTGAGCAGATATCTCCTTGAATGAGGTGGAAGTTGCCATCAGCCGTCTGCCTCAAGGGAAAGCGGCGGGTTGGGATGGCATACCCTGCGAGCTTGTCAAGGGCTTCGAGGACTTCTTCGGTGGAGTCATACATCAAATCCTCGCCGAATCCAAGCTTCGCGGGACCCTTCCAGAATCATCGAGGAGGAATATCATCTGCCTCGTCCCCAAAGCGCACGGTGGTCCGGGCCTCAGCGGTTACCGGCCCATATCACTTCCGACGGCGGACTACAGAATCGTCAGCGGCGTTCTTCTGGGTCGTCTACGTCGACACCTTCCAGCTATCGTGCCGGATTGCCAGACATACACTGTTCCGGGAGGATGTCCCTCCTGGAACATCGCGTGCGTGTCTGACAAGGTGGCCCTGGCCTTCAAGAACAAGACGCCGCTGGCAGTCATCTCCACCGACCTGCAGTCCGCCTTTGACAACGTGGACCGAGAGTTCCTGGCCTCCCAGCTACGCATCATCGGCCTGCCTCCGCCCTTCATGGAATGGCTCCACCTGCTCTACGCGGAGGCCGACGCTACCATCAAGGTGGATGGAAACTTCACCCGCCCATTCAAAATGCGCAGAGGGCTTCGGCAGGGTTGTGCCTGCAGCGCAGCCCTTTTCTCCATCTTTACAGGTCCCCTCCTGCGCCACTTGGAGAGATTTGTCGGAAGAGGGAACGTCCTGGCGTACGCCGATGACATTCCCCTGCTGATCCGCGAGGATTGGCAGTTTGAGAGAGTCAAGACCATCTTTGACGAATTCCGGCGTGCGTCGGGAGTCAGCGTCAACTTCCTGAAAAGTAAAGGACTGTGGTGCGGCACCTGGAGGGACCGTGCCGACTCTCCGCTGGGCATCTCGTGGTCCGCATCCTCCATCACGGTGCTGGGCTGCGAAATAACATCAGGCCATGGAACCTCGGTCCAGGAAAATCACCTGCTGGGCATCTTGGAGAGGGCGATCTCCAGTTGGTCCCCATTTGTCCGCGGCTTCTCCCTGGTGGGGCGGGCGAGAGCGGCCAACTCGCTAGTACTGGCGGCGGTGCTCCACCATCTGCACGGCTACCTGCCCGGTGATGCCACTATCGCCAAACTGCAGGCCAGGCTGACGCGGTTCGTCTGGGGATCCTGCCATCGCGCCGCCTGGCTCCCGGGAGGTCTACTGGCACGTCCTGTGTCCGTCGGTGGCGTAGGACTGCTCGACATCAGGACCCAGCTCCAGCTCGCCTGCTTCAAGGGGTCCAGGCTGCGTCCAGAAATGGAGGCAAGAACGCCTACTCTTGGCTGGTGGAGTCTGGAGCCTGGATGACCCCCTTGTCCTCGGGTTCCTGGTTGCTGCCTCGCCGCCGCCGGCTGCTGGATCTATGGGGGCAGGCCTCCTCCATCCTGGGCCTGAACCATCGGGTGGTGCCTGCTCCCACTCTACTGAACCTGCCCCTCGTCGGTGCCTGCAGGTTCTTGGCGACGCCATCGCTTCGGGCTCCCTCTAGATGGAGAGGAGTTCGCGTCCGCGACCTGGCAGGCCCTGCTCCGCCGCCCATCGCCAGGCTTACAAGAAGCACCTGCGATGATGCAGCTGCTCTTGGGGCATTTTGCCAACGCCTGGTGGCGGACAACGCGACGAGCGTCTACAGGGAGCGAACCTTGGAGGAATCCGTGGTGCTGCGCGGGACGGCTAAGCCGTTCCTGCGCATTAGCACACGCACTGCGCGTCGAATGTTGGAGCGTCCCCGCCTGGCTGCCCTTCCCATCTCGCGGTATCTCCGGCGCTGGGCGCCTGTCGTCGGCGTGCCATCCGCCAGTACACCATGCTCATCCCTCCGCCGCTGCTCCTTCGGGGGCCATGCGGCGGACATCGCTCTGCGGCTGGCCCTGCACGCCCTGCTTCACCCGGGGCATCGGGCGGCCGCCGGACCTGCAGTCCTGGATCTTCGCGGTGGGCCTCGAGGACCACGCCATCACCATATCCTCGGCGGCAAAGCACGCGATCTACGTCTTCTTCGTAGATCGCGAAATGCGTGGTGTCGCTGGAGACCCGCTGGCGATCTTCCATCACACTCTGCAGCGGTGGCAGAGGCGCCATGTACATATTCATTGTACATAATTGCATATATTTTTATATTTCATATATCACTATCATCATCATTGTAAATTAGCCATTTTCATTCATTAAATTGTGCGGAATGTGCACTTTGTGTAATGACGAGATGTCAATAAATCATGTTCAATTGTCTCTCTCTCTCTAGACCTGCCCAGTCTGTGGGAAAGAACTCTCGCAGTCCATCAGTGGTTGAGTCCTTCCCGAGATGGGCGCTACTAATGACAACCTGTATTTATTTATATATATGTATATTCACCAATTATTATATATATTTTTTACATTTATTCATTCATATATTCATCAGTATATAATCATATGTATTTATATTTATTCTGTATTTAACCTTATATAATCTTATATGTACTTTGTAATAAAGTAATTTCAATCTCAATCTCTCACTCTCTCCGGTAAGAGAATACCTCTTTATTTCTCTTAAGGACATATAAGTAGACACAACAACTTGTTCTTTAGAAGAATAAGGTAATACTGTGTATATAAATATTTAAAAAAGAAAAAAAAAAACTACATTTTTATTGGAAGCAGTTTTAGTTATAAAGAGGAGCTTTCTATTGATTTATAGAAAAACTTCTGAGTTTAATTATTGCAGAATAATTAACTGAAAATCTTTTATTATTCACAGCTAGCTAATTTTAATAGTTTTCTTGCAATATAAATTCTAAAATTTAATGGGCAAATTTGAGAAACTTAAAATTTTTGTTTTAAACCACTCAGCTCAATATTTTAACAAAAAGTTAAAAAGTTTTTTTTTCCTCCCTGATATGGTTGTTTCAAGGTAATTGCTTCGATTGGGAAAAGTTTGCTTTTTTGCCGATTTATTGATTTTTGGGGCCACAAATAATCTAGCAATTGGATAAAGAGGTGCAAAAATGTGGCAACAGATAATTCTTGTATCATCGTTCTAACAAAAAAAGCTATTAGTATTTCGTTTTTATCACAATTCAGTAAAGTTCTAACGTAACTATTTATAAATCATAATATCTTTCTTAATTCATAAGGTTTAATGGTAATATAAAGACATTATAAAATATATAATAAATATTATATATAGAATAAATATTATTTTTAGCGTTAGTTTATTTTTAATATATTAAGTAAATATATAAAATGTTCTATTTTCATAACATATTTTCGAAAATAGAAAGACTATATTTAGAAGCTTTCATATAATCTCAATATAATACAAGACAAGCAAAGTAGACCAAGAATTCAACATAGAGGAGTACTTCTTCACCATGACAATGCAAGACCGCACACCCTAGCCCAAACATTAGACTTTTTAGCCAACTCTGGTGTCATAATTTGAAAAAAAAGGAAATAACGTGTTAAATCATAATAAAATACCTTCCTTCATAACATACTGTCACTTAGAAAATTAAGAAAGACAAACCTCAGAATGACACAGCAATTTATTCAAGGCAAGAACAAAATCAACATTCAAAAGATATAAGATAGTAATGATGAAGTTTCAAGAGTAGCAAAATATAAATAAAAATATCAAAAACACTACTAATCTATAGATAAAATATAATAAATACTTTGCTACAATATATTAAGGATTACGTTTTAATAAATTATATAAAAAACAAAACAATATGGAGTTACTTTTGGAGGCATTTGTTTTTAACAAAGTAAAACATATGGGTGTTGATAAGAAGCATCGTATTTTTTAAATGCGTTTTGAATATGCATTAATGCATAGATATAAAACATTAAATCATTAATCGACGTACATGCAACGAATAAATTCAATAATAAATAAACCAAACATTTGCTTATATTTTAAAACACAGAAAGGAGAAAGATTAAAAAATTATTAGAGCAGTGAAAGCGTATACATGTATCAATCTATTAGATAAATGATTGATTTTGATTATTTTTAATTTAAAATAAAAGTATATAGTTCACCGAGCGTAAAATAAAGGTATAATTTATTACAATGTTTATTCTTTCTTAAAAATGATATCTTGCTATTCCCCTTCTATTGTAAATGTTTATTTTAGAAAAAATATTAATAAAAATTTACCTTCTAGCTTAATTAGGATCCTAAAGAATATTTTTTGTAATCAATAAAGAATTAATATACTCACTAGAGAATTTAAAATGTTATAAATATTTAAATTGAATTCTCTTTTTGGTTGACATTTCATTAACTTCGTTTTTCAAATTTACAAAATTTGTAAAGATATATATTTTTTATTTATTATACGCCTTTTTGAAATATACACTATTTTATTATAATCATATTATATTTATATAAATTAAATTTATTTCTTCTGATCTTTTTCTAATTCAATTTATTTGAATATTTTTCTTTCTAGAATATTGTATAACGGCGGTGCCCAGAAATATAGATGGCACAGATGCAAATAGGTGAATTCTATCCTGTTGATTTTTTATGGCTGGTACAATAGTTTTTGAATATGTAAATAGGGAAGAAATTATTTTATATTTTCTTTCTTTTCAAATATCAGATATCTTTTCCTAAAATTATGGAAAAATTGGAAATATGAGAAACAATATTAATGTTTAGTTAAATATCAAAATACACTCTATAACAAAAAAGCGATGCACCGAAAAATTGTTATCAGGTTAGGACAAAAAATATTTGTGTGTGTAAAGAACATGTATAGGAGAAAAAACGATTGAAATAATAGAATAATTGTTTTATTCCAGAGTTTGTGAACGTCACAAATTGAGAAAGTCAATGTCGTTGGACCCCCACTGGCCTGGATGTAAGCTACGTGTCATGAACTGATAAAGATTCCGAAAGGTGTGCTGCAGGATTTCCTGCCGAATTGTCTCCAACGACACGGGCTGAATAGTCAACATTCCGGTAGGTTGCAATCGCCTTCTCCCCACGTCCCAGATGAACTCTATGGGTGAGAGATCAGGAGACCTTGCTGGCAAAGGACGAGTTCAACAAGATTGAAGTCGATCCATAGTAACATGTGCCGTGTGTGGTCGGGCATTATCTTGTTGAAAAGTAATCCGGGAGTGATGTGAGAAGAACGGCAACAAACAGGACGTAGAATGTCATCTACGTACAGTTGTGCTGTCAGGGTGCCAGGAATGGGGTCCAGATATAAAATGAAAAACAACCCCAGACCATAACGTCCTGTTGTGGACCTGTGTGGTGTTCGAAAGTAAGGCAAAATCTACCCGCTTCCCAGAACGTCTCCAGGCACGTTTGGGACTGTCGTGAGGACACAGTTAGAATCGAGAATCGTCACTAAAGACTATACGTTCCCAGTCAGCGCAGTTCAAAGTGGATCGCTCCCGACACAACTGTAGTCGGACTTGTCGGTGTACGGGTGTGATGCATAGACATCGTAACGGTCGGTGAGCTCTTCGATTCCGCTCTCTCAGTCGTCTGTTGATGGCCCTTTTGGACACTTGTGTGCCGGTCACAGGTTGGATGGTGAACGTCGAATACGGTGCTGCGACAGCCGTTCTGACAATCGCTCTGTTCTCCCGTTCTGTTGTGTCTCTTGGTCAACCGCTGCCATCCTGACGTTGCACTTTCCGTTGTTGACCCACTTTTGCCAACATCGTCTAATAGCCGCATCACTTCGACTCCGATGTCGTGCGATAAGTCGATTTGACCAACCAATCCAATGTCACGAACTCTTTCAAATTTTAACATATGTTCATAATGAACACGAATCTTTAACAGTATAAAATCTTAACAGTATAAATAGGCTTACTTGAAAAAATATTCAACGTAAATTTTGAAAATCAGCTTGTGCCGCACCGAATATTGAGTCTAGAATACTCGTGCTAAATTCGCAGCTTAGATACCCCAGAGTTCTTGCTTTGCATAAATCGGCCACCAAATTTCAATCATTTTTATGTTCGTTCGAAACATCTTTGCATCCATATTTTCACATAAATCGTACAACTCCTTAGTGCCTCGATTTTCTGTTATATAGTGTATATAGTGATAAAATAAGAAATAGGGTATTTTATTGGGATATAAAGGCATTTTAAATAGGTTAGAAATATATTTAATTGTTAGTTTGTGTGCTCTTACAATGGCTGTGTCTATTGATAAACTATTTATAATTTTTTAGTACTAAACCATTAAAATTTTCAATCGGTGCAGGCTATGCCTTGAAGCTGAATTCTACTCTAGCAGGGAAGTGCACATTACCGAAAGTGATACGTGGAAGAAAAATGTACCGTGAAAATGCTAGTGATGGCTGGAGTTGAAGATTTCTGGAGATGGCTGTCGTTGGAAATGGTGATGTCTGCTGGCGTTGTTTTAAGATGGTGAAAAAGTGAAAGTTGTATAAGCTTATGATTTTTCCTTGTTTCAAAAATGAATCGATGTTGGTTCCATATGCTTGAATTGAATATTACACCTTAGTTTACATATATTTTATTGCTGAAAAAGGAACACAACAAAACAAAAAACTAAAATTACAAAATGATTTGATAACTAACAAAGAAAAAAAACAATAATATTAATAAATGACGATGATAAAAAATTAAATATGTCTACCAGAAAATTGCTTCTATGAATTAAAAAATAAGAATAATTACAAAATTAACATATCAACTTCAAACAGATGGCTTTAGCTGATGGGTGCAGACATTTTAAAAATCGGATTCATCTATTTAAGAATTTAAATTTTCTCTGCTATATCTTAACTAAATATTCTTAGAATAATTGAAAAAGTATAAAATAAACTTATCACAATCATCAGAATTATAATTAATTTTTTTTATTAGTTTAAAATGGCAATATTCCAAGCGTCAGCTCATCATGTTTGAGTTCACCACTGATAAGCCAGGCCCTTCTATTATTTTATCATTGCAGTAAGGTATATAGCGAATTGATTTATTTTTAAAAAACCATACACGTCAAAAATAATTTAAAATCCTTATAACAGATGACGCTAGCTAATGCACCATGTTGATTTCCGTGTATACCTTTGGCTAATTGTTATATTATAAATTACAAGTATAACAATTATATATTTAATTGGGTAAAAAGCATTGTATATGCAACTTAAAATATTATTGGTTATTTATTTGAATTTTATTATTCGATAGATATTTGCGATCTTCTCTATATTTAGCTCTTCGGTTTACTTCTTCATGACTTCCCATTTATTTATTCATACCATTTCTTTGTTTTACCGTTTGTCTTTCGTATGTTTCTCAATAAATTTATTTCTCCTCTTAACAATTATCTTTTTCCAATCATCTGTATTTTTCTGATGACCATCAACAGCTCTTGTTCTTCACCTAATCTACTGAATAATTTTGAAATACTGAGAGAGAGAGATTGAGATTGAAACTGATTTATTACGACGTCCATATAAGATTATATAAAGTTAAATACAGAATAAATAAGAGAGAGAGATCATTTAAACCCTTTCTTTCCTTCCGAGTGATAATCCCATATAATGTAATTATATTATTGCCTATAATTCAAGTTGTTTGAAGACTATATCAAGTTTATTGTTCTTTTGAAAGGGGGCGACAGTGGGTCGCCAATACCTCAAAGGTACAACAAATTTTATTAAAAGGTTCATGAATTCTTTAACTTGAATTATATTATTTCTTTATATCTATATATATATAAATGAATGTATGTGTGTGTGTGTGTGTGGTCTGTTTGTCCTTTATGCCTGACCAAACCACTCATTGGAACGCCATGAAACTTTGGGAAGTTATTTAGTATAGTACTGGGAAGGTTTCTAGCAAATAAAATTTTTGAAATAACTTTTCGCTTTAAAATAATCAAGATAAATATTCTAATTTATCTGTTATAATTCAAAAATCTGCTCTAAATATTATCATGATGATACGATGATTTTGTAATGTAGAAAATTAGGAAAGACAAAATTCAGGATGACACGGCAATTTATTTGAGACAAGAATAATGATACAATTCCAAGGCAAGATACTATTCCTTTAACTTCCAATTACCGAGGGAACCAATTAATAATGATTTTATTCAACTTATCGAGTATTTTTCAAGGGACCGGGAAAAAATGTTCACTTTATCGAGAGATTCGTTAGACAAACCTTTACTCGGGTAAAACCCGGGCGAAGCCGGGTACGTCCGCTAGTTCACAATATTTATTATGACATCATTTTTCTGTTTTAAAAAATGTTATATATTTTTAATAATACAATAGGAATTGGAAAAATACGTAAATTTTAAAACTGATATGTTTATGATAATAATAATTATTATAATTTCTTTTCCAGACTTACTGCGAAGATTTAAAAAAAAAGTAGATAAAAAGGTTTGGTTTATTAGCGGTTTCGCCGAGTTAATAATCTCCAGGCTGCTCTACTCTATCGGTGATAAAAAAAGGATGGCCATTAACTAGGATTAAATAAAAAATAAATTATTGCTTTGGAGATAATTTAAACGGTCGGATATTGTTGGTCACTCTATAGTTTATATTTATTCTGAAGAAATCTCACAAAGCAGAAGATTTGGAACTTTTATAAAATGATCGCTAACCTGGTAAGATCATTAAAGAGGGGAAGTCATAAAAAAAGCGTTTTCGTGTTATTTGAAACAATTTCATGAACAAAATTCTAATTAATTGATTTAAATCTAAAAACATAAAGGCTCCTGTCGAAATATATGCAAAAACGATGCCCTATTTTTTAGCCTTTTCCATATTTCTCGCTTTAGCAGACTCAATTTCTCAACATCAGATTATAAAGAAATGAAAGTTCAGCCTAGATATGGTTTAATACAACGATAATCTTGTTATACAAGTAGAAATACAAGTTGGGGAGAAGAGATTATTTTATAAGAGGACGATTCTACAAGATTTCGGTCAAAACGTCCTTCTACGGATACAAAATGACACTAGGGTGACAATAGTTTATATGAATTCACTTTCAATATAATGTAATAGGACCAAATCCAAATAAATAAATAGTGTGTGACGTTTCGGTAACAGCTTTGTTACCATCTTCAGACAAAAGTACTGAATGAGAAATTTTACCACAGCATGTTTTTAAATAGTTACTGTTATCAAGTGTGTAAACAAGATAACAGATAAGAAGATATTTATCTGAGAAATACAGAAAATTATTAAAATTATACAGAATATTAAAAGCATATCTATAAATATCATTTATATTTCCTCTTTCTTTAATTCTGTTAATTGTAGCACATTTCTTTTGAATGAAAAATGCTCTAAGGCAAAATTGTGCCTTATCTACACTTTCAATATTATGTGAATAAATGTCTCAAGTGTATATATATATGAACCATTGCCACTCGTATCATTTTGTGCCCGTAGAAGGGAATCTTTCCCAAAGGCTTGTACGATTGTCCTCTTATAAAAGCTCTTCTCCTCGACCTGTGTTTTTCTTCTTCTATAAGATGGTTTAATGCTATAGCATTCATTTCAGAGCAACAATTTTCTGGTGTTGTGACTCTGTCACCTATTTGACTTTGCTTGATCGGGTAAGTTTATTATTACAAAGTATATAAAAAAATAAGATGGGCTAACATCCTCATCAATATATAAAAATGGTAAATTTGATACTATTGATATATATGGGGGCTTTGATTATTTTATGCATCCAAAATTCCATGCTCTTTATTTTCAACAATATGTAAATAAAGATAATGCTACTCAGACTAAAATAAGAATATTTTGAATGATTTAGAAAATTTACGCAATAACCTATATATCGACTTGTAAGGAAACTAATATATTCAAGGTGTTGTTGAAGTTTCAACATAGGCTGAAGTAAACACCATGAAACATATTGGTTTTTCCTCATCGAGTTATTGGTGAATAAACAAATGGTAGAAGAGATCCAATAGATGCCACATTTTTCAGGAAGTTCAAAAAAATTGATTAATATCTATACACTATTTTTTTTAATGCTTTAAAATTAAGATTTCTAAGGTACTCATAAAGTATATATAAAGACCAAATCAGATGATTAATATAAAATATTTTAGTGGGATCCGAATGAGATATTTTTATTTGTACTTTCATCTCAATCCGAACCTAAAAATGAGCAAACATTTTCTATTATTTAGTAATAGCAGAGAGTTCAAAATTGAGAAAAAGTAGTATTTAAAAAAAGGAATACAGTAGAATCTTCATGAGCCGAAACTCCGGTTACAGGACATTTCTATACAAAGGAAAGTTTTCATCAGAAAAATTGCCATTTTTGCCAATTAGATGCTCTCCGGTAAGAGGACACTTCTCTCTGAAGGACACTTTGACTCTGCAAATAGATGGTGTCATTTTAGAGTGAAGTTCTAATTTGTTGTTGTTAGCGCCGTCAAGTAGAGTTCTTCTTTTTTGACTACATAGACAATTATTCTCCAAATTGAACTACTAATTTAGTGACCTTCCGGTAGTTTTCTTGATAATTTCTAGCCAGATCATTGCAGGTCTTTCTCTCTTCCTTCAATTTTTTCCAACATTAACAACTTTTTTATACCATTTTCTCTCATTATATGTCCCAAGTAGGTCAGTATTATTTATATATTAGTGATTCTATGGGGATCTAACAGGATTAATTTTATTTAAAATTGGAACATATGACTTCTTTATATCTGTCTATGGTTTTCTGATTAGCTTTCTCCATGAGGTTCTACTACATATGTATAAAATGATGTTTATCTGAGTAGATTTCATACTTTATATTTTGTATTTTTATAGATTTAAAATAGTATTATCAATTGATTTAAATCTCCTGGAAAATAAATAATTAAAAAGGTCGAGACTGTTTTATAATAAAATAAAAAGAAACTCATCTCCAGAAACCTTTTAATTATTTAATTGAAAGAGATATTATAAAACGCTATATTGGTAGATACATTATGTAAAGAAAATGATATTTCTGCGGATTTTTGATTATCTTAAGGATTATGCTATGTCAATGCAGTCGTGGTTAAAATCTTGAAACTATAATAATAAAAATAATAAAGATTAGAAATAGTTTTAATTGAGCTAAAGGAATATATATATAAAAAAACAATTTTGTAAAGGTGCTGCCTGGCTTAAGGATTAAGAATAAAAAAAATGGAAAAACTTATTTACATAATGTACAAAAGATTTGAGTCGGCCATCGGGAAACAACAACAATGAATTTTTATAGGGGAAGTGTAACCTCTGGCGGTCGATTTAGCAGAGTATTTGAATCTATGAAATATACTTTTTTTTTGAATAAAATAATATTTTAATATAACACACATACATATACCTTTATATATAGATATTTCAGGGATGATAAGGATGTCTGTCTATATATATATATATATATATAAGAAAAAAATTCAAATCCACAAACAATTGATTCATATGATATTTTAAACGAGACACAAAAATATATAATTTTGAAATGTTTATGCTATTGTTCACATTCACCTCTCTATTTTCAGAACAAAGTAAAACATTTGAAAAAGGAAAACTAGCTTTTTGGGCAAAGAGGTTCTTCATAATAAAATATTTGAGAGGAACTCCTTGCCCAAAAAGATAGTATTCCTTTCCGAATATTTCTAGGTAGCTATCGATTGCATAAAGTGAAATAAATAGAATAATATAAACGGGTTTTTCATTTTTCCGCTCAAATTTTTATAATACCCGGTTTATAACGAACCATGGAAATTTCAAGGGATTTTTATCAAAATTTGGCGCGGTTGAAGACTCTAGCTGTCATTGTGGCAACGAATTCCAGGACTCGAAACACTTACTGCTGGAATGCCCACTCTTCTACACCGCTAGACAACAGACAATAAATAATGCTGTAGATCTATATCAAATTGTAAATAGCAGAGAGAATTATTATAGATTAAACTATTTTTGTAGATATATTTATGATTATAAAATCATAGATAATTATCTTTCTAACCTGAAAGGTTCAGGTTCTTAATATTTATTATTGTTTCTCTTTTTTTTATTTTTGATTACTTTCTTGTATAATATGTTTATAACTGTTTCTGTTTTAAAAAAATGAAAATCAACGCAATTATCCTTAGCCGGGATATCGCGTTTTGTGTGTTGAAATAAATAAATAAATAATCGGGTTTTTAGTCAAAATTCTACCTCGGCAATATCAGGAAAAGCAAACTGTATATCATAGTTTCGAGCTATATCCTCGTCAGTTCCAGATTGGCTGCGAATTTGTAATGAAATCCCTATAGAAAGATCTATAAGATTTATCAAATAATCTCAATGTTTTAATTCAATTTCTCAAAAGATAAATATTTTCTTTTTGAATAAGATATTATTGTTTTCATTATATATTTTATAAATAATTTAATAAAATAATTTTATCTAGTAACTACCTCGTTTCAGAAAGATAAAAGATCTGTTTATAAATTTATAAAACAGAACATTTTATTTTTGAAAATAGTTAATAAGATTATATATTAAATACACCTATCCCCCGATTTACACAGTAGATACGTTCCTGAGAAAAACGTGTAAATCGGGGGATAGGTGTACACAGAAATAAAATTAAAATGCATTGACAGGTTAAAATATGTAGTCAGCACATAAGCTCGGGATTCCTCGTGAGATGTGTACACAGCGCATGTGTTCAATCACAGTAGCATTTAGTATAGTGCGATAAAAATAAAAATAAAATTATTTGGAAAACCGTGTAAAAGCGAAAACGTGTAAAACAAGTACCGTGTAAATCGGGGGATAGGTGCATATATTATAGAAGGCTCACAAATAATTTACATATATGATAAATATTTATATTATTTTTGGTGAATTATCATTTGGGTGAGTCTTTTTTATCATCTTTAATTCATATAAATTCTTTGAATTGTTATATTCACTAAAATAAAGAAAAATCACAGGAAAATTAAAATTATGTATAACAAAACTACTATATTTGAAATATTGATAAAATTATAATCGAAAGAAAAAAGAGTGCCAAGTTTTCTAATTCGCACCTCTACAACTATATGAGCTAAAATATAGATATAAGAAAAGATGGCGAAGACATTTTAAAATGAAGAATGGAGTTTAAAGTTGGGGAAAAGAAGATAGAAGGAGTGATCCATCTTGTCTTGTCTGCGGCGCGAGATTAAACCTACTGCCAACTAATTGTGGGCAGGCTGGCTTCTTTGGCCAACAACTTGACTATTTTCCCTGCCTCAATTCATCTCTAGATAATTCCTAGAGAGAAGTTGTGTATCATATTTAGTCATATTTAGAATATATACATATTTTATTAATCACTGTGTGGAATATATTTAACAAAATATTGATAAGAGAAAGGCGGGGATGTGATGCTCAGATGGTTTATTTGGTGCAGTGCTGGGCTCGTAGTCCAGTCCAGGAAGGTCACGATGTTTGGGGTCTCACCGGGCCGGTTGTAGGAGAGGATGGAGCTGTAACTGGATATCTAATCGCCGGGTCGAAATCCAAATAGGACGAAGATTAATTTATCTTTTTGCACGTTGTATTTAACACATTGCCGCGAAACGGTGGTCAATGGTCAAATACAATTTATTTCTGTTCTCTCTGTGGTGCCATTTTTCTGATAAGTAATTATTTAAAATAAACAAAATTTAAAATAATTTGTACTGCTCCCGTGTACCATCGGTCGGCTACTTGTTGACACACAACAATATTTAATGAGTTGCCGTATCAGCAGGAGACATACTTAACGACATATAGTCCAAACACATAGCGACCTTCTTCTTTCTTATTTTTGCACAATCATATTAGGTTATCAAGCTTGTAGAGTTCATAATGATTAGGTGAAGTAGAATACATCTGCTTTGTCATTTAGACTTAGAGCACTACTTAGTAGCAGGCTGACTTAGCTTCAATATGAAATGGCCGCCTCTGACACGAGGAACAGACGCCATGTTCAGCCACTCCTAACATAGAATAAAGACGCTGTTCATCCTGTATCCCTAGATCAGGAGCCCTTACAGGGTACTGTCAGCCAGGCCAGCTGAGCCAAGGTTTTTTAGTAAGCTTGTTACTGCTCCCCCTTCTCATTTTTCACCTGGTCTTGGGACTGGCAAAGGTGGAGCAGGTAATATAATTTCTAAATATTCATCAGCCGTCCTTAAACCTCTTAAATTTTCCTAACAATTCGTGTGACTCCCTGACACCATCCTCAGACAAAATGCGTTCTTGAATTCTAATTTGTATTTATGTGCCCAAGTCGCATTCACAGAGGTAAAAATACATTCCAAATGTATATTTACTCCAAATAAAGAGGAATAAAGTCGACAAACGTCAGTAAAATAAAAGTTCAAGAACGCGCGCGAGGTTGAAGCAAACTATGTTCTGGTGTGATGAGTGAGGTTCACTAGCAGCCGAAAGCTCTCTGGAGTACAGCTCGTGTTGGCAGAAAAGAATATTATTGTTTCTGAATTGTACTATAACACTGTTCAACAACATTTTTGCCTAAGAGAACCTAATGGTGTTTCTAGTGTAACCTTTCATGCTAAACTCAAAAAATCTAATCAGAAATTTCTCATCACCCATGGTTTTTGCGTGACAGCCTTTTTTTGGGTATTGGGATAAATACAGTAAAAAAATTCAAACAATGTTGCGTAAGCATTTTGCATAAACCTTATTACTTTACACTGGTTTATCAAAAACATATATTTTTTTGTCCCAAAAGAAACAGCATCTTATCTAAATGTAACTCTCTGTGCCGATTCTAAATATACCATTAGTTTTTTCTATTTTCATAATTTCTGAGAGACATCTACTTGATACTTGGAAATATTCTAAATATTTAGGCCTATATGAACGAAATATATTTATTTTATTGAGAGGTAGTGACAATGGATTTTCTTCTATACTTTGCTTGTAGTACATCTCTCTTGAATATCCAGCAGAGTAGTCAGTAAGCATACCGGGACTCCATTTACCTTGGTACAGATTCTCCATGCTTGATATATCTTGATGAAACCTCTCCCCATGCTCATCGTTAACTGCACCAGATTGTCTGGAAAGAAATCTAGATGTGAATGCGGGAAATGGATCTTGAGAGACATGTTACGCCCCAGTGCTTTGTAGGAAAGTAAGAGTTCATTAACCTAGTCACTGTCGTTTTCGGTCTTTACATTTCCCAAAAAGTTCTTGCAAACGTTTCTAAAATAATTCCATGCTGCTGCTTCAACTTCATTCAAGCTATCTTCAAAATCCCCATCCTGCAGCAATTCTCGAACTTCTTTTCATTTTAAATGAAATTTCAATAAATACTGCTTGACAAGCATTAGCTATCAAATCATCAATCGAGACAATATATTTAAATTTATTAGAAATAAATGTTATTTTATATTTGAATATATATATATTACCATTTTATTTGTTAACCATTTACTTTATCTGATTGAGTATAAATTCAGGTTTTGAATTTTAGAGTTTGACTATGTGTTTTTAAGGCATTTAATAATACCTTTTGACTCTAATTTCTATATTTATATTAATAATAAAGGATAAATAAGGCTGATAATTATATCAAGAAGTATTTATAAATAGAATTAAACTTCTAGCAACCAATTTTATTTTTACTGATCGAATACGCTATTTAGTCGATTCTTTTTTTTTTTTATGGAATAGGATTCAGAGCAGAGGTCGCCCAAACTTTCCATTAGGCGCAGTCCAAATTTCAGAAATAATATTTACTGCTGATTTCGCATCCAAGTTTTGTTCTTTCGGCGATGTATACAATGAAGTCAACCTTTTTTTTTTTCAAAAAAATCCTATTCCTGATCGTGCAAAAAATTTTGATGATGGCTTGCGCTATCAGGAAATGTCATTTTTCTTAATTTATCCACCTGATCCAAGTACAAATTCACTGTTGTACTATTTTTCACAATTATGTTTTGGACATCCCTGATTTAGATATTTTAAAAGTGGTCTATCTAACTAAAGCGAATAGTTACCAAATATTATTTTACTTCTCAATTTAAGAACAAAAAAAAAATCTATATTGAATTCAGAACCCCCACTACGCCTGTAAACTAACTTTCACCTTATAACTTCTATAGACGAAGAGGATTTCTTAAATTATTTTGGTTATTTAAAAAATTAAGAATTCTATTAGCAGTGTTGTAAAGTTGTCATTCCGAAAATTATTATTTTATTCATTTTCTATTAATTCGTACAAATAACCACCAATCCAGTTACAATTTGAGAGTATTAAACCCTTTTTTTCTTCTTATTTTGAGAATAAAATACAGAAGGGGTTAGAAATAGTCCTTTGTGGCGATCTAAATGTTTGCACCAGTGACCTTGGAGATTTCCACAACTTGCTGGACCCCCCGAGACTGCTTTTTAACAACAGTACCTCCTGCGATTCAGTCTCATCATCTATTGCAAGAACTCTTGTTAATTTTCTCGATGAGAATTCTCTCACGATAATAAAAACGACATATCTATCAATAATAGACTCCACTCAACAATCGATATATCCCTGTTTAACAATTACAATTCACTTATCAACAATTCCAATATTTCCCTCTCTCAACAATCGCCATACCCGCCTCTCAACAATCACAATATTCGCCCCTCAACAAGTCCTCTAAAGAACCTCTAATACTCTCAACCAAGAACCTAAGACTCTTATCTATGAAGTCATCATCCTCAGACAAGAAGACAATACTTTCAACCTAGAAGACAACACTTTAAATCAATACCATTTCAAGGTGAGCCAGCTTATGATAATACCAATTATAAACAAATGACCTCTCAATAGTTCCCATAACACCTCGTGCAATATTATGGTACAAACACGAAATAGGAGCCACAGATGAATAAAACTAGAAATGAAGACAGTAGACCAATATACTTCAAATATAACAAATCAAGTCATAGCGCAAGGTACTGTAGAACAAATATTTCAGAATTATTTACACACTAAACATTTAAAAAGTAGCCTTTAATTTACAAAACAAATGATGATAACAGAGAGAAATTAAACCTAGAACATGTTCTAAATAATGAGACCTACGCCGATATTTGTATAGAATCAGGCATATCTACGCATAACCGATATGCTGTCCTAGAAGATTTAAACTTGGCTCCGCGCCTGTTTCGAGAAGCCGAAGCACACACACACACACACACACACACAAGTCAACCATAAATGATATTGATAAATTAGACTATAAATATAAGATCCACTTGTGCTTATGTCAAAGACATCAGAGTTTATAATGATATTTGTCAGTGTAGCCGACCCTATTACAGCAAATAAGAAAGGACGCGAAATAAATAAATGCAATACAAGTTGTGTTGGTCTTGATATGATTGAAAATATTGAAATTTAGGCGTATTTTCTTATAAGTTTGTTGTAGTTAGTTGTAGTTGTAGTTTGTTTAATCTACCATGGTAGATTAAACTGGCGAAACCGCTGGGAGGGTTCACCACTGATGAGCCAGGCCCTCCTATTAATTTTTCCATTGCAGTAAGGGCAGTAGAAATTGTTTAATTTCAAAAAGAATCTTACGCGTTTAAAATAGTTTCGAATTTTAATTGCATAATATATTTAAGGAAAGTAGGAGAGCTGAAAAATTAGTATATTTATTCTAACAGTATATATATCTGCCACCCTTCATCGTCATTTCATTTAAGCCCTAGAAAATCACTTTTTATCAATTCGAATATTTAGGTATTTTTCAACTTGCTTACTCGTGATGACAATTCAAGTATTTGAAATATTTTCTTCAAATATATATATATATATATATATACTAGACGAATGGCCCGGGCAACGCCCGGGTTTTACCCGAGTGCGTATGTTCCAGCCTTAAATATGCAAAATTGTTAGAATTTACTTTTGTTAATTATTGTTAAATTATGTAAATTTTAGAAATGTATATAATCTTGATTTTAGAAAATAAAGATAGTTATTAAGTGTACGTGGTTGAGTCATTAGAGTTGGTGAGACAAGAGTTATTAAGTAAACGTGGTTGAGTCATTAGAGTTGGTGAGACAAGAGTTATAAAAGGTATACGTGGTTGAGTCATTAGAGTTAGTAAGACGAGACAATAGCAGTTATTCAAGTTTAAATGAGTTATAGTTAGCTCGCTGAGTTAAGAAGCTTATAATTAAAACCAGCGTTAAAATAAGAACTTGGCAGTGATTCCTCCTTAGTGCCAGGAGGCCAAAGCCAGTTCGATTCATGGTCCCTCAAGAGCCTGATTAGGATTTGAAACAGAAGAAATTTAAGCAGAAACTCAGTGAGAATACAATTGCAAAATGTCTCGAGACGAAAGGATCCTCCAAAGAAAGTTAAGTTGTCAGATAAGGAGAATTGATGGATTTATTGAAAGTGTGGATTCAATTATTGAGGCAGATGAAACAATACGCTTAGAAATAATGGGTGAAGAATTAAAGGAGATCAAAGAGAAAATTGAGAAACTCTACGACGAGCTGTTTTCTTTGGATGAAGTTGATATAGATAAAGAAAGTGAGGCATATGATGGTTCAATGAACAAGATTGGAAGCTTGAGGGTAAAAATAGAAAATGAGAGAAAACTCAAAGACAAACTGGCGGACATAAAGCCAAATGGCTCTCAGGCAAATATAAAATTGCCTCAATTTGACTTACCGATATATGATGGAGATAGGGGCAATTGGATCAACTTCAAAGAGCTATTCCTCACCACCATCGATGCACATCCAGGGTTAACTAATATACAGAAGTTACAATATTTGAATTCAGCAGTAAAAGGCGAAGCGGCCAGATTAATAAGGGGTTTCCCTTTACTAAGTGAAAATTATGGCCAAGCATGGAGTACACTGTTATCAAGATATGATAACCCGAGAGAGCTAGCTTATGCCCAGGTGTCAAAAATCTTTTCTCTCCGGGCAATTAAGAATCCATCGGCTAAGTGTCTCCATGAATTCATGGATGTTTGTAATGAAGCCATAAGAAACTTAGAAACGCTGGAATTGAAGAGGAATCAATTAGTGGATGTGATCTTGGTGCACTTCCTCCAGCAGAAGTTGAGTGAAAATCTAAGGTTGGATTGGGAACTGTCAGTGGACAACACTCTTCCTTCTTATGACAAGTTCATAGCGTTCATTTCCAGACATGCGAGAAGCATGTCTTGTGCTGTCAAGGAATGTTCAAAAAGGGAAGAAACCACCGGATCGAGATTTCCCAAATGCCAAAGCTACGGGATGCTAATTGAGAAATCGGACACTTGCATATTATGCAAATCTAAGCATCATCCACTATACATGTGCAACTTATTTTGCAAAATGCCTTTAAAAGAAAAATTAAATGTAGTAAAAGGTCATAAATTGTGCTTCAATTGCTTGAGGAAAGGCCATTTCTCATGGAATTGTAGGCTGAACCAACGATGCAAAGTATGCAAGGGAAAGCACCACACGATGATTCATTATGATAAACCGAGCACGGAAGGCGCTTCGGCCCAAGTTGAGAACACAACTCCGAAGGAACATGAAAGTGCTATCAATTTAACGAATACTCAACAGGCAAACTGCAATGATAGCCACGTACTACTCGCAACGGCTAGAATCAAGATAAAAAATGGACTCGGAAAGTTATGCACCTGCAGAGCCCTACTGGACAGCGGTTCCCAAGTCACCATGATAACAAAAGGATGCTGCGAAAGATTGGGACTTGTCCAAAGGAAATCAGATCGGATGATTATAGGGGTTGGAAACACACCAGTGCAGCATTCTTCATCGACAGTAAGTGTGACATTTTGTCCACTGAATAATTCTGAGGAATTCTCGGTGGAGGCAGTAGTCACGGGAGTGCTCACTTCAGAAATTCCGAACTTCAGGTTAAAAGACCCTAATTGGCCAACTTTGAAGAGCCTCAAATTGGCAGACCCAGAGTTCTACATACAAGCCCCAATAGATATGATATTGGGAGCAGATATATACACTGAACTTATGTTGAATGGCTCTATATCTCTCGGAGAAGGATTGCCAATGGCTATTAATACAAGACTAGGTTGGGTACTTCTAGGAAAACTCATGGGAACATCAGAGAGTAATACAGAAGTCTGTAACCTGAGTTTACAATCTGAACCAGAACTAGAATTCGTAATGAAAAGATTCTGGGAAACTGAATCTGTGCCGTCACCAGATCTTTGTACACAGGACGAAGATTGTGAAAGGTTATTTTCGAATAACCATGGCAGAGATAGCCATGGAAGGTATTGGGTAAAATTGCCATTCAGACAACATCGACCGCTTCTGGGTGAATCAAGAGAAAAAGCTTTAAGAAGGTTCCTTTCGTTGGAAGGAAAATTGTGTAAGAATGTGAAATTATATGACCAATACCGGGGATTCATGAAGGAATATGAACACTTAAACCACATGGAAAGAGTCCCAATTGCAGAAGTGAAGCGAGAATTGTGCAGATGCTATTACATGCCTCATCATCCAGTAATTAGAGAGCAATCCACTACAACAAAAATGAGAGTTGTGTTTGATGCATCAGCTAAATCTGAAAATAATGTTTCTTTAAATCAATTTTTGCACAAGGGACCAAAAATTCAACAGGATGTATTTTTCATTCTCCTCAGATTCAGAACGTATCCTGTCGCCATAACTGCTGATATAGAAAAGATGTACCGCCAGATAAGAATTCATCCAGAAGATGCGGACTATCAGAGGATATTGTGGAGACCATCGCCAGAAGAGCCTGTGGTGGACTATCGACTACTGACTGTTACCTATGGTACAACTTCGGCTCCATTTTTGGCAATGAGAACATTACAACAGTTAGCAGAAGATGAAGGCCAAAATTATCCTGAGGCTTCTAGGGTGACCTTGAATGATTTCTATGTCGATGATCTGCTAACAGGAGCTCAAACGATTGCTGAAACCAAAGAACTAATAGACCAATTAAAGGACTTAATGAAAAAGGGAGGGTTTCACTTAAGAAAGTGGAATTCGAATTGCCACGAGATAGTGTCTCATGTCGAGGAAATGAACGAAGAGAAGAAAATTAACTTGGAGAAAGGAGCCATATCCAAGATTTTAGGAATTGTATGGGATCATGTACAAGATACGTTTAGAGTTAATATAACTCTTCCTGAAGAAGTTGTTACCAAAGGAGATCTTCTCTCCAATATTGCGAGGATTTTCGATCCAATTGGTTTCCTCTCACCTACTACAGTGGCAATGGCGAATCTCCAGAGGCAGACCGCGGTCAAAGAAGTCGAGGATTTAGAAGGGCTACCAGTCTACCACCGCGCCATATTGAAGGAAAATGGAGAGTGGCCAGAAGTTACCAAAGCCATCCAATGTAGCTACCCGAAGGTCTTTGTCGGCGACGGAACTTATCTTTACCTCCTCATAGAAGATGTGGAATCTCTAGATGGCCCGAATGTCCGCTCGGTATTGTACCAATACCACATCCCTCACAAAAAATGGATCTGGAGAGGGGTGAATGGTTTCGCTCCAATAGTTATTTCCAAGTCTATCGTTTATGCCTCTCACGATAAAAGGGTGTACTTTGTAGGAGGGAGAATACACTCTAGAGGGAATAAGGTAACTTGCACCGACAATATTGTCCGAGTGAAACTTAAAGAGGGTCGGGCTTCTGTTCTAGTGAAAAGCAGGAAGTCGCCCCTAACTGACCTCTTGGTCCTGGCAATGACATTTGCACCATCGGCGTTCTTGTTTATGCTTGCAGAGACCCGCGACCACTCTACTTACAAGGTTTTCTCCTATCATCTCCTAAACAAAGATTGGCATCTGATTGGATCAGACAAAATATTTTGGAAAGAGAAATTTCTCTCTCTTCAGATTTGCTATACCAACAAGAAACTTTTACTATTCCCTCGAATGCAGTGGGAACAACACTTCTGTAATCTGTATAACTACCGACTTCAAACAGATTCCTGGGGGTGTTATACAACTATTCCGATTCTTGGTGAGAAAGAGGGCTATCCAAAAAATATCAATCACTTTACTATTGTGCAGGATTGGGTAAGAGCTGTATTTGTTCACGCCGGGAAGGAGTCGAAATATTTATGGAAGTTGAACCTGAAGTCTAAACAATGGACTGAACTACCAACCTATGTCAAATACAGAGATAGTCAATACACTGCTGTAGCTTTGGACCTGGTGTTCATATTGGGACCAGCTGATAAAGAACACGAGACTGCAGAGAAGTATTTGTCGTTCTTCAAGACCAGAAGGTGCGAGTTGCCCAAGTTCGGGCTGCTACCGGAGTCTACCTACGACCTATTACGAAGTTGGCTCCGCTTCCCTTCAAATCTGAACCAGGGTTCAGCGGCCGGGGGGAGTATGTTCCAGCCTTAAATATGCAAAATTGTTAGAATTTACTTTTGTTAATTATTGTTAAATTATGTAAATTTTAGAAATGTATATAATCTTGATTTTAGAAAATAAAGATAGTTATTAAGTGTACGTGGTTGAGTCATTAGAGTTGGTGAGACAAGAGTTATTAAGTAAACGTGGTTGAGTCATTAGAGTTGGTGAGACAAGAGTTATAAAAGGTATACGTGGTTGAGTCATTAGAGTTAGTAAGACGAGCCAATAGCAGTTATTCAAGTTTAAATGAGTTATAGTTAGCTCGCTGAGTTAAGAAGCTTATAATTAAAACCAGCGTTAAAATAAGAACTTGGCAGTGATTCCTCCTTAGTGCCAGGAGGCCAAAGCCAGTTCGATTCAGCGTATATATTTTAAAAATGTTTTAATTAAAATACTATTCGTTACAATTATAAATTGGCGCCGTGGATGTCTCCCTTGTGAAACGTCCCGCCCCAAACTGTGTGTGTCTTGAAAATATAAAAATAAAAATGTGAACGGAAAAATATGTCCAGGGTAGCCTAGTGGTCATGGCATCTGCCCGGTAAGCGGAAGGTCGTGGGTTCGATTCCCATCCCTTGACACTTTTTTTATTTTATCCATTCTGACCAAAATCTATCCGTGAACTTCACACAGTGAACTTCACACAGAGAGAATAAGGCAATTGGCAATTGGCAATAATAATAATAATAATAATTATTATTATTATTATCATTAGATAATGATAATGATCATAATAATGATGCGCGCGCATCCGTGACAGAACCGGCCGGCCGGCCCATGACGGTCGTGACTATATATGTTGATATATTTTTAGAATAGAGCAGTCCATAAATAAATCTTTAATTAATCAAAAAATGTTTTTCTTCACATTGAATATGAGAAAAATATTTTTAAAACTTAATTCCGTTGACGCTTCGTGGCGCTGAGTTCGTTGTTGACACACATTAGTGTGTTATAATACCTTGATAAAGGTTGGCGTTCAGCCAACTGAAATATTGGTTAAATAAATGATATTTTGATCCAATATATGCCTTTTTAATTAAATATATATTCATATATACAGAATAACACCTCATTAATATGTACCTCTCTAGTGTCTAAATTTCGATAATACGGATTTTCATCTGTGGTTCCAACCCCCTAATATCTAAAACTAGCGGATGTGTACCCGGCTTCGCCCGGGTTTTATCCGAGTGAAAGTTTGCCTAACGAATATTATATATTATGAAGTATAATAAACAATGTTAAAGATTAGTTTTAATTATTAATCAAGATTGTGTGTGAATATGTAAGAAAGATGTAATATCGTTGTTGTTTTTTGGCCGACTGTTTTACATATGGTGTTATCTTAAAATTGCTTGTTTTGAATATTTTTTTAGATTGAGTTGAATGAATTGCTGAATATTTTTTTTGTATTTATATATAAATAAATTAACTCTGTTGATTTTTTTGTATTTAATCGATAACAGCGAAGTTACGCATGTTAAAGTTAGGAAAAATATTTTGATGTTAAGCAAAACCTGCTCCATCTCGTTTTACATAAATGTTGAAAATTTGGTCGAAATTGATGCATTGTAACGAAAGTTTTTAGTGAACAACACTTATGAAATTTGCATTTTATTAATATAGAAGTTATCAGCGTCATGCACAATTCTGTCACGTTAAGTCACGTGTCAAGTTACGGTAAGTAGAAATTTAGAAATTAAAAAAAGATGCCGAAACCCGGAATCGAACCAGGGACCTTTAGATATTCAGTCTAACGCTCTCCTAACTGAGCTATTTCGGCTTATTTTATTTATTTCTATAGAAGCTTCTATCTTTATAATTATGTATATTTTCAAAAAGTCAATTCGCTCGCGCCTCTAGCGGTGAAAATGATGGGTAATACCAGCTGACCTAATGTACATGTAAAGTTTGGAGCGGGACGTTTCACAAGAGTGACATCCACGGCTCCAATTTATAATTTTAACAAATAGTATTTGAATAAAAACATTCAATCGGGTAAAACACGGGCGTTGCCCGGGTCATTCGGCTAGTTAATTATATAAGCAATATACACAACTCTGGAATACATTTTATTTTAAATATGGTACAGATATAATAAGGAAAATTTTATTTTTAAAATAATATACCAAAATATAATAAAAATATAAATTTCTGAAACCGAACCTATGATCTTATATATAAGTTAAAAATGAACGCTGCAGACTATAAAGGCAAATGAAATCGACTCTTATCATATGAATATGATCACGTGATACATTGAAGCGCCAATCAGAGCGCTTCCTTATATCATTATTTTATCTATATACTAGCGGATGTGTACCCGGCTTCGCCCGGGTTTTAACCGAGTGAAAGTTTGCCTAACGAATATTATATATTATGAAGTATAATAAACAATGTTAAAGATCAGTTTTAATTATTAATCAAGATTGTGTGTGAATATGTGAGAAAGATGTAATATCGTTGTTGTTTTCTTGGCCGACTGTTTTACATATGGTGTTATCTTAAAATTGCTTGTTTTGAATATTTTTTTAGATTGAGTTGAATGAATTGCTGAATTATTTTTTTTTTGTATTTATATATAAATAAAATTAACTCTGTTGATTTTTTTTTTGTATTTAATCGATAACAGCGAAGTTACGCATGTTAAAGTTAGGAAAAATATTTTGATGTTAAGCAAAACCTGCTCCATCTCGTTTTACATAAATGTTCAAAATTTGGTCGAAATTTATGCATTGTAACGAAAGTTTTTAGCGAACACCACTTATGAAATTTGCATTTTATTTTAATATAGATAATGTATTAAAAATGTTTAATTCGGATCTTTTGTACTTTATTTGTTAGCTACGGAGTTTTATTTTGGAAAATAAATAAGATATCTACTCGCTAAAAAAGAAATATTTTCTCAAAATGAATATATTAATATGTATTATTTTTTAATTATTTAGTGTGTGTCTATTAATCATCATCATATAGATTAACACGTTGATATCTCATTTAAAATTACAATTGTCAAGGCAGAAGCTCATTCCAACCTGTCACTACTTTATTCCACTCTATCAACCTTTGTTAGAGCCCGTAGGGAACAGTATTCCCTCCAACTTTGGAAGCAATATTATGACATAGATCACTCCATAAGAAATCTCAGAAGAGTGACTGAATTCTCAAACACTCTCTCTTTGCAATCCAACCCAAAATAAAATGTTGTGGCGCCGCCTCTATAATCCTCACAGGTCACGATTTTGGCAAAGCCGAAGCTGCAAAAATATCAAAAGACAACCCTACCTGCCCACATTGCCACCAGGAAGACCAAACTGTCGACCACTTTCCCTTCAGATGGCCCGCCTACCACCTTCATAGGTTCCAAACAGCCACCCTTCTAGAAATAAGTATTTTTTAACTCTGAAGACCTGCAGAACATTCCCAAGTACAAATCAGCCTGGCGACATCTGATAAACTGGATGTCCACCGCCACCATTAGACGTTAAGTCTTAAAGATCAATTCGGATAGTTGGTGGCTTTAGTACCTCCTGGGAATCCGGATTACATCATGAAAGAGAAAGAATTTCAATATTTCTTTTTATTTAAATTAAATCACTGAAATGAGAATAACCCGAGTACTTCAAGTGCCGTTAATAATAAACTATATTACAAGTCAAATTTAAACGAAGAAATTGTCATCAGAAAACGAAAGCAGGTAGATATTGAAAAATAATTTGCCATATCCTCTTCAACTTTCAATTCCTCTTATAAAAATCCATATAAAATGTTGAATGCTTTGCAGTGCGAGTCAATTAGAAACAATCAAGAACGTTCACATTTCAATAATTTTCCAAACTTTGAAGATTTATTTATCTAGATCAAGCAAGGCAAATACTGAATATTCTTTTGACTTAACAATTTATAAAAGCCAATTTTTTTCAGTCAAATTTGTTTAGAAATTTTAGCAAGTAATGGATGGTTTGCTAAATTTAAAGAACGATAAATAATATTGTGTTCTAAAAAATATAAATTAAATAATGTTGACCAAGAAACAGCAGTAGCGGAGGTGGTAACTGAAGTCATACGGATGGTTCAAGAAGCTGAAACGGATGCAGATGACGAGCATTAAATCACTCTCCCTTCAAAGTCTATTTTGAGAGCTTCTATTTCTACTGTGAAAGTTGAATCTTTAAATTGTGATTCGGGATTTTTTTAATTTAACCATTCTCTGCATTTTTATTATTTTTCTTATCCTTAGTACACGTGGTACAGGCCATGATAATCATGGTGGGTAGAAAAAGGCGGCTGCTTTTACTGTAAGTGCACCACAAGTCTACACATGTGAAAAGCAGTTCGACTTTGCACTCACAAATGTGCCAGAGCCCCGTTTGGTTACTTGCACTCGCTGGCAGGGTTGGACTTTTGCAAGAATCGGGGGCCATTGGGGCATTTTTTTAACAGAAAATAAAGTGCCTAATACGGGAATCGAACCTGGGTCGTAGTTGTCGAAAACCAACGGTTTAGACCAACCTTCCACCGGTTGGCTAGTTACTAATAAAATTAAAGCGCTAAGAGGTTGGCGTGAATTGACACTGTTCAACATATAGGCTATTCAAAGCGTATTCAAAGGAACCATAACTAATTTACATATTTTGGAGTAAAAATATAAAAATATCTTCTTATTCTTTCTTATCTCCACTCTCAATCATATTAGGGTATCAGGTTGTGACCCTTGATGGTGCCTGTTGGACAACCATCATGACTGGGTGAAGTAGAATGCGTCTGCCTTTGTCATTAAGACTGGGAGCACTACTCAATGGCAGGCCGACTTAGCTCCAAAAGAAATGGCCGCTCCTAACATGGAGTACAAACGCTGCTCATCCTGTATCCCAGGATTAGGAGCCCTTACAGGGTACTATCAGCCGGGCCAGCGAAACCCAGGTTTTTTAGCGAGCTTGTTACTGCTCCCCCTCCTCCTTTTTCATCCGGGCTTGGGACCGGCAAAGGCGGAGTTATATAAAAATATAAACATTCGCAATGCGTTTCTTTATTCGTGAAAAGTACAAGCTTTCAGATCTTTCGGCACTTTTTCACGAATAAAGAAAGGCATTGCTACCGTTTATATTTTATACTTTTTTTATAAAAAAATTTCTTTCAATATTTTGGAGTAGAAAATGATGACGTTTTTTTACAACAGCGAATCTTTTTTTACTACTCTACTGATTAAAATATACAAGTATCAGAGTCATCAACAATACTGTCACCGTTTGCTTTTGGTTCAGTGGTAGAATGCTCGCCTGCCACGAGGGCGCCCCGGGTTCGATTCCCGGCCGATGCGTTTTTTTTTTTTTTTACAATTTTTAAAACTCATTTATATTATTAAAATATATGTGCTTTTCCTGTCTATGTACAGATTTATGGTCTATGTACACAAGTATACAAGTATGTATACAAGTTATTTGCAAATTGCGTTGCAATTTTGCCCTTTCGCTCGCAAGCAGCGCCTCTAGCGGTGAAGATGGGAGGTAATATCAGCTGACCTAATGGACATGTAAAACGTATTTTAACAGGACATAGAAAAAAATATGGAAGAGATATTTGTCGCATTTTTAGCCAAGAAAATTTGAAATTGACAGGTTCTGGGCAAAAATAGTTGTTTTTTTTTTTAGTCAGAAAATGATTATGACAATATTGCTGTATCATATTTGATTATCAGATACAAAATTATATCCGGAAAAACTCCAAAAAGCAGAGACCACGGGTGAAGCCAGTTCATTTTTAGTATGCAGGAACAAAATTCTAACAGAAAAATATTCATTCGAGCAGAAGACACAAAGCCAGATCATATCTTTATAAAAATATCGCTTCTCAGACACAAAGTTTGGAGCGGGACGTTTCACAAGAATGACATCCACGGCGCCAATTTAAAATTGTAACGAATAGTATTTTAATAAAAGCATTTAATCGGGTAAAACCCGGGCGTTGCCCGGGTCATTCGGCTAGTAATATATAATTGTTAACACGGTTTTTTTTTGTGTTAGACAAACTTTCATTGCAAAAAAAACGAGGTAATTCATAAAATGTATTTTATCATTTCAGAGAGATATTGTCAACAACATCAAGCGACCCCCATATAGGATACAGTAACGCCAAGTTTGAGTAAGGGCACACACATTTAAAAATTTGTTTAAAATATAAATAGCTTACATTTATAATAATATCAGTAAACACCTGTCTACAATTCAACTAATAATTGTGTTATGTTGCAGAAATACTCAAATACCATGGTTTAGCATTTATATAAATATCATTAGTCAATATTAAGTCATATTGAGTCAATTATAACAGATAGAAATATGTAAAATAAAGTTGCCATAGAATAATTTAAAGTTACAATAGGAAGGGAATCTCAGGATGTAATTTCTAAGAAGGAATAAAAGCTGACAGGGGTCGATGAGATTCATTAATCCCTTCGCCTCTAGTTGTCTATTACTTCTTAGAAATATAAGTTTTGAAACTAATAACTCTAGACCCCTACCTTATTTCTCTTTCATTATACCAAAGGATTTTGAGCAAGAATTTGAATTACGCCAGCTTAGAAAAAAAAAGTATGAAGTCCTTCGTTGTCTACGAAGTCGATCGCTGTTTGTGAAGTAAACTCTGAAGTCCATCATTGCTTCGTGAGTAAATTGTTTCTGAGATGAAACCTGCTTACTTGTCTCAAATTAAATTTGAACTACGTCGCTATTTCTGGAATCAATTAGAAGGTCCTTCACTGTTTTTGTAGATCGAAGTTCATTTTATGTTTTAAAATGAAGTCCCCTGTAAGTCCCAACTTTTGAAATCTGCTATTCCTCGCTACTTCCAAATTAAAATCCATTTTTTCTTCGCCGCATCTAAAGCAAAGTCTGCTATACCTTGACGCTTCCGAAGCAAAGTCCGTTATTATTCGCCGCTTCCAAAGTCCTTATTAGTCGCTTCCAAAGCAAAGTCCATTATTAGTCGCTTCCAAAGCAAAGTTCGTTATTCGTCGCCGCTTCCAAAATCCTCTATACATGGATTTTTTCAAAATAAACAGTAAAATCGGTCACTTCTTCGGATATAGAGTTCTATATATACCACAACTTTTTTTCTAGTTGAATGCAGATAAGCTCACGGAAAAATAATGCTTTGCCAAAAGATTATTTGCCAAGTCTTTCGCCGCTTTCGAAGTGATACGGTCGGTCTGTCGCCTTTTCGAAATGGAATTCGAAGTCACGTTCGATGTGAAATTCGAAGAGGATTCAGAGATGGAATTCAAAGTTGGTTTCCACTTTCTAATTGCAACGAGTTCCAAGGAATTTTAAACTGCTTCTATTTGGCCCGAGTGATGGCAATCGGATCCTTAGCACCTGAATATTTCCATTGTAGCCCCAATCAAATTGTTAAAATAGGGAGAATTTTAATTTCACTTCAAGATACTGAATAAGTCCAGTTTGAAAAAGAATTTTATGAAAAATTTAGCTTTGTCATATATAATTTACATTTTTGAGTGAATGTCTCTCAAGTCTTCGATGACTAATAAATAGAGAATAACTTTGGTAGAGCGTGTGTCTATAAGATAAATATATAATACTTCAAATAAAATATTTATTTCATTCCGTAGGCCATATATTCATGTTTTTTTTTTTTTTGCTTATCCCTAGTACACGTGTAAAAGGCCATGATAATCATGGTGGGTAGTTAGCGACTGCTTTTACTGTAAGCGCACCACATGTATACACATGTGAAAAGCAGTTCGAATTTGCACTTACAAATGTGCCAGAGCCCCGTTTGGTTACTTGCACTTTCTGTGGGGTTGGACTTTTGCAAGAATCGGGGGCCATTGGAGCATTTTTTTTAACAGAAAAAAAAACTCCAATGCTGGAATCGAACCCGTAGCGGTCGAAAACCAAACGGTTTAACCAGCCTTCCACCGAGCCCCATATATATATTCATGTAAAATATAATAGTACATATGTGTGTAATGTAGTGATGAACAATAATCGAGAAGCCATCATCATTGCTCTGAGCGCTGGAAGAAGCCTCAAAAAGTTAGTGGACGTTCTTAAGTTGCCCAAAACTAATGTTTATCGTGTCATGAAGCAGTTTGATGAGGCCGATATTAAACAAATAGAGAATGGCTGCAAGGAAAAAAGCACTTGCGTCAATCGGACATGGTAAGAGGCGAAGAATTTTTCCGAAATGTTAAGGAGAAGTTTGATAGAAACCCCTTCGACTACTATGTATGGGACGTTGTTGAGAGAGGTATCAACAAAGATCCCCACAACACCATCCAGTCTGTTAAGAAAGCGATTGACACGGTGATGACCAAAATGGACAAGGTCATCGTCTCCAAGGCCTGTGCTTCATTCCACACTCGCCTCGAGACTGTTGTAGCTAATAATGGTGCCTACATTGAATAAATCAAACCTATATCCTTTTATTTAAACTATGTCAAATTACAGTTAATATTTCATTGTGGTTAATCCAAATTTACTTGATACACAGGAATTCGTGTAATCTTTTCACAAGGGAATAAGAAACAACAACAACTTGATATACACTGCATACCCAGGGTTACTGAGGCACAGAATGCCAACTACCCCGCGAGAGATGACTCAATATTATGATAAGATAACATACGTAATCTAAAATCATTATTAAAAGATATTGACTCATAAATGTGGTGAATAATAGTAGATATGTGCGGAGAGGTCATAATCAGAAGATTCGAGAAGGTTCTCCAAAGTTAAAGTTTACTAAATGACATTGATAATATTATTGATATCATTGATAAACAAATGATATTCAGTAGCAGATTGGGTGACATCAGCAGCCCCTAGACCATCGTGTTAGCTTGGTAAATGTTATTACAAAAGAAAGACTCGCAGATAGAGATTTGTCTAAAATAAGACTTCTATCTCTCTAAATAAAACAATGAGAGCATTCAATTTTCCGAAATTCCCTATTTCAGATACATTTTTTTTTGCTTATCCCTAGTACATGTGGCACATAAAAAATAGCATTTTTGTTACTTTATATAAAATTTATTACATACAACTCTATAAATAGAAGATATAAAAACTAAATTTATAAAAAAATATTATTTACAAAGTATTTTTATATAAAAGTAGAAATGGGGACATAAACATACAAGGTCAATTCCAAATATGATGACAAATTTGAAGAATAGGCTTCACACAAAAAAATACACCAATACCTCGCTTTGCGTCGTTTCGTTTTGCGTTTTTTTTCGAAGTTGCGTCGCTGCTTAATTTTTACTGAATTTCACTGTGCGTCGTTAGATTTTCGAAGTTGCGTTGTTTTGGATTGACTCTTCAATTTTTTTTCCTTAAATATGGCATCACCTTTGTTTTTGATTGAGCCTTCACATATTTTCACTTTGCGTCGTGTTTTTTTGGAACGTAACACCGACGCAAAGCGAGGTATGGGTGTATTGTAAAAACATTTTGTCATTTTTCATTTAATATAATAGAGCCTTTTCGGAAAAATAATGATGACAAAATAGCTCTTTATTTGACCCATGTAGATGAAACTTTGCCACAATATACATAATGTTCGGAAAGGCATTTCCTAACCATCTTCACATTAACTTTTATATGGCGCTCTGCTATCTGAAGTTCATGTGAACGTGGTCAGTATATGCCTTTTTTAATTTTAATGTACACCCATACCTCGCTTTGCGTCGGGGTTACGTTCCAAAAAAACACGACGCAAATCGAAACAACGCAAAGTGAAAATATGTGAAGGCGCAATCAAAAACAAAGGTGTTGCCATATTTTAGGAAAAAAAAATAAAAAAAAATTAATGACTCGAATCCAAAACAACGCAACTTCGAAAATCTAACGACGCACCGTGAAAATCAATAAAAATTAAGCAGCGACGCAACTTCGAAAAAAACGCAAAACGAAACGACGCAAAGCGAGGTATTGGTGTATTTATATTTATATAGACATTTATCATCATCATTGTCTGATTTTTGATGAGCTCACATTAAGTATTCAAAATGACTAAATGTTCAGAGAACATATTTCTATTGGTTTTATGTGTAGAACCTATTCCTGTAGTTTGTACTTTGTATTCACCCTGCATACTCTATGTACATCGTTCTCATGTGAGGTGTGAACATATAAAAATAAACCACACACAGTTACTCTGACAACATTTCTTGTAAAAAAACTTTTATTTTTAGAATATAAAAACCTAATTTTCAATATTTACAAAAAGATAATATTCATATAGTCTAGAAGAACATATACTAAGTGGGTAATATCATATAAAGGTTTTGAAGAATGAAGTATAGGGTAGTTTTACATTTATTTAGATTTTTTTGTATAAAAGTTTATGAAAATTTTTCTCTCTGTAAATTTCCTTAAAAATTCACATCCGTTGAAGGGAATTTAAATAAATAAAAAGATAAATTGATAAGAGTTTTGTTTTAGCTAGAGATATGTCTATTGATATTTTTAACAAAAAAAATGCAACGAAGTTTCTTTATTTGATCATATAAAATAGGATATAAAGCTTCCGAATATTTAGAACTCTTCTACAGGCCTGTTTAAAGTGAATTGATAAAGTAAAAAAATGTTTTACCTCACTAGCTTTCTTTAAACATACAGGTAAAAGAGTTATAAACACTTTGAAAGCTTACCGTCTTATTTTTAATGATCTGATAAAGAAGCTTTGTTGCATTTTTGTCAAATATTTCATATAGAATATCTGCAATTAACTAAGATAAATTTTGTAATATATATAATTGGCAAAAACTAGACGAAATTCTCTTGATTATTCGTAAAATTTTAATTTCGTTTGAAAAAGAGAATACTATTATTGTAGAATGGCTTATGATCAATTATCAGATAAGATACATATCAATCTTAAATAAATTGTTATCTAACATTTCGACAATCTACTGTCGCCATATTTAAGAGAGGAAAACCATACGAAGTTTGTATTAGTCAGGTTCGACTTCTTAATTCATATAAATGGATAAAAGTCAAACTTCGGATTAAACTTTCTACCTTACAAAGTGCGAGAGTGGGTTGTCGGAAGCGTCGGATAATAAATACTTAAGGTTGATATGTCTCTATATCTCTGATAATCAAAAGAAGAACCTCTCAAATGGATGTTATATTAACGCTGCCTCTGTAACAAAGGGTTCTCCTTGTAGAAATGAACGAAGACATTCAATCTCGTGAAAATAGCTGTTATTCAGAATACGTCTTAGAAACAGTTCAAGATCTCTTCTTCGAGTTTCGATGAAGTATTTATCAAAGATTCCATCACCATTAATAAAAGGAAGTTGTTTCAAGAGACTTTTGCCTGGAAAAGGTGGTAGTTGCTGACCGGATTCCTTGCGAAGCTGTCTGTAGAGCCAGAGGAAGTGGGAGTATCTACGTCGGACATTGGACTTGCTATAGCTGAAAGCTTCGACGTTCGTGCTGAAGATTACGGCGTAGTCCGTGTAGCGATATCCTTTGGAATCCTCGTGGGTCACTGGGTCCGTCACTGAGATGCGGGTATAGGAGTATGGATTCTGTTGAGTATTAGAGCAAGATGGAGTGGGAGCCAGAAATATATTCAGGTTTCGAGGCCAGTAGCGGGAAACTGTAAGATCCATTGGCTTGACTGGGAGATAACTCTGCGTCATCAAGAATGGTGTCACCAAATACCTATTATATCATCTATAATGCTATTTGCAGATTGTATAGTGTACGTTATATAAAATATTTTTAAAAGGTTAAAGAGATTAATTTATAACTTGATTCTTATCATGATTAATTGCATTTTTATATCTGTGATAGAGATATCTGATAACCTTAAACCTGCTGATATTCTATTCTTGCGATATAGGTGGGCAAAGATGATGGCCGATTTGAGACATGTCGTAGTAATTTACACTCATGGACAAATCTTAAGGAAGAGGAAAATTTGTGATGTCGACGTTTGTTTATTATTATTATTTTTTTTTTTTGAGACAGAGGCAATTTTTTTCACACTTGGTTAAATCGTGTGTCTTTAATAAAGGTCACTGTGTATTAAAATATCGTTCAGAGTTATTGTCTGAATCCCGATATACATGCTAAAAGGTACAACTTCCTAAAGTTTTGTCCATCAGTGTATAAACTAGTTTTAGAGCCAGAAATTTATTTTATTTATGAGAAAGGAAAACATTTATGATAGTGCGTTTTATTTTATGTGTATTTATTTTAAAATAATAAAATATTTCCTTCGAAATGAAAATAAAAACTAAGTGTCATTAATTTGAAAATAGCCATTTCAAATTTTAGTTTTCCTTTAGGCGAAATATTCATTAATTTGCATTAAAAAAAAACTCAAGAAAAAGGCAACTTTGACCGTAGTAAAATTTGATAGCTTCGTTGTTAGAGTCACCAATTGTACTAACGAGGGCCTTAGCCAGAAACAATGGTCACCTGGTAGATTGTCAAAATTGCCCAAGCATATGTCATTGCATTATCGCATAGAAATTTCGTCTATTTTGTGACATAAAATAGATGGTTATATATGTTTTAAGATGTGAGAAATCATAGTACAACTATCATTATAGAACTTATTAACTTTATTAACATCCTATAACTCAGGGATAATTGTGTAAATACATTTCTTTACATTATAACAAATTGGTTATATACAACCTTATACAATTCAATTATTTTACCTAATTGCCATCAGTATAGAACTTATTAACTTTATTAACATCCTATAACTCAGGGATAATTGTGTAAATACATTTCTTTACATCATAACAAATTGTTTATATACAAGCTTATACAATTCAATTATTTTACCTAATTGCCATCAGTATAGAGCTTATTAACTTTATTAACATCCTATAACTCAGGGATAATTGTGTAAATACATTTCTTTACATTATAACAAATTGGTTATATACAACCTTATACAATTCAATTATTTTACCTAATTGCCATCAGTATAGAACTTATTAACTTTATTAACATCCTATAACTCAGGGATAATTGCGTCAATACATTTCTTTACATTATAACAAATTGGTTATAAACAACCTTATACAATTCAATTATTTTACCTAATTACCATCAGTACAGAACTGTTTTTTTTTTTCAAAACCATAAGTCGATGATAAGTTACAATTTAGAATATAGATTAGAAAAAATTGTTGACAAAACCGAATCAATATACACTCTTGAGGAAAACACTTAAGGAAGTAGTACCTTTTAAGCATGTATATCGGGATTCAGACAATAACTCTGAGAGATATTACAGTGTCCTTTATTGAAGACACACGAGATAACCAAGTGTGAACATAATTTCCGGTCTCCATAAAAATAACACTCGACCAGCAAGGTTAAAGACTTTCCACTTCCTTAATTTCTTCCATGAATATATTTGTGCGTGGCATTTCGATAGCAGCGTATCTACCATCTTTTAACAACGCCGTAACCGAAGTGTCAGGCAGGATTTTATGATTTGTCATATGTTTCTAGTAATCAAACAAGCTTCGCAAAGGCTTCGCCTTTCAAAAAAAATCTGAAAAAAACAAATTTATATATATATATGGCATTTCGATAGTTACGCATCTACTATACTTAAACAACGCCATTATCGAAGTGTCAGGCAGGATTTTATGACTTGTCATGTTTCTAGATAACAGGTAATCAAACCTGCTTCGCAATATAGATTTCCCCTTTCAAAAAAAAACTAAAAAACAAAATTTATATATAAATATATATACAGTAGAACCTCTCTGTAAAGGACACCTAATTACAGAGCCAAAGTGTCTTTTAGGGAGAGGTGTCTTCTTACCGGAGAGTTGCTAAATTGTAAAAATAGTAAATTCGCAAATTGAACACTGTCCTTTGTAGAGAGGTGTCCTCTAAAGGAAAGTTCTACTGTATATATAAGCATGGGACGTCTCCTCCGTCAAAATAAACGTCAAAACTAGACGTCATTCTTTGACCGTCGCCGCAAACTAGCGGTCTCGGGTCGGTGACAAAGTCACAAAACCAGCTTTGGCAAGCTGAGAAGCGTCCACCGTTTATAGATAAATTTCCATGGAAAATTCCAATCTATATATAGGCCTTATACGCAATTGAAAACATACATTACCTTTTATATTCATTTTGCAAATAAAATAGCAAACTAGAGTTTAAAACATATGAAAAATTTATAATATTTGACTTCACACAAAAAGAAAAATTGCTTACCAAATATTTTCTAAAAATAATTATATATACTGATGTATCTTATCTCTCTTTAAATAAATAGATATAGATTTCTCAATTATTGGTTAAACCACCAGACCAGAGTAGTAAAAATAAACAATGAACAAGCAAAATTTGAGATATGTGCAAAATTAGTCTGAAACAGATTAATATATTTTTTTTTTAAATAGAGAAATCCACAATTATATTTTTAGATTATAAAAGACATATAAAGGATTATATAAAAGATTTATTTGCTAATATATGCTTTGATTTATAAACTTTTGATTTATTTATGAAAAGAAATATTCGCGTTTTAGTGTTTTTATTTGTTTTATATCGATGGCGCGTTATTGCTGTATACTTTTTTTTATTATCTGAAAAACAATATTCGAGATATAATTTTAAATGATGAAAAGGCATATATATATTGGATTGAATAAAAATATTTAAAATAAATATTTGAGTTTTATATTGTAGCAAAGTATTTATTATATTTTATGTACAGGGGTTATTAATTTTGATATTTATATTATTTATATTTTGTTATTCTCTGAAAACTTCCTTCATTGCTTATCTTGTATCTTATAAATGTTGATTGGGTAGTTGGCGACTTCTGTACGCTCCAGGAACCTGGGTTACTTAAATAAATGTTGATTTTGTGCGTGCTACGGTTCCAAAATCACTTTATTAGGTACCGCTCAACAAGAGCAACCTAGTTTATGATAATTGAAACAATGAATAATATGTGAAGGTTATTCACATATTAAACAAAATGATAACGCGGGATTCAACCCCTGTTCATGGCTGTCGGGAATCGAGGGTGTTACCCACTCTTGTTTGTGCTTACATTAAATAAATTGCCGTGTCATCTTGAAGTTTGTCCTCCCTAATTTTATACATTACAATATTTAAGGTCTCTTTGAGAATGACCACTCTCTGAAACTGGTTCAAAATCACATTAATAGGTACCGCTCAGCAAGAGCAACCTAGTTCATGATAATTGAAACAGTGAATAATATGTGAAGGTTATTCACATATTAAACAAATTTTAACACGGGATTCAATCCCGGTTCATGACTGTCTGGAATCGAGGGTGTTACCCTCTCATCCACCGACTTCTTTTACTCTCTGAAATAAAACTATTAGAACCAAAACATAAATCTATATAGCACAGAAATTGTAGTCTACAATATCAGCTGATCCAACTATACAATATATTAACACAAAGCAATAATGCGCCATCTATAAATATATTGTATATAAAATGAAAGGATTTAAGCACGAATGTTTCTTTTATATACAATACTAACTTCTACCTTTTGGCCTAACTGGCTTTGTACTTATTGTTTGCGGAAGAGCCTTACTCGATGCCAATATTTATCATTATATGTAATTCTTCTGTCCTATAAGCTTATGTCCATAGTTTTCTTGGAAACCATTTCTGAGATTCCACCCTTCATTGCAGCGTATATAAGCAGAATCGTCCAATACAGTATTAGAGCTCTGAGAAGCTATGGTCAATTAAATTGGTGAAATCGCTAGGAAGATTCACCACTGATGAGCCAAGCCCTCCCAATATATTATTTCATGCAGTAAGGACAGTAGAAGTTTGATTTATTTGTGAAATGTATATATTTGTATATTTTCATGTATGTACATTGAATAGGACTGAAAAAATAGAGCAATTCATATTTAAATCTTTTTATAATAAAAGGCATATATTCGATTGATCAAATATATTTTTATTCAATCGAATTTATGTCTTATTATCTATAGTTAATTAGATTCTACTTTCCTCAAAGCTTATGTCCATAGTTCATCTAAGATACCGATTCCAAGAGTCTGGTATCAGTATTATTATAAAGGAAAACCGAAAAATGCAATATAACAGCGGTATGGTAGATTAAACTGGAGAAACCGTTGGGAGGGTTCACCACTGATGAGCCAGGCCGTCTCATTAATTTTTCTATTGCAATAAGGGCAGTAGAAATTGTTTAATATTCAAAAAGAATCATACTCGTCTATAATAGTTTTGAATTTTAATAGTTGAATAGAGATTCAAAATAATTACGGGGAGGAATTAGATCTATAAAACAATGTAAACTATATCAATAAAAGTGTGGCTTTGTCACTGATCTGAGTCCGCTAGTTCACGTAGACAGTCAATATAGGGCGATAAGTTTTAGCGTCTATTTTGAAGAAAAGACGACCTTTATCTCTATAGTTGAATATATAAGTTAGCAAAAAAGTCATTCAAAGCCTGATATTGAATAAATAACAAACTATTTTAGAATATTTTAAAAGATTTATATAAAGTACTAGCGGACGTACCCGGCTTCGCCCGGGTTTTACCCGAGTAAAGGTTTGTCTAACGAACATTTGTTAAAACAATTCTCTATAAACTTATATATAAAAAAAAGATATATTTTGATAATTTGAAAATCGTAAATTTGAATCTCTCGATAAAGTGAACATTTTTTCCCGGTCCCTGTGTGCCGTGTCATCCTGAATTTTGTCTTTCCTAATTTTCTACATTACAAAATCATCGTTTTATCTAGTGAACATTTTTTCCCGGTCCCTTGAAAAATACTCGATAAGTTGAATAAAATCAATATTAATTGGTTTCCTCGGTAATTGGAAGTTAAAGGAATAGTATCTTTGCTTTGGAATTGTATCATTATTCTTGTCTCAAATAAATTGCCGTGTCATCCTGAATTTTGTCTTTCCTAATTTTCTACATTACAAAATCATCGTATCATCATGATAATATTTTGAGCAGATTGGTGAATTATAACAGATAAATTAGAATATTTATCTTGATTATTTTAAGGCGAAAAGTTTTTTCAAAATTTTATTTGCTAGAAACCTTCCCAGTACTATACTAAATAACTTCCGAAAGTTTCATGGCGTTCCAATGAGTGGTTTGGTCAGGCATAAAGGACAAACAGACACACATACATTCATTTATATATATAGAAGATTATTATACAATATGATGCGGCTTATGATTGTAAAACGACATTTGACAACTATCTCGCAAATGTTTCTTTTGAACGAATAATCGAAATTTATTTTAAGGAGAAATAACGATTATTTCTAACCTTAGGAATAAATTGTGAAGAGTAATGATAAACGGAAAAGTAAAGTATTCCATCCCTGGACACTTTTATTTTTCCGTTTATCATTACTCTTTACAATTCATCCTTTCATAATTCATTCCTAAGGTTAGAAATAATCGTTATTTCTCCTTAAAATAAATTTCGATTTATCGTTCAAAAGAACCATTTGCGAGATAGTTGTCAAATGTGGTTTTACAATAAAGTTATAATTATTATATACTATATAACTGAATGTGTGACCCAGTTTTGCCTAGCATATTCTAGAATGAATATTTTCCAGATGAATATTGTTTTGACAAATGGTATTCACATATAACGATTATATCATTAAGCCTCTCAGTAGTCTTGATATTTCCAATTAATATATCAATACCACTATCATCATTATCATTTGAGTGTCATTTTAACACACACAGAATTTTATTTACAATTTATTTTATTATAGAATCCTAAATATTATCATAAAATATAATATGTGTTGAAACATTATTTATTGGGCAAACATTCACTCAGGGACAACTTGGACGATTCAGGGTCAGAATCTAACTTGTAACAAATATGATTCAACTTAAAGCAGAATTTATTATATATTTGTATGCCCTCGCACCTTCAGGTGTTATTCATTTGGATAAACCTGGGCGTAGGCCTGTTCATTCGGTTAGTTATGTATATTTTAATCAAAATGGGCCCTGGTTCTATTTAATTTAAAATATAATATCTCTGAAAAACATTCCAAATAATTGAATAGTAGTAACATCGCGCGTGAGCAAGTTGGAACAATTCAGTTCCAACTATTTCAGTTGTCATTAAATACATTGTGAAAATACAATACCTTTATTGGAAATATTAATTCCTGATATTATCCGATTTCTCAATATTTACTTTAAGTTGTGTTAATGAAACATACACTCTAACATACTTACTTTATTTTACCCTTACTAAGAGAAAACTTCAATAAGCCATATAACTGGCTGTCGTTATAAAACTTTTCGTAGAATTGGCCAATGTTCTAATATTATTATAAGAAACATTTTAGCCAATCATGTTACAGCAATATTAGCATCACATTTACTGACAACAAAATAAGCAAATTAGTCTAACATTTGAATATTTTCAAATCCTAGGGTCAAATAATTTTCAAATATATCCATTATTTTTCTATCACAAAAAAAAGTAAATTTAATATTGATTTAATTTGAATAGGGTTTGTATATCCTATATTTTAGACTGCTTATTCATCTAAACATATAGTCTTATTAAATATATAGTTTTTATTTCTAGTTTAATTGAAAAGATTTTTTGAAGTTTACTTTATAAACTTTTGTTTTAAATATAGAGATGACCTGGCTTCGTCCCTCTTCTGCTCGAGTGATTGTTTTGCTGTTAGTCTTGTTCCTGTCTACTAAAAATGATGGTCTGGCTTCGCCCGTGGTCTGCCTTAGTGAATACTAGCCGAATGACCCGGGCAACGCCCGGGTTTTACCCGATTAAATGTTTTTATTCAAATGCTATTTGTTACAATTATAAATTGGCGCCGTGGATGTCACTCTTGTGAAACGTCCCGCTCCAAACTCTGTGTCTGAGAAGCGATATTTTTATAGAGAGATGATCCGGCTTTGTGTCTTCTGCTCGAATGAATGTTTTTCTGTTAGAATATTGTTCCTGCACATACTAAAAATGAACTGGTTTCACCCGTGGTCTCTTCTTTTTGGAATTTTTCCCGATATAATTTTACATCTGATAATCAAACATGATACAGCAATATTGTCGTCATCATTTTCTGACTAAAAAACAACTATTTTTGCCCAGAACCTGTCAATTTCAAATTTTCTTGGCTAAAAATCCGTTAAATATCTCTTCCAGATTTTTCTCTATGTCCTGTTAAAACACGTTTTACATGTACATTAGGTCAGCTGATATTACCTCCCATCTTCACCGCTAGAGGCGCTGCTTGCGAGCGAAAGGGCAAATTTGCAACGCAATTTGCAAATAACTCAAAGAATATTCGGGATAGAGACCTGAAGTTTTCACTATAAGTTTTTCCTGATTCTACTTTATATACTGTTAAAATTTCAGTCAGATAAGTTACGTATTGTGGACGTGTATAGCCGACATAGGAACAAACACACATACACTGACTTTTATATATAGGGATTCAGCGAAAGAATTATGTTTCTGACAATCAAACATGATACATCAATATTGTCGTCATCATTTTCTGATTTGAAAAAATGTATTTTTTTCCGTATTTGGTTAATTTTAAAATTTCTTGGCTAAATATTGTGCCAGAAAACTTCTTTCAGATTTAACTCTATGTCCTGTTAGAATTTCAGCTAGATTAGTTACATATTGAGAATATGCATAGCTAACAAAAACATATATCTACATACGTTGAATATATATATATATATAGAAGATATACCTCTTCTGGGTTTATATTAACATCTTTAAAATATTAATGATAAATTCGGAAGAAATAAGCGAAAGGGTGCTTAAAATAATGAATTGGAAGGTCCAATTTTAGAATAGAATACATTCTGCCACTCTTTTCAGTGTAAATATATAGTAAAATGCTTTTTCAAAGTGGCGGGCTTTAAAAAGATTCAATAAAATTATCGAAATATATGTGTTTTCGTATTATCAAGATTTTCACTATATATTATTTTCTTATTTTTATTGCGAAAAAAAACCCCGCTATTTCTCTAATATTTTCCACAAACACCGAAAAATAAATATAGATATTTATCTTTTAAAAAATTCTAATAAAGGATATCGAGAATTGCCGTTCTGCGCTCCAGGAACTTGGGTTCTCAATTCTATATAAGAAAAAGAACAAATATCATTTTATTGATGGTACAATGAGAGATCAAACAATTTCCAAAATTGCTTCAAAATTTCTTCCGAAGATTATTGAATCATCCAAACTACATTATAAATAGGTCGAATTACCCAACAATTTTCTCTTCGCTTCACTCTAAAAGTAATTTTCCTCCCAAAATTCCATATAAGACTATAAAGTTTGACCATTTTATTAAATTTCTACAAACGCCTATTCTTCCAATTTATTTGAATGCCAATCTCTTTTATTTTATTTGTGTACAAGGATTACCTAATTTTCTTTGTGTACTTCTAATATTTTTCAGTTTTATTCCGGGTAGTTGGCGCTCCAGGAACCTGGGTTTTAAATATCTTTCTGTTCATGGTATATCTGAACAAAAAATAAACTTCTTTAATCACAAGATAAACTACTCATAGAAAAATTACTTGTCATATTGTTTGTAATATTTATTCTGAAAACTATAATTTCTTGCATCATATAATATGAAAAAGAAAGTCATCCATATGGCTATTTCTCTATTGTTTAAAACTTTCAATATCTCCAGCTTTCGGACCTTGACGCTTTTCTCCAGGAGAATTGTTGACAATCTATAAATCATAGTTAGACAACAATGATCTTGTAGAAAAGCTTCAAGGCCCGAAAACTGGAAATATTAAAATATTTATACAATAAACATATAGAACGAAATTTGAAAATTATTCCGCATGTGTTTCTTTTGAACGAAAAATCGAAATTTATTTTAAGGAGAAATAACGAGTATTTATAACCTTGGGATGAAGTACGAAAGGATGAATTGTTAAGAGTAATGATGAACGGAAAAAATATAAGTGTCCACGGATGGGATAAACTTATGTTGAGGTGAAAATATCAGGCGCTTCCAGGGTAAAGTTTCTTTTCAAAATCTTTAATATATAGCTTTCGTGGGCATGAATGGCCTTTTACAGGAGAAAACACGAAATAATAATTTACCAAGAGAATACAAGTTAAAATGAAATTATTATAATATTCTAACTCGTGTTCTATTGGAAAATTATTGTATCGTGTTTTCTCCTCAAGAAGGACGTTCATGCCTGAAAGTTAGAGACTGAAGATTTTGAAAAGAAAGTTATTCCTTGAAAACCTAATATTTTAAACTTAATATTTAATTGAATAATAAACTCATGGATGACCGTTGCTAAAAAAAGGATTGAGAGAAGAGTTACCTGAAAATGACATTTCAGAGCCATATATCTACAAAAATCTGAAGTTATGATCAATCATAGATTTAATATTTTGTTGTTTTTTAGCTATAAATTTCTACAAACAATAAACTAAAGAGTGAAAATATGTATTGTGACGGCTGGGTTCTTCATCGTTTAACTATCGTAATATATATTTCCGACTTTAGTTTAGAAAAATAGTAGTTGGAGATATTTGTCCTTAAATACAACAACAATTATGCTAATGAAGGCGATAAAAACGTGGTGATTTTCTTTTAATGGTAAAAACACAAGCTTTCAGGCAAGAATGCCCTTCTTCAGGTTAACCTGAAAGCCTGAAAGCTTGTGTTTTTACCATTAAAAGAAAATCACCACGTTTTTATCGCCTTCATTTCAAATATTATTGCGTGGCTACATCATGTCTGATCCTAACTTCGAATTATGTTAATAATGGTTATAAATTCATATTTTTACATAATATATTTATTTTTTCCGCAGAGAGAGAGATAATTTTATTTTTGATGTTTTTCTACTCAGACAATTTTTATCCTTGTAACTTTCTTCTATTTTATGTAAATATGGGGTGGAAAATTATTCTGATCAAAAATCAATAGTCGTCATTTTGTCGTTTGTCTTTCCCTATATGACGATATTTGAAAAACTAATAAAAATTTGTTTCAAATTGGGAAATATTTCGTATATTTCTTTATTAAAATTATGTTTATTTTATGTCAATTCATTTTTCCGCGTTCTAATTTTTATAATACCCAGTTTACAACGAACCATGGAATTTTAAAGGGATTTTTAGCAATAATTTGGGCGGTTGAGGAATTTAGCTGTCACTATGGCAAGGAAATCTAAGACTCGAGACACCTACTGTTGGAATGCCCACTCATCTTTAGCGCTAGACAACAGACAGTTAATAATGTTGTAGATCTATATCAATTTGTAAATACCAGAGATAATTGTGACATATTCAACCATTTTTGTAAATATATTTATGATTATCTTTCTAACCTGGAAGGATAAGGTTCCTAATATATCTTATTATTTCTCCTTTTTAAATTTATTTTTTGTATAATATGTTTAGAACTTATTATGTTTAAAATTGTAAATCGATGCAATTATATTCCTAGTTGTGATATCGCGTTTTGTGTGTTGAAATAAAAAAAATGCTTAGTGTTTGGTTTTTAACAATTTTTATATTTATCTTATTAAACAAAAGCCCTTTTCTCTCTCTTTCTAATTACTCTAATATTAACTTCTTATTTTTACAATCAAATTCAAGACACGAATGATTTTTTATACATAAGACAAACATTTCTACTGCCCTTATTTATTTATTACCAGTTGCAAATAAGACACGCTATATCCGATCTGGATAATTGCGAGTTAAACTAGTTACAATAATTCATATTGTAGTAGAGTAGGTAACGGAATTGTCAAAAAGAAAATATACAATTAAGAAAAAGAGCATTGAATAAACATATATATTAAACAAATAAGCAACAACATAAGTAAATAGAAGAAATCGCAAGGTAGTTATTTACAATATTTTAAGCAATGATGGAAGTTTATTACTATCTACTGCCCTTCCTGCGATGAAAAAATATTGGGAGGGCTTGACTTATCAATATCGCAGTAAGAACAGTAGAATTTTGTTTTATGTATAAAAGAAACATATTCGTGCTTTAATGCTTTCATCAACTATGTATAGATAGCGCGTTATTACTTTATATTAATTTATGCATAATTGGTCTTGATCTTATTGTTTACGGAAGAGCATTTCTTTATGCAAATATTATTTGTAATTATACTGTCGTGAAGGCTTATGTCCATAGTTTACTTCAATACCATATCTGAGATTCAACCCTTCAGTGTAGCATATATAAGCAGAATCGTCTAATACAGTATTAGAGCTCTAACAATCTGGTAGATTAAATTGGCCAAACCGCTGGGAGGATTCACCACCAAATGAGCCAAGCCCTCCCAATATCTTTTCATCGCAGTAAGGGCAGTAGAAGTTTGTTTTATGTCTGATATAAACATTCGTGTCTTATTTTTTTTCATTTACTATGTATAAATGGCGCATTATTAATTTATATTAAACTTATTATATTGATAATCATATAATGATGAGTGTAAAATATGAAATAAAAAAAATATACAACTAGCCTATTTCAAAATTTACATATACAAAAGAGTGTGTTTCTTATTCTATATGTATGTGCCCTCAGTGAAAACCGTGCATTCTCAGTTCATTTGTTTAGATCTATATACAGTAGAACTACCTCCTTGTAAAGGACAACACCTAATTGCAGAGCCAAAGTGTTCTTTAGCGAGATGTCCTCTTACTGGAGAGTAGCTAAATAGTAAAAATGGTAATTTTGCAAATATAAACTGACCTTTGTGGAGAGGTGTCCGCTAAATGGAGGTTCTACTGTATTTGATTTTTGTTTATTATCTTGTAGAAAACTATTTTTGAGAATTTAGATTTCATATACAAACTCAGGGCTATGAAAATATTTAATTCTCGAATTTCCCTTAAATAGAATTATAACACAAATAAATGTGGTTTTAGTTTGTTTCAGATAAATAAATATCGCATAAAATCGTAAATAACATATCAATCTAAATTCCAATGTGCCTTATAAACAACTAAACTACATATCGGTATTGTAGTGTATTAGCATATGTTTATTGTATTTGCATAGTTCTTTGTTATGCTATTTTGTATATTTATTAATTGTGATTTTGTAAAATATAAATACCGTTGTTATCTTTAGAGTGACAGTCCAGTAGCACGTTAAACAAGTTTTGTACCTTATCTTGTGTTGGCAATAAAATCCATATTTGTCCACTCAGTCGTGTTGGTAAATGGAGAGACACGACGACACAACAGGTATAAACACAAGCCAAGGAGAAGAGCTTCTTTATATAAGACGACGGTCGTACAAGCTTTCACTTTTCGACCTGTGTTTCTTCTTCAATAGAAAATAGAAAGATTATCGTTGTTTTAATACATAACGGTATTATAGATAGGTTCAGAACACACTTTAATGTTTAATAATACGGTAAAATATATTAATTCGTTCGTGGATGGCTTTTCTTAATTTATCAAGAAATTGGGTTGGCCAAATATCAGAGAACAGGTTATATCAATGTTTAGTTGATTTCTGTTCCACCAGATGGCGCTCTGCCTTCTGAAATGCACATGTGCTCCTGGTCAGGATATGCCTTTTTTATTTTTAATATATCAATTATTTATTAAAACATCTAAAAAAGACACCTCTCTGAAAATCCATTAAAACAACGCATTTTGCTAATCCAGTGTTAAGCGCAAAGGTTCATTGATAATAATACACCACAACATCAGTTTTGAAAATTTCAGACAAAATCCAACAACCTGTATACCAGACTATGAATCTCAGCAGTACAAGAATTAACGAAATCGGTCGAATTTTCTACAAAAGTAATATATGTACTCTTTAAAAAACACCAAATAAAAAAACACACTAAATCTATATTAACATATGAAAACATTATTTATAAAATATTTTATTTATATTCCACGTTCCTTTTTAAATATACGTTGAAAATTTAAATATATAAATAAAATCAAATATTTAAAAATGAAGTCACTGAATATTTTAAATAAATGGACTAAAGTAGCTTAAAGTCGGGCAATATTGGGCGTGTGGGAGTTTTTCTATTCCATTTGCATAGGTCAATAAGCCTATCCAATTTACCTCTTTCCCAAGTAATTGTCTTTTTCCTTTTTCCTCTTTTTTTACTTAAGGAAACAATTCAGTTTACTGAGCAATTTTATCTTAATTAATGGAGAGAAACCCAATTATATAAATAGGTAAATATTATGGACATTATAGTCTATTAAAATATTTATCAATTGACGTCATATATATATATCATATATGTTTATTCCTACAAAAATGAATGGTTGTAAAATATGTTTTATTTCAATATATTTCCGCAGAATAATTATTTTTGAATACTCTGTTGTTTATCATTACATAAATATTTGCATAGTCATCACATCACCCCTTACCATGCTTGTAAATTACCACTTGAAAAATCAATTGACACATTTTGCAATATAAAAGTTTAATTATAAAAATTATATTAATAAATTATTTTTAATTAAGTTTTTGGAATACTTGTCTTCTCTACCGTGACAATATATTGTAGCAAAGTATTTATTATTAATATATACAGTTATCAGCGTCATAATCAAGCAACAATTCTTAATAAATTCTGTCACAGTTTCCTTTGTGAATGGAATAAATACCCAAATATGGCCATTTCTCATAACCATCGGTGGTTCAGTGGTAGAATGCTCGCCTGCCACGCGGGCGGCCCGGGTTCGATTCCCGGCCGATGCATTTATTTTTTTACAATTTTTAAAACTCATTTATATATTATACAAGAATGACCTCCACGGCGCCAATTTATAATTGTAACGAATAGTATTTGAATAAAAGTATCTAATCGGGTAAACCCCGGGCGTTGCCCGGGTCATTCGGCTAGTATTTTATATACATCATTAATCTTTGATATTAATATTATATAAATTTTACTATTTTGGGAGCACTTCTCTCATTGGGTCTCTTGTATTTTATATATTTTAGCAGCAGGGTAGTTGGTGTTCTAAGGATACACTCCAGGAGCCTTCTATGCCTTCTTTATGATAATAATACTTCTACTAAATTTTAGTTGGTACTTGTGTCTCAAAAAAAGTGCTTTGTCATCCTGAGGTTTGTCTTTTATAATTTTCTAGGTGACAATATAACTACACCTTTTAAAAATGATTTTATATGTGGCTTTAGTTATATGTAACCTAAAGTTACGGTATTAATATATTATCCCGTAGACAATTAAGAAAGACAAACTTAAGGTTGACCCAGCAATTTATTAAAGTCACAATCACAAACTGAAATTTATTAAATACAAGAGAAGCGTAATTAGGGAAGTATACAGAAGAGCAAGATATAAATTTCAACATTATTAGCTTTTTTCTTGAAAAAATATATTTAGGCCAGTATAAATCTTTTTATTAGCTCCTGACGAGGACAAAAGCTTTTTGTCGAAACGTTGAGGTAATAAAAAGATTTATACTGGCCGGAGTGTCTTTTTTCAAGAAATATGAATGCCGGCCAGGCAGCCTCTATCTTCACGATATTAATAATCTGTTTATAAAAATAAATATAATGCTACAATATGATGCATTAGCGCACTATTTGTTATAAGAAATTGAGACGATTTCAGACGCGTATGATTATATTTAAAATTAAACAATTTTATTTTGCTCTCACTGCATCAATAAATTAATGGAAGAGCCTGGCTCATCAGTGGTGAACCCTCCCAGCGGTTTCGCCAGTTTAACCTACCAATTGAGGATGATATTGATAAGTGTCAAAAAAGCCTCTCTCTTTCAAAATATTTGTAAAAATAAGGCAATTTGTGGATATCACTGTACAGAATTAACCATAAGATCAACTTTAGTAAAACATAGACGAATAAGCTAACCTCTATGCTATTATTTTGTGAAATGTTTTCTTCTTTACGAGAAAAGGGTGAGGTTTGAATATACAAGAACAGGCATGATTAAATTGGACGTATCAGCCAAAAGATATTTGAATATACAGTTAAACCTGTCTATAGCCCTGTAATAGCGCCTTCCTCTCTATAGCGCCCGATTTTAAATACGTAGTACGATGCGATTCACATTAAAAGTGACCTGTCTATTATGCCCCCTCTTTACTCACCAAAATAGGATGCTATAGAGAGGGGGTGCTATAGACAGGTCACTTTTAGTGTAAATCTCATCGTACTACGTATTTAAAATCGGGCGCTATAGAGAGGAAGGCACTATTTAGAGGGGGTGCTATAGACAGGTCACTTTTAGTGTAAATCTAATCGTACTACGTATTTAAAATCGGGCGCTATAGAGAGGAAGGCACTATTTAGAGGAGGCGCTATAAACAGGTTTAACTGTATATAGAAAAAACATATTGTAAAAAACCTTGCCGCTCTATATAAGAAATATAATTTCATTATCCCTAGTATATGTGGTACAAGCCATAAGACCTGGAATTCGACCAATCGAAATTAATTCTCCAGAAGACAACCAGAAAATGAAGGGTCTTTCTAAATCAAATAGCGGCAGTCCAGAACAGTTTAAACTCTTATTGTCCAACGGGCTATAAAATAGGTTGTGAAAATATTGTTTGACACATAAATTGGGGTGAACATCGAAGAGTAACAAATTCCCAGATCAAGAACCTATACAAACATTGTCTTTACCGAAAATTCGAAACTTTTTAGACGCGTAAGATTCTTTTTGAAATTAAACAATATTTACTGCAATATATAAAAAAATTAATGGGAGGGCCTGGCTCATCAGTGGTGAACCCTCCCAGTGAGTAAAAGGTAGCTATGTAAACTGATATACCATATGAAGTTGCTATGTAAAGTGGTTTGCCATTTAAGGTGTTGTTGTGTAAAGTGGTTTACCATATAATTTTTCCATTGCAGTAAGGGCAGTAGAAATTGTTCAATTTCAAAAAGAATCTTACGCGTCTAAAATATTTTCTAATTTTCATAACAGATGGCGCGCAAGTACATCATAATTGTCTTTACCGTAAAGACATCTAAGCCAACATTACAACCAGTAAACAACCAACTTGAAAAATGTTTTTAAAAATAAAATCAATCACCTATATGTCATTATTAGGGCTACAATCTTGGACTCAAGAGAAAAATTCCATGAAGTCCTTCATTCTAAGTCCCATTGAGATGGCAGCGTCTGCTAAAGGAAAAAGAAAGCTTGTAATTCATTTATCAACCATTTATCTGCGCGGAAAGGCCAACTATTTACCCTAATATTGCCTGTTTGTGGTGAAGAGTTTTATATAAGGTTGCTATATGAAGTAGTTTATATCATATAAAGTTGCTATGTAAAGTAATTTACCATATAAGGTTATGTAAAGTTGTTTACTATATAAGGTTGTTATGTAAAGTTTTTACTATATAAGGTTGTTATGTAAAGTTGTTTACTATATAAGGTTGTTATGTAAAGTAGTTTATATCATATTAAGTTGCTATGTAAAGTAATTTACCACATAAGGTTATGTAAAATAGTTTACTATATAAGGTTGTTATGTAAAATAGTTTACTATATAAGGTTGTTATGTAAAGTTGTTTACTATATAAGGTTGTTATGTAAAGTAGTTTATATCATATTAAGTTGCAATGTAAAGTAATTTACCATATAAGGTTATGTAAAGTTGTTTACTAAATAAGGTTGTTATGTAAAGTAGTTTATATCATATTAAGTTGCTACGTAAAGTAATTTACCATATAAGGTGTTGTTATGTAAATTTTTAAGATATAAGGTTATGTAAAATAGTTTACTATATAAGGTTGTTATGTAAAGTTTTTACTATATAAGGTTGTTATGTAAAGTTATTTTTCTATATAAGGTTGTTATGTAAAGTAGTTTATATCATATTAAGTTGCTATGTAAAGTAATTTACCACATAAGGTTATGTAAAGTTGTTTACTATATAAGGTTGTTATGTAAAACTAGACGAATGGCCCGGGCAACGCCCGGGTTTTACCCGAGTGCGTATATATTTTAAAAACGTTTTAATTCAAATACTATTCGTTACAATTATAAATTGGCGCCATGGATGTTACTCTTGTGAAACGTCCCGTTCCAAACTGTGTGTTTTTAAAATGCTTTAATTAAAATACTATTCGTTACAATTATAAATTGGCGCCGTGGATGTCTCTCTTGTGAAACGTCCCGCCCCAAACTGTGTGTGTCTTGAAAATATAAAAATAAAAATGTGAACGGAAAAATATGTCCAGGGAAGCCTAGTGGTCATGGCATCTGCCCGGTAAGCGGAAGGTCGTGGGTTCGATTCCCATCCCTTGACACTTTTTTTATTTTATCCATTCTGACCAAAATCTATCCGTGAACTTCACACAGTGAACTTCACACAGACAGAATAAGGCAATTATATAAGTAGATAAGTATAATGATAATGATCATAATGATGATGCGCGCGTTGATGACCAAAATCTATCCGTGAACTTCACACAGACAGAATAAGGCAATTATATAAGTAGATAATAATAATAATTATTATTATCATTAGATAATGATAATGATCATAATGATGATGCGCGCGTTGATGACCAAAATCTATCCGTGAACTTCACACAGTGAACTTCACACAGACAGAATAAGGCAATTATATAAGTAGATAGTTTACTATATAAGGTTGTTATGTAAAGTTGTTTACTATATAAGGTTGTTATGTAAAATAGTTTACTATATAAGGTTGTTATGTAAAGTTGTTTACTATATAAGGTTGTTATGTAAAGTAGTTTATATCATATTAAGTTGTTATGTAAAGTAATTTACCATATAAGGTTATGTAAAGTTGTTTACTATATAAGGTTGTTATGTAAAATAGTTTACTATATAAGGTTGTTATGTAAAGTTGTTTACTATATAAGGTTGTTATGTAAAGTAGTTTATATCATATAAGGTTATGTAAAGTTGTTTACTATATAAGGTTTTTATGTAAAATAGTTTACTATATAAGGTTGTTATGTAAAGTTGTTTACTATATAAGGTTGTTATGTAAAGTAGTTTATATCATATTAAGTTGCTATGTAAAGTAATTTACCATATAAGGTGTTGTTATGTAAATTTTTACGATATAAGGTTATGTAAAGTTTTTTTTACGATATAAGGTTATGTAAAGTTTTTTACTATATAAGGTTGTTATGTAAAGTTGTTTCATAGAAATAATTTACCATATAAGAGGTTGCTATGTAAAGTATTCATTATATAAGGTTGCTATGTAAAGTGATTTACCATATATAAGCTTTCTATGTAAAGTGAATTACCATATAAAAGGTTGCCATGTAAAAAGTGGTTTGTCGAATAAGGTTGCTATGTGTAAAATGGTTATCAAACAATGTTGCTATGTGTAAATAGGTTTATTATATAAATTTTTACTATGGGAAATAGACTAATATGTGAATGAATTTCTTAATATCATCATAACATGTGCTCGTGTCTGGGTTCGCCATGTACAAGCATCTTCAAGAAAATATCGATGAAACATCTATGTGAAATCTCTATTCGATATTTGGTTCTATATAAATAATAACATTTTTTCCTTAATATTATTCCTGTCGTTTACTGAATTTGTATTAGTTTAAGTAAGTAAACTAATGATGTGCCTGATAACACAATTTTAAAGTATCTTTATACACATGCCAATTTCAATAAGCATCATATGCACTTCTCTCCAAAAAGATGAACAAGACCGAATAATTCAAAAATCTATTGTAGTTCAAATCATAGAGCTAGCCATGGTAATATCATGAGGATAGTAATCCAGGGCAAATCCATAGAAATATAGATTCTGAAGCATAATAATAGGCATTATACACACAAACACACAAATGAAAAAATAAGGCTTGTTCTCTATTGCTTCCATATAAGTTTATGTCAATCCCTTTCTTTCTTATTTCCCTCTACTTATACATATATATAATACACTGTAAATAACATTGCTGATTAGTGTTACTATTACTGTTATTTCTCTGTATATAATCTATTCTACTCGGAGAATCTGTATAAGACTAAAAGGTCTTAATAAGGATTTTTGTTGTTGTAAAAAAAACATAATAAAATTAACAATCAACATAAAATTATATATATAAATTTAAACTTTGATAAAATATTGGAGGTGTTTTCAAAATACAGTCTTATTCAAAATTTTACATTTCATCTCTAACATTTGTGTGTGAAGAGTAATGTAATTATAAAAGAAAATTCTATTTTTTTTTCTATTAAATTCGTTTAGGGGGTTTTATAATTATAAAATAGGAAAAAGAGATATTTTATCAATTAATATGTTAGCCAAATAAGTTCTCTAATTGCTTCTAACTTAAGATGTGTTTTTATTCAAAGCATCACACAGACACATGCCAAACATATTTTAACACTTGAAATATTTCTTCAACGCATTTTTCTTTCTCCTCCTGTTTTCCCCAACATTTATTCTGAATTGCATTCCTCCCTCGCTCCGAAGACAAAATGAGAAAATGCTTCATCGATTGGGTTGTTAGGCGATTTTTGAGAATTTATTTGGCAGACACTCTGGCTTGTTTATCTTTGGGGAAGTCTGCTTCCAATTTTATAAACAATCTAATTTTCAATTGGAGAATGTTTTTTTAAGGAATTTTATTTACTCTTACAGTCTAGAAAATTTAAAGTTTAATAAAATCGTATAGGTAATTTAGGAATATACTTGTATTATATATACATATACTTGTATTATATTATACTTTATTATGTATTATATTATACTTACATATACTTGTATATAAATATATAACATAAAATTGCATTAAAGGGAGAGATGCCTTTCTATAGGTACATATTATACTTACTTATACTGTGTATATATATATATAATTACCGGCGACATCAAATAATTTCCAATTCCTTACGTTTTTTCCATGAGTGTATTTGCCCCAAAATATATAAAAGAGAGAGAGAGAGCTATATAGAATAAAATATTCATACATAGGACACAGCTAATGTATGGATAAATTTACCAAGCTTGGTCTGCGAGAGTACAGAAACAGCTAATGGCTAATGCAAAAGTTTTGCATCTATTTGGACGTAAGAAACGATTTTCTTTATAGTGCTCATCGTTCTACAAACTATTCGTTAATATACAATATCTCTCTCTCTTAATTCTCTTTTAAGTCCTCATTATTTCTCTTTAAAGTCCAATATATATAGCTTGCATAGCCATTCAAAAACATTTTAAAATCTATAATTTTATAAGGATAATATATAATGGAAACGTACCCGAAAAGGAAGAAGAAAATTCTCTTTAAAAATATCGTTCGAGTTATTTCAGCCTCTTTTTCTGTTTATACATCGGCAATATGTTCCCATATCATATGGAACGTGTAAACAGCTTCCAGCTAAGGTCAAATATAGTTTATAAACATTTTATTAATTGATAACCTCTTTCAAAGAGAAATCAATTTCTTGGAATATTAATTTTCCTCTTCTTTTATTTCACCCTGATCAGATAATGTTTTATTCAATATTCATAAATTGAATAGATTGTCAATTCACTCGTAATATTTTTGTTAAAGGATAGGTCTAGGCAACATACGGCGAGTAGTCTGTTATCATATTCTCTTGTTTAAATATAGCCTTGTGTTCTTTGGACTTGATATTTGCTGGTATTCTTCACCTGCTTCTATAGCTTTATGAGATCCGTTTAATAAGTTTGGATATGCTCTCAACATGAGTTATTCTTGACTTATTCTTGACTATTCTAGACTTGTTCTTTTTTTTTGTTTCTTGAATTTACGTCTAGAGGTGGTAATATAAGAAAATATTCTTTGTACCAATTATAAATATATATATATATATGTGTGTGTATATATATATCAACATGAGTTATAGCATTAAATCAAATATCGAATAAGTAAGATATAGGGATTTTTAGAGAAGAGATAATATAAAAATTTAAAAGTGTCACCTCAATACTGTCATCCATGGTGGCCCTATGATAGAGATACCCAATCCCTGCTACTTCACACCATGTTCCATCTATCTGAGTATTAAACAACATATGGGGTGTGATGTCCATATGGCGTAGTGTATTTCACATTGATCTCTTTCAACAAATTTTACATATATGACATATACACGACATCAAACCATTAAACATGAATATTTGCACATGTGAAGAGTATTAATGTATGGTGTCTAGCAGATTTTGTCTGCGACTTTTGTAATTTGATATTTACCATACAATTCCAATGCTCAATTACCCCGCAAACCCATCACAGATTTAATAGTCAAGGGCCCATTTTCCACCAGTTTTACCTGGTTCTTAGAAGATTACACTTCTGGTAAAGCGGTGACATTGATTAGAATAGGACCATTTTACTAGCATCCCATCAACACACGTATTAAAATATACAAGAGCTATGACAGTTATATAGCGAGAGTAAAATATATATCAATTCCTGTACTGTATATGTTTGATATAGATGGGATGGCAGGTTTATAATAACACAAGCCTCACACCATTTGACAGCTAAATGACTGAGGTAAACTCAATAACAATATGAACTCTATAGAATTAATACAAGAAATACAAATATATTTGGGTGGAGTGTGTGTATAAAGGATAGTAACATTCTACACTATGGTTGCACCACAGATCCCCGTGGCGATGCCACTAAGCCTTCTGTGTTCATTACAAGAGATAGACGAACATTCGCTAATGCTCCTCTAATGAAATCCTAATGGAACCTCACTCTACTTTACGATCTTTCTCGTCAATGGTGCTCTCTAGGTGTCGCCGCTACTTCACTAATTATCTGCCTTTCTAATCACAAATTAACAAAAAATTGATTAGAAAACAAATTTGATTTATTACCTGTAAAATGATCTTTAGTAGAAAAACCTATTTTTGTGGTGTTTGTCGAATATCATTTTTACAACTTGCCATATTATTAATCTTTTAATCTATTTGGAAGATAGCTGACTCATTTTTATTTTATAATATCGTCTAATTAAAAATCTTTTAGCATCATTAAGTTGATGTGTATATAGAATACAGAATTGTTTTATAAAATATTTGATCATAATATGCCTTCTTTGTGTTATACCAATCTTTATGAATTTCATGAGCCCCATTTTAGACGTTTAGACAATATATTATTTTATGTTTACATATTTTTAGCTCAATATGTAAATTATATTTAAATTTAACAATTGAAAACATTAAAACGCGAATGTTTATTTTAACAAGTGAATCAAACTTCTACTGTCCTTACTGCGATGAAAAAATATTGGGAGGGCTTGGCTCATCAGTGATGAACCCTTCCAGCGTTTTCCCCAATTTAATCTACCAGGCTGCTTCATTAGAGCTCTAATACGGTATTGGATCATTCTGATTTTATATGCTACATTGAAGGGTGGAATCTTAGAAATAGTATTTAAGCAAACTATAGACATAAGTTTTTAGGACAGTAAAATCACAGTTGAATATTTAAATTGCATTAATTATTTTTCTGTAGATTTCAACATGTAATCACATTGCGCTTATTCCTTAGCTCTTGCACATCAGTGTAACTCAGAGTTTTCTACCTAATTTGGAATCCAAGCATGTTGTTGGTATAGGCTAGATATTCTCTCTCTCTCTCTCTATATATATATATATATATATATATATATATATATATATATATATTTTGCTTATCCCTAGCACAAGTGATACAGGTCATGATAATCATGGTGGATAGAAGTAGGTGACTGCTTTTACTGTAAGTGTACCATATGTCTACACATGTAGAAAGCAGTTTGCACTTACAAATGTGCCAGAGCCCCGTTTGGTTACTTGCACTCGCTGATGGTCTTGGATTTTTCAAGAATCGGAGGCTATTGGAGTGCCCATTGCACGATTCGATCCTGGGTAATAGCGGTCGAAAACCAACGGTTTAGACCATCCTTCCACCGCCCCCAATTCTATAAATGAATATTGAGACATATTTTTACAAATTACTATTTAAAAATATTATAAATTAATATATACCATGGTGTATATAGCATATGTGGGAGAATGATTCCTATATTTCATTAAAGTCTGTGAAATTATTTCGCAGTTATACAAGTATATAGGTTTTTAACTTTTAATTAGACAATTTTATTTTATATTTAGACATTTTTCATTTTAATTTAGACACTTTCATTTTTTATTTAGACATTTTCAATTTTAATTTAGACATTTTTCATTTTAATTTAGACACTTTCATTTTAATTTAGACATTTTTCATTTTAATTTAGACACTTTCATTTTTATTTAGACATTTTTCATTTTAATTTAGACACATCGACTTTTTATAGAAAAGTCCATGTGTCTAAATTAAAATGAAAAATGTCTAAATTAAAATGAAAAATATCTAAATTAAAATGAAAAATGTCTATAAATAAAAATGAAAGTGTCTAAATTAAAATGAAAAATGTCTAAATATAAATTTAAATTGTCTATTTAAAAGTTAAAAACCTATAAAAACAAGTAGTGTTAAAGTTTGTTTCGCTTTTATCTGATAGAAAGAATTATGATGGGGATATTTAAAATATTCTCAAATCTTACCGATAAAAATGCTCGTGGAGATGAAGTAAAAAGAAATTATTCATAATTATAAAACCTCTTTGATATTTAAAATATAATATAAATGCCTCCTCCCCAAATATGTTACTAATATAATCCTTTCGTTAAAATTATGAATGAAAAAAAATTATTTTATATATAATATACATATTAATTTAATTAAAAAGGCATATATTGGATCAAAATATCATTTATTTTACCAATATTTCAGTTGGCTGAACGCCAACCTTTATCAAAGTGTTATAACATTTTGTTGACACACTTTAAAATGTTATAACACCTTGATAAAGGTTGGCGTTCAGCCAACTGAAATATTGGTAAAATAAATGATATTTTGATCCAATATATGCCTTTTTAATTAAAGATTTATCTATGGATTGCTCTATTTCCAAAACATATTGATTTATTTTAAAAAGATACGTACTTGTTGGATAACTGAATGCTACGACAGCTAGCGCCACACTGGACCTATCATCATCACAACTGTTTGTTTACCTTCTTCTCTATATTACAATAACTGTTCGCTACCATAACTTTGTCTTTCTTGCTAAATGGATAATAAAGATTATTATCATATAATCCTCAACGTCCTCATGCCTTCCTACAAGCTGTAAGTACCTAAATCTTACAACAATTAGATTATGAGACTGAATATTGCATGAAATTCAACTAACGAGTTAAGACAAAGAAAAAAGGCTTAGCAAAAATGGCGTCACTCCCGAGCCACGATGTAACCCTAAATAAGCTCGACGGCTATAACTACTCACTATGGTCTTTCAAAATTGAAATGCTCTTGCAAAAGGAAGATCTTTGGGAAGTTGTCACCGAAAATATTCCAGATGAACCTAAAATCGAATGGAAAAAGAAAGACTCAAAAGCTAGAGCTATCATTAATCTAAGCATCGCCGACTCACAAATAGTGCATGTCAAAAACCTACTAACAGCCAAAGCTACCTGGGACACTCTTAAAAATATCTATGAAAGAAAAACACTCTCAGGAAAAATTTATTTGCTAAGGAAACTATATAGCTTAAAACTCGAAGAAGACAAAGACATGCAGCAGCACATCACTACCATGATGGAACTAATTGACAAACTGCGAACCATTGGCGAAACACTAAAAGACTCTCACATCACGGCTATACTGCTTTGCTCGCTTCCAAAGAGCTACTCCAATCTCATCACGATGTTGGAATCAAGGCCTGATGACGAGCTAACGCTTGAATTTACCAAGAACAAACTCCTTGATGAACACACACGCAGAGTAGAAAGCTCGAAAGACGAAAGCACCGGATCAAAAGCCTTAAAAAGCCTCCACAGAGCTTCAAGCCAAAGAAGAGAAAAAGAGAAGAAATTCTGTTCTTTCTGCCACAAACCAAACCACTCCAAAGAAGAATGTTGGCACTATCAAAAGCGAAACAACAGCAACAAAGAGTACAAATATGAAAACTTCAGAAGAGGAAACGTACCAAAGTACACAAATCAGTCGAGTGTCACCCAAGAACAACCAACAAATCAGAGAACAACAAAAGGACCAAACCCAAAAGCTCTCAATTGCACTCAACGGGAAGCAAGTGTACACAACTGGTTCGTCGACTCTGGAGCCACATCTCATATGGCGTACGACGAAAGCTTCTTCACTGAACTTAACAGAGAACAAACACAAAATGTTGTGGTTGCTAATGGCAATAAGCTGCAGGTCAAAGGGATAGGACAAGGAGAAATCAAAGTCATCACACCCCAAGGAAAGACTGACACCTTACTTCTCACAAAAGTTCTCTACATCCCGGAACTAACAGACAACCTTCTGTCAGTGAGTGCGGCCACCTCCAACGGATGTAAAGTTCAACAGAGATTGGTGTACCATCGAAAGAGACAACACAGCCCTCGCGAACGGTATACTTGACAATGGAATGTACCGACTCCACCTGGATGACAACCCCCAAACTCGCACATTCAAAGCAAATGTTGCAAAACAAAACCACTGCAAGAACAAAAATTGCCTCATGCTCTGGCACGACAGACTAGGACACAGAAATATAGAATCAATTAAGAAGATTCGAAATGAGAACCTAGCAAGAGGACTAAGCCTGAATAACTGTTCGCACAGCACAGACTGCGTTCAGTGCATTCAAGGAAAACTCACCGAAACCCCATTTCCAAAGAAGACAGAGTACAGAGCAACTGAAACGCTTCAACTTGTCCACAGTGATATCTGCGGTCCATTACCAACTAACTCTCTCAGCGGTAAGAGATACTTCATCACCTTCACTGATGACTACAGCAGATACACGAAGATCTACCTCCTGAAAGGAAAAGACGAAGCCTATGAAAAAATAAAAGACTACGTCATCTCAGCACACACGGAATTTGGAAAAAATATCCAAACCATACGGACAGACAACGGTCGTGAGTACGTAAACCGACAAGTCGAAGATTTCCTGAACCAAAACGGAATTAAACATCAGCTAACAGTCCCCTACTCACCAGCCCAGAACGGAGTAGCAGAACGGAAAAATCGATCACTAATGGAGATGACAAGATGCATGCTGTTTGACTCAGGACTCCCACAGTCTCTATGGGCGGAAGCAGTTACCACAGCTAATTACCTACACAACCGAATACCCTCGAAAGCTACAGACAAGACTCCATTTGAACTATGGACCAACAGGAAGCCCAGTCTGAAGCATCTAAAAAGATTCGGATGTAAAGCCTTCGCCTATATTCCCAAGATAAAAAGAAACAAGTTGGATAGCAAAGTTATCGAAGGGATCTTTCTTGGATACGATGATCGAAGCAAAGGATACAGAATCCTGCACGACACAGACGACATCACAATCAGCAGATCCGTAAAATTTATAGAAAAAGAAAACGGGTTTCACCTCGCTTCCACAAAAACAACTTCACCACAAGTACTAAGTACAGATCTAACTTCCTCCAATCATATTGGTAATGCAGAGGAAAGTCAGGAACCAGGAACACAACCCGAAAACCTTGAGGACTCAGAAACCGAGGATTACCTTCAACCCGGTACAAGCACAGGAACACAAGTGGTCACACAAAGAAGATCCACGAGACCAACAAAGGGAATACCTCCCATAAGAAATGACTACATGCTGTACAAAACTGAAGCTCAAGACATTCAGACACCTACCAACTACTCGGAAGTCCTACAATTACCAAAAATAGAAAGAGAAAAATGGCTACAAGCAATGAACGAAGAACTAAATTCTCTTGAGAAGAACCATGTCTGGGAACTAACGCCTCTACCTAAGGACAAGAAGATCATAGGATGTAAATGGACCTATAAACAAAAACTCAATTCCAAAGGAGAAATAGAGCGGTACAAAGCCAGACTCGTAGCAAAAGGGTTCAATCAGAAATTTGGCCGAGACTACGAAGAAACCTTTGCACCAATTGTGAAGCATTCTACAATTAGAGCCTTCCTAGCTGCATCAGTCTACAAAGGGATGCAAGTGATCCACCTCGATGTGAAGACAGCGTTCCTACACGGCGACCTAGATAAAGAACTCTACATGGAACTCGCAGAAGGACTCCATACAAAACAAACAAACAAAGTCTGCAAACTAAAGAAGGCAATTTACGGTCTAAAACAAGCCGGAAGATCTTGGAACACAAAAATTGCAAGCACTCTAATTAAAAATAACTTCAAACAGAGCATTGTAGACCCATGCCTATTCACCAAGAATGAAGAAAACCATTCCATCTACTTGATTCTATATGTGGATGACATGCTCCTCGCAAGCGATTCCGAGATAATCATCCAAAACACTGTAAAAACTCTCGAAAAAGAATTCGAAATAAAGAACCTTGGAGACCCCACTCAATTCATTGGTATAGAAATCTCAAAGAACAGAGAAGGTGAACTCCTACTGAGCCAAAAGAGTAAAATCCAAGAATTAGTTGAAAGGTACAATCTCCAAGAAGCGAAACCTACTTTCACTCCCATGGAAAGCGGATACCCCGGTATATCTGATGAAAAACTTCTACCAAACAACGTCCAATACCAACAACTGATAGGCTCACTATTGTACCTAAGCGTAGTATCCAGACCAGATATCGCAGCTCCAGTCTGCATACTTAGCAGCAGAAACCAGAATCCTAGAAATTGTGACTGGAATGCAGCAAAAAGAATCGTAAGATATCTAAAAACTACTAAAGAACTCGAGCTACGCATATCTAACCAAAAACCTCCCACGCTGGAAGCATACAGCGATGCCACATGGGCAAGCGACAACACCGACAGAAAATCACTAAGCGGAAACTTGTTCCTACTGGGATCAAACCCCATCTCATGGATGACTGGGAAACAAGGTTGCGTATCTCTCTCATCCACCGAAGCGGAACTTATCTCCGCAGCTGAAGCCTCACAAGAACTGTTATGGCTTCTCGACTTGCTAAAGGATCTCGAACTGGAACAGAAAGCTCCAATCTACTTCCACCAAGACAATCAATCATGTCTCAAGATATGTTCATCCGAAAAAGTGTCTTCTAGAACCAAGCACATCGCAACCAAGATCCATCACCTGAAGGATCTTCAGAAGAAGACAGTGATAAAAATGATCTACTGCCCAACTGGCGACATGAAGGCGGACATTCTGACCAAGCCGCTACCAAGGCCGACATTTGAGAAGTTACGCTACAACCTCGTGATGTCTCCACATTCATGCCGGGGATTTGTTGGATAACTGAATGCTACGACAGCTAGCGCCACACTGGACCTATCATCATCACAACTGTTTGTTTACCTTCTTCTCTATATTACAATAACTGTTCGCTACCATAACTTTGTCTTTCTTGCTAAATGGATAATAAAGATTATTATCATATAATCCTCAACGTCCTCATGCCTTCCTACAAGCTGTAAGTACCTAAATCTTACAACAGTACTCGCCAAAAATAGTTTACATTACTTATAACAGATGAATGCCTCAATGTACCACATATATATATATAATCTAAAATAGAGGAACAAACCTCAAGACATCTACTGATCGATTTTCCAGCATTTCAAGATTATAGAATGAAGAATGAACTAGTTGTTTGTGAACTTAACGATTTGATTTCCGATAAAAAATCATATTTAAAGTTCAATTCATTTTGTGAATACATTCTAAACTTTCTACAAAATCTGGATCTCTAATGTTTTCATGCGTTGAATAATGTAAATAACTTATGTAAATAAACTTTTCTCCTTGTTTGGCGCAAGTATCCCTTGCGGGATATAGCGCTTTGGAAATAAAATAATTGTAATTGTAATATAATCTAAAATGCAAATATTTTATTTTTTAAAAACATGTATTTTATTTTTATCATTGACTATTCTTTTATTTTGACCATAGATTTAGAACATAACACTTTGAATATTGTTGTAACTTTATAGTTAACCTACCAATTTTTTTAATTCACGAATATAGGGGGTTCATTTTATAAATTCTATATTACTGTAAAAAATAATTAATGTGTAATTCTTTACAAGTAATTGAAAAAAAAACTACTTGATAAGTAAATAATAATCTTTCCTTTTTCACGACTGCACCTCCAATTCTTTATCATTCCAGCATCAAAACATTATAATCATACCTATATATATATATATAAGAGTCAGTGTACGAGGTGTGTTCAAAAAGTATCGCGACTTTTGTGTTTTTTCAAAAATTATTTATTTATTCATGAATACCTATTTTGTCTCTTCAAAGTAATCCCCATGAGATATTATACACTTGTGCCAACGGTTTTTCCAATCTTCGAAGCACTTCAAAAAATCATTTTTCAAAATCTTTTTCAGCTCCTCCTTCGATGCCGTCTTTATCTCGTCAAGCGTAGCGTAACGTCGTCCTTTCATGGGGCTCTTCAGTTTAGGGAACAAGAAAAAGTCACAGGGGGCCAGATCTGGAAAATACGGTGGCTGCGGCATCATTAGTGTGTTGTTTTTGGTCAAAAAGTCGCGCACAAGCAACGATGTGTGAGCAGGGGCGTTATCGTGGTGCAAAAGCCTATTTTTGTTCTTCCACAAATCCGGGCGTTTCTGGCGGATTACTTCGCGCAAATTGCGCATAACTTGCAGGTAATATTCCTTATTGACCGTTCTACCCTGTGGAAAGAACTCATGATGCACCACGCCCCTGCAATCGAAGAAAACTGTCGGCAAAACTTTCACATTCGACCGAACTTGGCGCGCTTTTTTCGGTCTTGGTTCGTGCGGCAGCTTCCATTGAGATGATTGAGCATTGGTTTCCACGTCATAACCATAAATCCACGCTTCGTCACCAGTTATGACCCTCTGGAGCAAATTTGGGTCGTCGCGGACAGAGTCCAACATCTCATTAGCAATGTTCATGCGATGCTGTTTTTGGTCGCAATTGAGCAATTTTGGTACGAATTTCGCGCCGACCCGTCTCATGCCCAAATCATTGATAAAAATCGAATGGCACTAGCCAATCGATATGTTTAGGTCCTCAGCAACCTTTCTAACGGTGATTCGACGATTGGCCAATATCATTTTCTTCACTTCAATAATTTTTTCGTCTGGTGTTGAAGTGCTCGGGCGTCCGGCACGCTCTTCGTCGTTCACATCTTCTCGGCCTTCTGTGAACATTTTGTACCACCGATAAACGTTGCTTCGGTCCAAGGTAGCTTCTCCGTATGCCACAGTCAACATTCGGAATGCATCCGCGCACTTAATTTCGTTTTTCACACAAAATTTGATACAGGTTCTTTGATCCATTTTTTTTAATAGGTAAAAATCGAAGACGATCCAAAACACCTGCAAGCAAAGCAGCTGTCAACAATTAAGTTTACATTCAAAATGGCCGAGCTTGTCGGCATAAGTGAGAGACATGAGTACCAACATAAAGCCACAAAACGATCGAAATTCGAATTTACGTAACCCGCGAAAATTCAAAAGTCGCGATACTTTTCGAACACACCTCGTATGTATATATGTATGTATGTATGTATGTATGTATGTAAACAGCAAAAGCAATTTTTATTCAGTCATATAAAACGTCGTTACATTTCAATTGTTAGTGGGGGAGGGGGTACAATTAAAATCCTGCTCAATAAAAAAATTGTGAATTTCGTATTTCTTCTTGTTTAAAATTCGACGTATTTCTGGATTTTCGCGTTCTAGGATGAAGTTGGCTGGGCTGAATATGTATAAACGGTCGATAATCTGACATTCTTCTGTAGCCTCTTTTATTTTCTTCTTGGTAAATTCGCACTCTAGGTATCGATGTCGTATGTCAGGAGATCCTCCGCACGCAGTGCAGGAGGGCCTTCCATTCCTGGTCGGGTGTGGCAGGGCTCTTAATTTCAACCTCCAGGCGATATCGTCGTAGATGCTACGCCTTTTATGCCAGGCTGGTGCAGTGTTGAAGTTCCACCTTTCAACTTTCTCTTCTGCGCGTTTAAGGTTAAAATAGGTTGATAAAATTATATTTCGTAGTGCGTTGCTTTTTAGACGTGAGAAAAGGCGTGATTCGTAGACGATGGGAAGATGCACGCAGGAAGAATGGTTGCTTGATTTAAAATTCATAATTTTCGTTTCATTATAGAACGTAGTGATTCTTTGAAAATCGTTCAGAATGTTTCGCGTGGCGTGGGAGAAAAAATCATTGACATCTCGTATATCACCGTTTAAATTCAAAAAGTCTTTCAAACGCCTCAGGCCTCGAACATTGAAGACGGCAGGATTTTGCATATAAAGGCCGTGTAAATGGCGGCATTTTAAAAGCACGATGTGTAAGAAGTCGTTTTTCGAGAGGCGTTTAAAATCGATATGAAAGTTTGGCGCGATGTTTTTCCAGCTTGATAGAGTCTGTTTTCGTCGTGATACGTTTTAGAATAAAGAGGTCGCGCTGAGTAGCCAAATGCAGCAGGCCGAGGCCACCCCTCTCGGCGGGCAAGCAATTCATTGTCGAGGTCGTCCAAGTTGTTTCATTATAGAGCGCGTCATCCAAGTCCTTTTGTAGTACGTTTAATATAGAATCGCTTGGTAAGATGGCGTTTATCATGTAGGTAAATTTTGGTATGAAGTTCGCATTTAAAAATCGCGTCTTGAGGTGGAGGGGGAGCGTTAAAATGTTTTGTTTTGCAATTAGGGCTGAATGGCGGAAATAGGAACGAAGATTTTCAGTTTGCGTTTTGAGGGGCGTTTTGGAGTTTTCGAAGTGTATACCGAGGATATCAATTGTGTCGTTCCGCATTTCTATATCTTCTGGCCTATCGGTCCTGCCGCTCCAATTGCCACACCACAACCCCTTACTCTTTTTAAAATTTATAGCGATGCCGGATGTTTTCTCGAAATATTTAAAACAGTTATAAATCCGCTTAAAATCAGTTTCGTCTTTTAAAAATAAGATAAAATCGTCGGCATATGCATATATCTCGGACGTAGAGCTGAGGTTTCGACGAAGATGATGTATGAGAGACCTCGTGGCGAATGAATAAAGCAGCGCGGACAAAGCCACAGCCCTGACGCACGCCTCTGTTTACGTCGAGTTCAGGAGAGCATTCGCCGTTCATGTCGATTTTTATTTTATTTCCGCTAAAGACGATTTTAATCCATTTCAGGAAAATATCGGAGATATTGAGTCTTTCAAGCGTAGCGATAATAAACGGTCTGTTAATCGAATCGAAAGCTTTTTGTAAATCGATTGTTACGATTGCGAGGGGCGTATTAAATAAATTCGATTTGTAAATATTTTTCTCAATTTCAGAGATAATATCGAATATGGAACGGCCGGGGATGGCGTACTTCTGTTCTGCTGGTATCATGCGCGCGGAGTACGGCTTGATTTTTGTGAGTAAAATTTTCGATAGAATCTTATAATCCGTGTTCATAGAGGTGATCGGGCGCCAATCGTTCAAAGTTCGCGTATTAGGAGTTTTCGGTAGTAGAAACATTTTACCAGCGCTCATGTGGTCAGGTAGGGAGTTTTCTACTTGCGCTTTATAAAATATTTTGAGTAAAGAGTCGGCGGTGATGTCACAAAAATCTTTATAGAATTCGGCGGGGATGCCATCATCGCCGGCCATCTTTCTATTTGGTAAGAGCTTAATCGCGTTTAAAATGTCGTTTTTCGTTATAAAATTTTCTTCGTTGAAATGAAATTCGATATCGAGGCGCGGAATAATATTTACATAATTTCTAATGTCTTCTAAAATAATAGATTCGTCTGCCTTCGTTTTATTTTGATAAAATGCAAAAATATGGTTTAGGATAGCGTCGTTGTTGTCAAGGAATTCATTGTTGCCATTGTAAATTGCAGTAATTGCGGGTTTGAGGCGTCTAAATTTCGTAAAAGTGTATTTTTGACAAACTTCCGCGGTTTATAAAATTAGTTTTTTTCAAGCATCTCCAATGTGTCTTCGCGCAAATATAATTAAAGTTCGTAATAAAACTCTCGTGTTCGTATAAAAATATTTCTTTGAAGATATGAGAGTTAAACATTTTCGAGTCGATGTTCTTTTTAAAAAATTGCGTATTCCTTGTTCGTAATCGCGTGATAATGGCGTTGTGGTCAGATAAATCGTATGCAATGGTTTCGCATTTAATAAGATTTGGTGTAAAACTTGTCGAGAAATGTATATAATCTATTCTGGTTCTAACAGGCGTGTTATGGATGAGAGCTTCATGCGTGAAACCGTTAAGTCCAGGATTAACATGTTTAAAAATATCGATAAGATTTTTTTTTATTAAAATCCGAAAGTAAGTGGAACTTTCGGCGAGAGTCCGTCTTGCCCGGTTTGTCGCGAATGTTAAAGTCTCCCAATATAAACTTCATGGTATCTTTCGGGTAAGAGTTCAAGTAGTTTTGTATTTGGTGTAAATCGTTAAAAGCTTCATCGGGATCGTGAGAGAGGTGTACATTAATAAAAAGGACGATTTTCCTGTTCATTAAAATCTGTATGGCACATATTTTCCCATTCTTTAGTATTTCAAAATTCGCGCTAAAAATCGAGCGATGTATTAAAAATAGTTGTCCGCTGCCGCGAGAAATAGGTTCATTTACATAGATATCAAAAGCTGTTAAGTCTTGTCGCGTATTGAAAGTTTGAATATTCGTTTCTTGAATTGCGTATATTTCTGCTTCGTTTATCTTCATCCAATCTTTAAAAATTCTTGTCTCTGCTCTCTCTTGTTCGCGATTCCACGGGCGTTCAACGATAAAATTCTTAGAAACTCAAAATTTACAGCGTCGCAGGAAGGCTCACAAGAGTCCAACATCCTATAAATGAAAGAATAAAAAGAAATAAAATAGATAAAACAGTAAAATAATAGCATAAAGAGAGTAAAAGAGTAAAATTTGCGTTAGTTTTAAAAGGAATGTATTTACAATAAACACGAAAGCGAGAAGATAAGAGAGAAAGTATAAAGTAAGAGATAAAAAAGACGAAGTAAAAGAGAGAGACAGTTAAAAAGGTAAAAAAAGCATTTCAATCTTCATTCATTGTTTTCAAAATTATTTTCGTCCTCTGAATGTCGTTGTTGAGTTTTTTCCTGTCATCGCTTCTCATATTCATGTTGGTTCTTTTTTCTAAAAGGTCTTCCAGGTGGCAGGTGACATCGTGCAGGAGGTCGGAATATTTTTCTATTTGCTCGTTAATTTTTATTTTTCTGGCGTGACCAGTTCTCTTGAAAATGGTAGAGATCGCTTTCTCAAGCTGAGGATTTGTCTTCCGGTCACACTCGTGTAATTCCCTTTCATGCTGGGAAGAGGTTATCGAGCAGTCTGACAGACCGGCCAACGACTCATTATCTTCAGATATTTCTACGTTTAGAGGTTTCTCAGCTTCTGGCAAGTCCGCCATGAGGTGCTCTGTGTTGAGGGTCTCATTCTCTATTTGTAGTACTTGCATGAGGTTTTCTTTTGGATTTACCAAGTCACGGGGCTGTTCGAGAGGATCATTCGTTTTGGATCTTTTATCTTGGCCTTCTATTTTGTGCCCGTTAATCTCACTTTCTGTAGTCGCGAAGGGTCTTTTTTTTGCAGGAGGGTCCCTCGTTTCCTCGGCAGGCTGTTTCTCTGCAATTGGCTCCTGTTCGATGCTCTCTGGCAGCGGTGTGGTGCTTAGGGCCTCGGCGAAGGTCCTCGTGATTTTCGCTCTTATCGCCGGGTCGAACGGGCATTTGGTGTTCGTGTGTCCATGCCTTCTGCACGCGGTGCACACCACATCCTCTCCGATGAAGACCTTGAATTGTCTCTCCATATGGGTGATAGAGATCACAGCCGGCATCGGCGTTTTTTCTTTATTTTTAAAGACGATTTCTCTTCTAAGCGAAGAGAGGTGTTTCAGCAAGGGATTGTCGGTAGGAAATGGGAGCGGGCGGATGCTCAGAACTTGGCCATAAGGAGCCAGAGTCTCCTCTATTTCCTGGTCTTGAATGAAGGCAAGGACGCCCGACAGGATGTATTTGCGGGATGGTCGGAAAAGTGGGGATAGGTAAACAACTCTGTCTCTGACTTTAAATCCATTGTTCAGGAGAGCTTCGGCCTGTTACTGGTCTGCTACAGAGACAATGGCCTGACCATTAATTTTCCCCACAGAGTGGATGTTTTCAAATCCAATTACTTGGCCGATGCCGATCAGATGTTCCTCGGCGAATGCTTCGGAAAGGACTTCAAATTGGATCGTTGCCTTTATTTCCTTACTTCTCTTTTCGTAGGTAGATCTTCTTCTTTCGTCGAATTTCTTTTTTTCTTCAGATGAAAATTGTATTTTCTGCCTTTGCCAATTTTCCAATTGATTATCGGTTGTCGGTGGAGATGCAAATTCTTGCTTTGCGATGTGCGAAAGTGATGATGTCACAGATGGGATATGAGCGACCAATGAGGCGACAGATGATGACGATGACGCAACGACCTTCTCGGCCGTTGCCATGGTGATGGTTGCCAAGTTTCAACTTGAAACTTGGCAAATATGCTGATTAGCAATGAGCAAAAACTCGAAAAATGACTATGGGTGGGAAACGATATGCAGGAATGAAGAGCTGATGATGTGGAGAGTAAGAATATGAAATTAGATTTTGACTTAGATTCTCAGAAGAGCAGCGAAAGGTGAACAACTCGGAGCGCGCGCGAGATGCGGCCGCACGGCCGAGTATGTATGTATGTGTGTTTGTTCCTATGTCGGCTATATACGTCCACAATACGTAACTATTCTGACTGAAATTTTAGACCAAAATTCAGAAACCATTCAGTAAATCATAGATCTAATTCCAACGAATGCCCACTGTACAAGATACAACTGGACAGAGTCATACAGAGAACGCAATATGCGCCTATTACCGAGGAATCTGTTTTGTCAAATATATAATTTAATAATATATGTCTTACTAATGTAAACAACAATGAATGAAAACTTAAAATGTATTCAACAAAATGTTAGAAAGAGTATTAGGGCAATAAATGAATTACAAGGTTATATTGCAGATAACCCAACCGATATTCTCTTGATCTAAGAACCTTATGTTTTACACAACAAGATCATGTACGATATGGATTCACAGATATTGTGCTCGAATAGGAGAGAAGAAAAATACACGGCAATTATTGTGTTAAATAAAAAGCTAAAATGCTCCATGGTAGAAAATTTCACTAATTCTTTTTGTACAACAATGATTTTATCTACTTTTAAAGAAAACATAATTATCTCAAATTTCTATATTCATCCTAATTCACTAAACAATTATCATCTGAATTTTATGAGCAGATTATTTGAAACCTATAAAAACCAACCAGTAGTACTCTGTGGCGACTTTAATTCTCGTCACCCATTATGGTTCGACAAAGTAACTAACTCTAATGGATTTAAATTAAAACCAATTATAGATGAAAACAATCTCTATATACATAATCTGAAAACGCCTACCTGTCGCGAAACTAGTATAATCGATCTTACTATTTCCAATAAGCAATCATTAAGCTTAATAAATAACTGGCAAACTTCAGAACTAACAAATATTTCGGACCATGTTGCTATAAAATTCGAAATAAAAAAAACAAAAAACGAATACTCATTCAATAATCAAAAATCCACATGGAAATTCAAAGAAAAATATGCTGATTGGTCTCGATTTTCTCATAATATATCTTTAACAGAAATAATAAGACTTAAAAGCAAATTGGAAAGAGTTAATTCAGATTTAGATATTGATATGATAGTAAATGGACTTACAAACCTTTTAACAGAAGCTGCCTTTAAATCTTTGGAAGTTATATCCTCCGACTCTAAATATTATTCTAGAAATAACTGGTGGAATAATGAATTGAAAAAAATGAAAGATCATTTTCACTACATAAGAAATTTATATTATCGCCACGGAGCAATCAGTTATAACACATTCAAGTTGACTAGGAATCGATACACTAATGTAATTGATAAAGCAAAGAAAATTAACTGGCGATATCTTATAGAAGAAAATTACACAAACAATCCATTTGGTAACGCATATAAATTTTTTAATAAATTAAGAACACCAGATAAACAAAGGGGAATACCCTTAATTGACAATGCCCCAGAACACCTAAAAGAACGATCAATGAGCAATTTGTTAAATGAGTTGGTACCAGATGATAATTTCGATACGGATGATTCTTACCATCAACTAATTAGAAATCACAAACTAAAAATGATTAACAAGAATAAGGTCTTTGTTGAGGGAGGGGAAATAGTGAACCTAATATCTAACATAGACATTAAAAAAGCTCCTGGGGTGGACAGTATAAGTAATAACATGATCAAAAATGCCCTTCCAAAAATTTTACCATTATTATGCGATTTATTTAATAAATGCATTCACTTCGGATACTATCCAGATAGATGGAAAGAGGCAGCTCTCAGAATAATTCCAAAACCTCATAAAACGAATTTAGAATTAGTAAAGAGTTATCGACCTATTTCATTAATTTCTAACTTATCAAAAATATTTGAAAAAATTTTGAAAAATAAAATATACGAATACTATGAAAATAATGATCTCCTTAGCCCCAGACAACATGGGTTCTTGAAGAATAAGTCAACAATTACCTGTTTGAAAGAAATCACAAAGATCATAATGGAACATAGACAGAAACAACTAGTTACGATGATTGCAATTGATATACAAGGAGCATTTGATAATACTTGGTGGCCAGCCTTGTTTAAAAAATTAGACGAAGACAATTTACCAGTTGAATTGATCAAAATTTTACGTTCTTTTTTGAAAAATAGAAAAACGATTTTCAAGTATAATAATATGAAAGTTTCAAAAATATTAACAAAGGGCTGTCCTCAGGGTGGACCATTGTCTCCGTTGTTATGGCTGATATATTTAAATGATCTGCTAATTAATTTGCAATCACCAAACTCTGAAATCATTTGCTATGCTGATGATGTAACAATTATATGTTGGGATAATGAGCTAACAAATCTAAAAAAGTCGATTGAGTTTAATTTGGAAAAGATAAATCAATGGTGTAATGATAATAAGCTAAATATCAATCTTGATAAAACTAGTATTTTACACTTGCACAATAAAGACAAAATATCAATTAATTTTAGAGACAATATTATTGTGCCCGTAGAAGAAATTAAAATTCTTGGAATTACGATTGCGAATCACAGAAGGAAAAACAAATTGAATTTTGGCCCTCACCTTAACATTATATTAAACAAAACTCAAAGATTAAAAAATCTTCTTTTTTCAATTTGTGGAAAATCTTGGGGTCTTAGCATCCAAAAAAGGCTTACACTTTATAAATCTATAATAAGACCAACGTTAACTTACGGAACTGAAATATGGTTTGAATTTATTAGCAAAAAATATATGTACAAACTGAACTCAATGCAATATCAAATTCTGCTATGGTGTACCCAAACATATAAAACAACCAGTTATAACTGTGTGCACACCTTAGCCAATATTCCTTTGATCACTGATTATATGGAATCTAGAATTATAGGTTATGAGTTGAATAATTTATCAACAGAAGATAAACAATTTTATGATTTGTATATTCCAGGTATACTCAAAGATTTCATTATATCAAGGATTAACTTACTGAAAAAGAATACTAATCAAACATTTCAAAGTTTCTTTCCTTATGATATTCCGAAATATTTTCGACCAAACTATTATAATTCACAATTTATCACAGATCATGGAAATTTCAGGTTTTTTCTTAAGAAAATTCAGGCTGTGCAAGATTCGACATGTTTCTGCGGATTGGGGGAACAAACTTCAATACATCTCTTGCTGGAGTGCCCTGTCTTTCAAGAGTACAGAGTCAACAACGGTTTAATTGCTTTAGGCCCTAGTGAATTAATTTCAAGTAAGGACACATATATAAAATTTAATTTCCTTTGTAAATATATTTTGGACTTCATTAAGAAAAATGGTCTTTGATGTAACGATCTCATGGAAATATTGGACATATTATATGGTTGTAAACAATATATAGGTGTATGCGTGTATATGTGTGTACATATGTATATGTTTTTTTTTTTTAATTTAATGATGTAACTGTAAATAAAATTCAAAAATATCTCTATATGTAAATAACATTTTTGAATCTTTCTAAGTCGCTTTCTGTGTATCTTTCCATGTTGAATATTTTCTTTGTTATATATATTTGTATGTACATTTAGCGCAAGTGTCCCTAGGGGGACATAGCGTTTTGAATTGAAATAAAATAAATAAATAAATATAGAATAGAATCTGGAAAAACTTATAGTGAAGGTTTCAGGTCTCTATCCCAAATATTCTTAGAGTTATTTGAAAATTGCTTTGCAAATTTGCCCTTTCGCTCGCAAGCAGCGCCTCTAGCGGTGAAGATGGGAGGCAATATCAGCTGACCTAATGTACATGTAAAACGTGTTTTAACAGGACATAGAGAAAAATCTGGAAGATATATTCATCGGAATTTTAGTCTAGAAAGTTGAAATTGACAGGTTCTGGGCAAAAATAGTTGTTTTTTAGTCAGAAAATGATTATGGCAATATTGCTGTATCACGTTTGATTATCAGATACAAAATTATATCAGGAAAAATTCCAAAAAGCAGAGACCACGGGTGAAGCCAGTTCATTTTTAGTACGCAGGAACAAAATCCTAACAGAAAAACATTCATTCGAACAGAAGACACAAAGCCAGATCATCTCTTTATAAAAATATCGCTTCTCAGACACAAAGTTTGGAGCGGGACGTTTCACAAGAATGACATCCACGGCGCCAATTTATAATTGTAAAGAATAGTATTTGAATAAAAACATTTAATCGGGTAAAACCCGGGCGTTGCCCGGGTCATTCGGCTAGTAACATATATATTGCAAAAATGAAAAAAAGATTTGCTGTTGAGTGAGAGATTAATTGCTTGATAATTGATATATAATTTGCTTAGGATTTTTAATACATGATAATTGTTGTGATATTGCTATTGGTTATTGCAGTTGTGTTAAAAATGGACTAAAAACAGTTGAGATCAGAAATAGCTTTAATTAAGCCTATGGAACATAAATACATAATTTGATAAAGTACTAGATGTTTTAAGGCGAGTAGAATGAGGAAAACAAAATACTTATTTACATATGTACAAATATTTGAGCTGAGCTGGCCGACGGGGAAAACAAAAATAGATTTATATAAAGGGAAGTCGTGACATCTGCTGGTAGACTTAGCAGAATAATTTATCTATTGAATATAATTTGAAATAAAATAAAAATTTCATATAATATATATAATACAATATAATGCGGCTTATGATTGTAAAACGATATTTGAAAATTATCCAGCATGTGTTTCTTTTGAACGAAAAATCGAAATTTATTTCAAAAGAAACACAGGCGGGATAATTTTCAAATATCGTTCTACAATCATAAGCCGCATTATATTGTATTATGAATTACTTTATATATTATTTACAAACGTAAAAATATGTCCAGGTTAGCCTAGTGGACATGGCATCTGCCCGGTAAGCGGAACACTGAATTCGATTCCCATCCCTGGACACTTTTATTTTTCCGTTCATCATTACTATTCACAATTCATCTTTTCATACTTCATTCCTAAGGTTAGAAATAATCGTTATTTCTCCTTAAAATAAATTTCGATTTTTCGTTCAAAAGAAACACATGCGGGATAATTTTCAAATATCATTATATAATATATATATTTAATTTAATAAAGAAATGTTTTTTCACGCTATAAATATAATCCTAAATCAAAAGACAACACATGTCGCAAACCTTTATTGGAAAACCTTGTAGAATATATTGGTAAAATTAAGAAAAGAAAGATGCACACTAATCACTATTCAATGCCACACTGAACGACGCATGTTGAAACGATTTCTCTTTTCGTTAATTTTTGTTGGGAGCAGGCAATCGAAGTATTGGTCGACAGCTTTTGTTGGTCCTCTAATTGATTTAGTTCCTAACATTTATTTAACACCAATTTTATCTCCACACGGTTATTTCCTGTATCGTATTACATTAAATGGAACCCAATCCCATCCTCCCTGAGCTGTAATTTTCTGTAGAAATTCTTTGTTTATTTTTTTTTCTTGGAAGAACTAAATGGAGGATTTACAAACAAGAGCTTAAAAATAAAGACTTAGAAAATATCTTAGTTTTTTTGGTGTCATTTAATATATATATATGAAAAACAATAGAAAAAAGCACATGTGCTTTTGGTCAGAATATTCCTTCATCATTTTTAATATATATGTCATAATTAGCATAATACCCAAGAGGTATAATTTCTTTTCACCAAAATAAGTATGTTAAACTGTAAATATGTTAAGCCTGTGTTAAAATGTAAATACAAATTCATCCATCTGAAAATACACTACAAAATAAACGTGGGGGCCAGCGCGGGCAAATGCTACGGCACGCCGCGTGTGCGCGCTCACTTGGCTGGAACAATTATTTTCGAAGCTTACATGCATAACGGTTGCACCCTTACATTCGATCACGAGATATATGAGACAAATATATATATATATACATATATATTAAAAACGTATTTTATAAAAAAAAACTCAAGGTAATAAAACTAATTCAGCACTTTTGTCTGAAGATGGTAACAACGCTGTTAAAGAAACGACACACACTATTTATTTTTTCCGATTTGGTCTTATTACCTTATGTTTATAATCTTTAATCAAAATTGTGCCTTATCATGAATAAAAACTATTTTTCTTGATCACATTCCATCTGGATATTTCCTAGTTGCGTTTTGAGTTCATGTTCGGCTAGTTCACCTTCCCTACATTTCAATCGATACCTTTAATACATTTCAGGAGCAATGGATGAAATATGTACATATGTTTTGATTCAATCAATAAGGAATCAAGGGTTTCGTTTCTTTTCTTATTTCTTTTATTTCTGGAGCCTCGGGCTAACTTGCTCTTCAACACTGAGATAAGGGCATGTTGGCCCGAGGGCTCGATAATTAAAAGAAATATTAAACGAAACCCTTGATTCCTTATTGATTAAATCAAAGTCTAAAAGCAGAGAAAGAATCTATATTATATACATGTAGCAATATATGTCAATATATGAAGTTTTGTCCATTAATGTAGTGTGTACAAGGTGAGGACTTTTACTTTCTTGGAGTCTATGGCGCTTTCTCTACATTCCTGCAGAAATTTGGAAGGTGTATATATTTGCATATCATCTTTTATTTTTTGATACTACAAACTCTAATTCATCTTAGAATTTAGTTTAACAGCATTAATCAATCTCTTTATATTGTTGAATTAAAGATAATCGTCTGTGATTATTTTTGTGGATAGGATTGTTGGTGTTCTTGCGTAGAGTGAGAGACAAATATGGAAGGGATTGTTAGTACCCAGACCTTACTGCTTACTTTTTGTTTACAAGTTTGTTATGAACTGAATAATTTCCTTCTATATATCTAGCATGTTTTCTTAGAGAATATACTGTATTTATATTTAGTCAAAACGAACTATTCATTTTGTATTCTAAATATTTTAACTCATGTTTAATTAGTATATAAATGTCTTTGCTACGGCGAGAGTATATGGATGACTTGAATCAATGAAATAGACGACGCACATAAGATGAGATTAAGAGGATGGCGGTTGATATGCAGAGACCATGTGGCTCACCCTCAGTAAAGGAAGACATTGAAGGAGGGAGGTATAGAGAGACCATGTGGCTCACCCTCAGTAAAGGAAGACACTGAAGGAGGGAGATATGGAGAGACCATGTGGCTCACCCTCAGTAATGAAGACACTGAAGGAGAGAGATATAGAGAGACCATGTGGCCCACCCTCAGTAATGAAGACACTGAAGGAGGGATATATGCAGAGACCACGTGGCTCACCCTCAGTAATGAAGACACTGAAAGAGGGAGATATGGAGAGACCATGTGGCTCACCCTCAGTAATGAAGACACTGAAGGAGGGATATATGCAGAGACCACGTGGCTCACCCTCAGTAATGAAGACACTGAAAGAGGGAGATATGGAGAGACCATGTGGCTCACCCTCAGTAATGAAGACACTGAAGGAGGGAGATATGGAAAGACCATGTGGCTCACCCTCAGTAATGAAGACACTGAAGGAGGGAGATATGGAGAGACCATGTGGCTCACCCTCAGTAATGGAGACACTGAAGGAGGGAGATATGCAGAGACCATGAGGCTCACCCTCAGTAATGAAGACACTGAAGGAGGGAGATATGCAGAGACCATGAGGCTCACCCTCAGTAATGAAGACACTGAGGGAGGGAGATATGGAGAGACCATGTGGCTCACCCTCAGTAATGAAGACACTGAAGGAGAGAGATATGGAGAGACCATGTGGCTCACCCTCAGTAATGAAGACACTGAAGGAGGGAGATATGGAGAAACCATGTGGCTCACCCTCGGTAATGAAGACACTGAAGGAGGGAGATATGGAGAGACCATGTGGCTCACCCTCAGTAATGGAGACACTGAAGGAGGGAGATATGCAGAGACCATGAGGCTCACCCTCAGTAATGAAGACACTGAAGGAGGGAGATATGCAGAGACCATGAGGCTCACCCTCAGTAATGAAGACACTGAGGGAGGGAGATATGGAGAGACCATGTGGCTCACCCTAAGTAATGAAGACACTGAAGGAGAGAGATATGGAGAGACCATGTGGCTCACCCTCAATAATGAAGACACTGAAGGAGGGAGATATGGAGAGACCATGTGGCTCACCCTCAGTAATGAAGACACTGAAGGAGGGAGATATGCAGAGACCATGTGGCTCACCCTCAGTAATGAAGACACTGAAGGAGGGAGATATGGAGAGACCATGTGGCTCATCCTCAGTAATGAAGGCACTGAAGGAGGGAGGTATAGAGAGACCATGTGGCTCACCCTCAGTAGAGGAAGACACTGAAGGAGGGAGATATGGAGAGACCGTGTGGCCCACCCTCAATAAAGGAAGACACTGAAGGAGGGAGATATGCAGAGACCATGTCGCTCACCCTCAGTAATGAAGGCACTGAAGGAGGGAGGTATAGAGAGACCATGTGGCCCACCATCAGTAGAGGAAGGCACTAAAGGAGGGAGATGTGGAAAGACCATGCGTCCCACCCTCAGTAGAGGAAGAGGCTGGAAGAGGGAGATATGGAAAGACCATGCGTCCCACCCTCAGTAAAGCAAGACACTAAAGGAGGGACATATGGAGAGACCATGCGGCCCACCCTCAGTAGAGGAAGGCACTAAAGGAGGGAGATGTGGAAAGACCATGCGTCCCACCCTCAGTAGAGGAAGACGCTGGAAGAGGGAGATATGGAAAGACCATGCGTCACACCCTCAGTAAAGCAAGACACTAAAGGAGGGACATATGGAGAGACCGTGTGGCCCACCCTCAATAAAGGAAGACACTGAAGGAGGGAGATATGCAGAGACCATGTCGCTCACCCTCACTAATGAAGGCACTGAAGGAGGGAGGTATAGAGAGACCATGTGGCCCACCATCAGTAGAGGAAGACACTGAAGGAGGGAGATATGGAGAGACCGTGTGGCCCACCCTCAGTAATGAAGGCACTGAAGGAGGGAGGTATAGAGAGACCATGTGGCCCACCATCAGTAGAGGAAGACACTGAAGGAGGGAGATATGGAGAGACCGTGTGGCCCACCCTCAATAAAGGAAGACACTGAAGGAGGGAGATATGCAGAGACCATGTCGCTCACCCTCACTAATGAAGGCACTGAAGGAGGGAGGTATAGAGAGACCATGTGGCCCACCATCAGTAGAGGAAGACACTGAAGGAGAGAGATATGGAGAGACCAAGTGGCCCACTCTCAGTAAAGCAAGACACTGAAGGAGGGAGATATGGAAAGACCATGCGTCACACCCTCAGTAAAGTAAGACACTAAAGGAGGGACATATGGAGAGACCATGCGGCCCACCCTCAGTAGAGGAAGGCACTAAAGGAGGGAGATGTGGAAAGACCATGCGTCCCACCCTCAGTAGAGGAAGACGCTGGAAGAGGGAGATATGGAAAGACCATGCGTCACACCCTCAGTAAAGCAAGACACTAAAGGAGGGACATATGGAGAGACCATGCGGCCCACCCTCAGTAGAGGAAGGCACTAAAGGAGGGAGATGTGGAAAGACCATGCGTCCCACCCTCAGTAGAGGAAGACGCTGGAAGAGGGAGATATGGAAAGACCATGCGTCACACCCTCAGTAAAGCAAGACACTAAAGGAGGGACATATGGAGAGACCGTGTGGCCCACCCTCAGTAATGAAGACACTGTAGGAGGGAGATATGGAGAGACCATGTGGCTCACCCTCAGTAATGAAGACACTGAAGGAGGGAGATATGGAGAGACCATGTGGCTCACCCTCAGTAATGGAGACACTGAAGGAGGGAGATATGCAGAGACCATGTGACTCACCCTCAGTAATGAAGACACTGAAGGAGGGATATATGCAGAGACCATGTGGCTCACCCTCAGTAATGAAGACACTGAAGGAGGGAGATATGGAGAGACCATGTGGCTCACCCTCAGTAATGAAGACACTGAAGGAGGGAGATATGCAGAGACCATGAGGCTCACCCTCAGTAATGAAGACACTGAAGGAGGGAGATATGGAGAGACCATGTGGCTCACCCTCAGTAATGAAGACACTGAAGGAGGGAGATATGAAGAGACCATTTGGCTCACCCTCAGTAATGAAGACACTGAAGGAGGGAGATATGGAGAGACCATGTGGCTCACCCTCAGTAATGAAGACACTGAAGGAGGGAGATATGGAGAGACCATGTGGCTCACCCTCAGTAATGAAGACACTGAAGGAGAGAGATATGGAGAGACCATGTGGCTCACCCTCAGTAATGAAGACACTGAAGGAGGGAGATATGGAGAGACCATGTGGCTCACCCTCAGTATTGAAGACACTGAAGGAGGGAGATATGCAGAGACCATGTGGCTCACCCTCAGTAATGAAGACACTGAAGGAGGGAGATATGGAGAGACCATGTGGCTCATCCTCAGTAATGAAGGCACTGAAGGAGGGAGGTATAGAGAGACCATGTGGCTCACCCTCAGTAGAGGAAGACACTGAAGGAGGGAGATATGGAGAGACCGTGTGGCCCACCCTCAATAAAGGAAGACACTGAAGGAGGGAGATATGCAGAGACCATATCGCTCACCCTCAGTAATGAAGGCACTGAAGGAGGGAGGTATAGAGAGACCATGTGGCCCACCATCAGTAGAGGAAGACACTGAAGGAGGGAGATATGGAGAGACCGTGTGGCCCACCCTCAATAAAGGAAGACACTGAAGGAGGGAGATATGGAGAGACCGTTTGGCCCACCCTCAATAAAGGAAGGCACTGAAGGAGGGAGGTATAGAGAGACCATGTGGCCCACCATCAGTAGAGGAAGACACTGAAGGAGGGAGATATGGAGAGACCGTGTGGCCCACCCTCAATAAAGGAAGACACTGAAGGAGGGAGATATAGAGAGACCATGTCGCTCACCCTCAGTAATGAAGGCACTGAAGGAGGGAGGTATAGAGAGACCATGTGGCCCACCATCAGTAGAGGAAGACACTGAAGGAGGAAGATATGGAGAGACCAAGTGGCCCACCCTCAGTAAAGCAAGACACTGAAGGAGGGAGATATGGAAAGACCATGCGTCACACCCTCAGTAAAGCAAGACACTAAAGGAGGGACATATGGAGAGACCATGCGGCCCACCCTCAGTAGAGGAAGGCACTAAAGGAGGGAGATGTGGAAAGACCATGCGTCCCACCCTCAGTAGAGGAAGACGCTGGAAGAGGGAGATATGGAAAGACCATGTGTCACACCCTCAGTAAAGCAAGACACTAAAGGAGGGACATATGGAGAAACCATGCGGCCCGCCCTCAGTAGAGGAAGGCATTAAAGGAGGGAGATATGGAAAGACCATGTGGTCCACCCTCAGTAGAGGAAGGCACTTGGCAGGAGGAAGGATATCTTTGTTGCCTCTAAATTGCAAGGGTGTGTATATTTATCACACTTTTCCAGCATATATATAAATATGAATCTATGTGAAATGTTGCCATTTCCGTAATATATAAGAGCGGTTGGTGGAAGTAAGCAAGGCTAATGTTGGGGACCATATATGGGATGTCCACTCCCATAAATAATCATTTAACTGACAAATTGTGAGTTACGCGGTGAAAAAGGAAATTGTATAGCGTCCGTTTATTCAAATTTCTATATACCCTGCATAGGAATCTCAATTTAGAATAACTAGAAATAGATTCTCCCCGCACGCTGTTTTTATTTTTTAATTAACCCTAGTGCCAAAGCAATTAGTAAAGAGTGAGCTAAATATATTGTCACTTAGAAAACTGAGGAAAGACTAAGAATGTAAAGAGAATTTATTCTATCAAAACAATTAGAATGTGTTGAATAACAAAACTAAAACCAATAATAATAAGATGACACGGCAATTTATTTAAGAACAAAATAAAATTTGTAAAATAATACAGAGCATTCATACAAGTTTACAGAGTAGGATAAAATAAAACATCAAAATAAATAATCTGATTATAAATAATTATTATTTCGTTACATAGCTACTTCCGTATAAGAACTGTAACTCATTGCTTGTAAATCTTATTGTTATTGACGTAGATCTGCCAAGGAGAACCTCGTAGTCTTGGAACTTTGTCCCTAGTACTTTAACCCCCTTTTTCTTGCGACGTGAATAGCGGCTTTGTAGTTGTATAGTTGTACCAATTTTAGTATTTGTACCGCCGAACAAGCGTGTATAGTTGTATCATCTATAGAGAAATCGTCTTCTTGAAGGGAAGTCTTGGCTTTGACACGAAAGTGGAATCGTGGAGTCAAGCTATGATAATCTAGATCACAGCACTCATGGCCTCAAGGTATTCTCGGCGATCTTAAATTTGTCTTTCCTAATCTACCCAGAATCTCCAACAAATGTCACGTAGAAAAGGAAAGACAAACTTCAGGATGAAAGGGCAATTTATTCAAGTCAAGAACAAATTAATATTTATAAAATACTAGAGAAGCAATAAGGCAAGTTTATGGAGTAGAAAATATAAAAAAATAATAATCTGTTCATAAAATAATTATTCGCTATAATATTTTGTCACAATATTTTATGAAACAATGATAATTAAAAGCTCAAAACACACTATATCAATAATAGTATTCTAAATAATTATTATCCTAAAAAAATGCTATGGCACAGATAAAAAGTATATTTTGTTGAAGGAAAATTTTATCTACCAAGGCGCTTAATTACCTTATCCTTTCTTCTTCATTTTCAACCCTGTATCTGTTATTAAGGGATATATTGATTTAGATATTATAAAATAAATTAGCCTCATATAGTTTCCTCAAATTCACAGCCTTATCGATGTATAGAAATACAGTAGAACCTCCCTGTAAAGGACAACTAATTGCGGAGTCAAAGTGTTCTTTAGGGAGAGGTGTCCTCTTACCGGAGAGTTGTTAAATAGAAAAATGATAATTTTGCAAATAAAAACTGTCATTTATAGAGAGGTGTCCTCTCATGGAGGTTCTATTGTACCAAGTTTGTTCAGTAATTATTAAGATATGTCTCTATCAATATAAGGTATTGTATTATAGAGTGAGAATGTCTTCAGAATTTTTAATTATTTACAGTGAAGATTAATGGATCTTAAATTTCTGAAGCACAAATCTCCAATAATCGTTTTCATGAATTATTTTCTTTGGCCTGAGGATTGATAATTAATACACTCTTAAGGTCTTTATAGACTTTAGGAAACTTGTTTCTCAGTGAATGGTAATGATTTGTGCTTAAGGGAGATAGATTGGCATTGAAACTTCTTTATTAGAGAGATCAAATAAGAATATTTATGGATGCATAAAATTTGAATAAACATTACTCTAAAGAGAGAAACACCATTTGGTACATGAATATGATGCATCCTTAATATTTTATACTGTATACATTGAATATATAATAATGAACGTTCATCCCCTGACTTATAATCCAATAATAAAGGACACTTTGGCACCGCAATTAGGTGTCCTTTACAGGGAGGTTCTACTGTATTTCTATACATCAAAAAGGCTGTGAATTTTAATTAAACTATATAAGGCTAATTTATTTTATAATATCCAAATCAATATATCCCTTAATGTCAGATACAGGGTGGAAAATGAAGAAAAAGAATAAACTGGCGAAACCGCTGGGAGGGTTCACCACTGATGAGCCAGGCCCTCCTATTAATTTTTCCATTGCAGTAAGGACAGTAGAAATTGTTTTATTTTAAAAAGAATCATACGCGTCTAAAATAGTTTCGTATTTTGATAATCCAATAATACCAAAAAAAGCAATCCATGGTCAAGTTTTTTCACTATTTTTATTACTCTAGCTTTAGGGCTAACATGCACTTCAACAGGAGCACCTAGATATATAACTATCAGCTAACTATACACGCTATACACGTGGATAGTTATCTGTTAGATATACTTCTAGGTGCTCCTGTTGAAGTGCATTTTAGCCCTAAAGCTAGAAAAAAAAAATAGTAAAGAAACTTGACCATGGATTGCTTGTTGGTATTATTGGATTATCAAAATACGAAACTATTTTAGACGCGTATGATTCTTTTTAAAATAAAACAATTTCTACTGTCCTTACTGCAATGGAAAAAATAACAGGAGGGCCTGGCTCATCAGTGGTGAACCCTCCCAGCGGTTTCGCCAGTTTATTCTTTTTCTTCATTTTCCACCCTGTATCTGACATTAAGGGATATATTGATTTGGATATTATAAAATAAATTAGCCTTATATAGTTTAATTCAAATTCACAGCCTTTTTGATGTATAGAAATACAGTAGAACCTCCCTGTAAAGGACACCTAAATTAATATCTTCCTGAATATTTATCAATCCATATGAATTTATTAAGGTTAATTTGTATCAAGATAAAATTCTATGACTTTGGAAATTCAATAATTCGAAAGTCTCTGCGTCTATTTTTATCAGGGTCTCTCTTTTTTATACGAGTATAATCAAAATTCTTTCGAAATAAAGAAAGACTCTAATGAAGATGAGACGTGAAACCTACCAAAATATTGCCGAGATTAACAAAATAACAAATATTTTACTCTATATTGATCCGAATAAACTTTTTGATCAATATATTATATGGACAGAATTTTTTATAGGAGAATATTGATTTATAAAAATTTAGGTCATCTCTTCTGTCAGAATAGACGTGAAAGCTAGTTTATTATACTTATATTATTTATAAATATTAATATATTCGAAAAAAAATAGAAAAATATATATTTCTAATATAAATAAAGATATTTTAAAACTTTTTCTCGAATATAAGTAACGAAAGAAACAATTTCGAAATTGGTTACAAAATGGATGAGCAAACGAAAGATTTTAAATGAAATTTCCAATATTTAAATGGAATAGAAAGGAATACTTTAGAAAGAGGAAAAGTTTGCTCTCTGAGCGATGATATTAAAATATTTCCCAGGAGAAGACTCTGTCAAAATGTTTACATTTATTTCAAAAGCAAATAAATTTAAGACTAAGTCGCCACTATTAAATTTTTATGTTTTTTTTAGAGCTTAGCATCTTTGAAGCTGGGTTATATCCCCATGTGTAAACATTCTGTATTTCTAAGATAAAATTATTGTGTTAAACTCAACTTATCTTCTTCTTTTTTGTGTTATTTTAAAAATAAATAATTTTTTTCCTTCATTTTTCTGTAAGTTAACTTAGAGCTTTCCAGTGGTTTTTACATAGTATAGCTGGGTAAAGTTGTTTCCATTGATACATTCCGGGTAGTTGACGTTCTGCGCTCCAAGAATCTGTGTTATAAATATATTTTTCCATTGATACATGTCTAGTATTTGATACCTACAGGTAAATATAAATAAATATATAGAATTTCCTCCCGACAAGATCTCCACACACACATCTATAAAAACATATATATCATAAAGTTTCGGTATAATGATATTCATGTACCAAAAGAGGCACCTTTCCCTTTAATTGTGTATCAGAAACTTTAATAATGATGATTAAGAATAAGCCGCAGAACCAATTTTGGAAAATTTAGACAAAAATTTCTCAATCATCATTAATAAGGTTTTTTTAATAGGATGATGCACAGTGCATCGTTCTGAGGTACAATTAAAGGGAATGATACCTCTTCTGGTATATGGAAATCAGCCTCATGCAACTTTATGTTGTAATCTTGCCTGAAAATCTGCCCTTGCCACTTCATCAACTTGTTTTTACTCCTGTTGAAGAACGATGTCATTCGAAATCTAGCAAAATAAACATGTTATATAGAAGAAGCTCCTTTTGAGTTTATAATTTACAACCTGTTTGGTAAATTCGACCGATCTCATAACCCATCTAGTAGGATGCTATGATATCGAAGCCGCCCCTGTGCTGATGAGGGCCAAAGTACGAAACCACTGGTGTTGTGGCTCATTCTTGATCATCATTGGTAAAATATTGTACTAGGGTGATCAACAGTGCATCGTTCTGTACCATAATTGAAGGGAGAAGTGCCTCTTTTGGAACATTTATATATTTCTAAATACGCCTGTTACTAAAAAAATAAATGCTAGTTTTATGCCTCGTAGTGACCCGTCAGAAGGCTAACTCAATCAAATATATTTTATGTAAATAATATTTATTTTCATTCTTGGATATTTAAATTAGAGCTGTTTTCTGCACATATGTGGAAGTTTGTATTATGTATAAAAGAAACATTCGTGCTTTAAATCATTTCATTTTATATGTATAGATGGCGCGTTATTGCTTTGTGTTAATTTATCACAATGTATAGACAGGTGGATGTATCACACAGCTGATAACAGGGTTGTCTAGAGTGGCCGCTATAGACAGGTGTATGTATCACACAGCTGATAACAGGGTTATCTAGAATGGCCGCTATATACAGGGTGGTCTGTATAGACAGGTGGATGTATCACACAGCTGATAACAGGGTTGTCTAGAGTGGTCGCTATAGACAGGGTGGTCTGTATAGACAGGTGTATGTATCACACAGCTGATAACAGGGTTGTCTAGAGTGGCCGCTATAGACAGAGTGGTCTGTATAGACAGGTGGATGTAACACACTGCTGATTACAGGGTTGCCTAAAGTGACCGCTATAGACAGGGTGGTCTGTATAGACAGGTGGATGTAACACACTGCTGATAACAGGGTTGTCTATAATGGCCGCTATAGACAGGTGTATGTATCACACAGCTGATAACAGGGGAGGGGGGCAGGGAGATCACGTGTTCGCCGGCAGCCAATGGGCGCGCATTCTATCCGTGAGCTTCAGACAGACAAAATAAGGCAATTATATAAGTAGATTAATATATAATCATTACTATCATATCATTTTGTGTTTTTTCATTTCTCAATTATTTCACTTTATTTTGATAATCATATAAAAATGTATATATTTATTCAAGTATTCTTCGTTGGACAAACATTCATTCGGGAAACATCCGAGCTTCCCCGGGTCATAATATATAATTGTAAGAATTTTATGTAATTTACAAATCATCAATTAATTTATACATAGACAAAGTAAAATTCCACTCTTGTTAATCCCGGATATCATTCGGCTTGATAAGAAAAATAATCCATAAGCAAATAATTACCATTTGTTAAAGCAGTATTTTTGGACAAACAATTCACTCCAGCATATTCCAGACGTATTTTTTGTATTCATTTAAAGCTATAATAATTTTTGATGATAATAAATTAATACTATAAACACTTTATTAATGAAATTTGTTTTTTCACGAAATCAGGTTCAAAATCACTTTATTAGGTACCGCTCAACAAGAGCAACCTATTTTATGATAATTTAAACAATGAATGTGAAGTTCACATATTAAACAAAATTTTAACGTGGGATTCAATCCCGGTTCATGACTGTCGGGAATCGAGGGTGTCACCCACTCATCCACCGACTTTTTTTATTTTCACGAAATGAGGTTTCTATAAAACTACCAAATTTATTATTCTAAAGTTGAAATTATTTTTACGACTATTCTCTGAAAAATCTCTTGAAAAAAAAAAAATTACTTCCGATTCGAATTACGTGTATATTTGCCATAGATTAACATGAATATCATTCGAAAATAAACAAATAATAAAGTATTTTGTATATTTTTGGGTTATAAAATGATCTTAATTATTATATACAAATTAAATGGTCCAGCTTCGCTCAGTTTCTTCCCGAATGCATGTTTGCAAGACGAATATAATAAAGCTATACCACGCCATCTATAAACTGGAAATGTAAACATTAAAGCACGAATGTTTATTTTATGTATAAAAACTATTTTCTACTGTTCTTACTGCAATGAAATAATATTAGGAGGGCTTGGCTCATCAGTGGTGAACCCTCCTAGCGGTTTCGCCAATTTAATCCACCAGACCGCTTTTCATCGCAGTAAGAACAGTAGAAGTTTGCTTTACGCAAAAAAGAAACATTCATGCTTTAATGTTTACATTTCCTGTATATAGATGAGTGCGTTATAGCATTGTATTAAATTATGCCTAACTAGCCTTGTCCTTATTGTTTGCGGAAAAGAAATGCTCGATGCAAATATTTATATGTAATTTTACTGTCCTAAAAGTTTATGTTTATAGTTTACTTGAATGCCATTTTTAAGATACCATCCTTCAGTGTAGACTATATAATCAGAATGATTCAATACAGCATCAGAGCACTGAGAGGTGGTCTTGTAGATTAAATTGACAATACCGCTGGAAGGGTTTACCACTGATGAGCCAAACCCTTCCAATATATTTTCATCGCAGTAAAGACAGTAGAAGTTTGATTTATTTGTGAAAAGAAACATTCGCGTCTCAATGCTTTCATTTGTTACATTTAAGAATATTCTAAATATTTGCATTGTCATCGCGAGTGAGCACAATTATTCTGAAATAGTAAAATACACCTATCCCCCGATTTACACGGTACTTGTTTTACACGTTTTCGCTTTTACACGGTTTTCCAAATAAGGTTTTTTTTTGTTTTTATCGCGTTATACTAAATGCTACTGTGATTGAACACATGCGCTGTGTACACATCTCACGAGGAATCCCGAGCTTATGTGCTGACTACATATTTTAACCTGTCAATGCATTTTATTTTTATTTCTGTGTACACCTATCCCCCGATTCACACGTTTTTCATAGGAACGTATCTACCGTGTAAATCGGGGGATAGGTGTATACAGGGTGTGGTAGATAAGTAATGAGACTCAGTCTATAAAAACATATTTATTGATCCGATTTGTACAAAACGTTAATATTCTTCAAAGAACTCGCCTTGGGCGTCGACACAACGTTGCCAGCGCGTTTCCCAAGCTTCATAGGCCCCACTGTAGTCCGTTGGAGTTATCCCAGCTAGTGCCTTCGTGACAGCACGTTGGATGTTCGGGATATCGTCGAAACGATGACCCTTCAGGCATCTTTTTACCTTCGGAAATAGGAAGAAATCAGGAGGACTCATGTCAGGGCTGTATGGTGGCTGTGGCAGAACTTCAACTCCAATTCGGGTCAAATAGGAGGTCACGAGGAACGCTGTGTGCGCCGGAGTGTTGTCGTGATGGAGACGCCAGCGTTGAGCAAGGTCCTGTCACTTCCGTTTGACGGCTTTGTGCAATCGCTGAAGGACTTCTTTGTAGAATTCGGCATTAACAGTTTTCCCCTGAGAGACAAACTCTTTGTGAATTAACCCCAGCTTGTCGAAAAACATAATCAGCATTGTCTTGACTCGGGACTTTGACATTCTTGCTTTCTTCGGCCGCGGGGATGCCGGTGTGTGCCACTCCGAGCTCTGGGCTTTCGTCTCCGGGTCGTATTGGAATGTCCACGATTCGTCGCCTGTTACTACGTTGTCTAAAAAGTCTGGATTATTTTCCAATTCATTCATCATCTCACGGCAAACGTCCACTCGTCGTTGCTTTTGTTCGGCGGTGAGCACTCGGGGAACCAATTTTGCGCAAACTTTCCTCATCATCAAATCTTGCGTAACAATTTGGTGAACCGTAAATTTATTCACGGAGACCTCATCGGCGATCATTTTGAGACTTAAACAACGGTCGGAGTCCAGGAGTTCTTTCACTTTGGCCACCGTTTCATCCACACGACTCGTTGAAGGGCGTCCAGATCGTTCCATGTCTTCAATGGATTCCCTCCCGTTTTTAAATTCATTAAACCACCGGAATACTTGAGCTCTTGAAAGGGCGTCCTCTTTGTAGGCCTCCGTAATCATAGCAAAAGTTTCCGAAGCAGTTTTGCCCAAGCGAAAGCAAAATTTGATTGCATAGCGCTGTTCTATTGAGCGTTCCATCTTCAGCGTTTTCACAAGTGTCACGGGCACACAAACAACGTAATACGCGAAGCTCGATCCTCACTGCGCCAGAGCTACGACGCGACTGCGAACCGGTTCTATTGTTAGCTCAGATCCCCCACACACCACGTGACCTGCAGGTGGAGAACGCACTGCGAGCGACTGGGGCGCCGCGCGACGGCCAGTCTCATTACATATCTACCACACCCTGTATGTAATTATATTATATCTAATTTAAATAAAAATGAGGGTATTTATAGGGCGGGAGATGTCATCTTTAGTGTCAACATCATTATATAAATAGGGGATAAATATAGAAAAGAGTTATATGAAACACTAAATGCTGAAAATCAGTTTTCCTATTAAATTACATTAGATATTATAAGTAGAAACTCTCCATCAATGAAAAATATTGACTTAAAAGTGTTTTATTTTTATAGTGTTTTATTAAAGTATAAATACAATACGGCTTTGTAGTGCCAGTGGTTTATACATGTTACATAAACACGTCAATCTTCTAGTACTATTATAAGAATGCATTATTAACAAACATAATGCAGCAATATTGCCATCAGGTTTTATGGCCTTAAAATAAGCAGGTCAGTCTAAAATTTGACTATTTTCAAAATATAGGGTCAAATTCCTTCTAGATCTAACTTTCATGTTTAGCAAAAATAAACTGTAGATTAGTTACTGAGTCAATTGTAATATGTACTTTTAATAGATTATAATTTAGGCAATACTTATTCATCTATACACCAAATTGTTATATTCATGAATTTTTATTGTAGAAATTTTAATGAAAAATAGTAAAGGAGCTCTTTCTCTCGCTCTCTCTTTGAATCTTTCTTATTTACATATACTGCTTGAGTGAATGTTTCTCAGAAAGAATCTTGGTTTTGCCTATCAAGCGTGATGCAACAAAATATTATCGTTATCATTATCTGACTAAAAAAGGAGTAAATTAGTTCAGTATTTGATTGATAATGATTTTTCTTGGTTGAAAATGCGACACAAAACCTCTTCCAAACATAACTCTATAAACTGTTAAAAAATCAGTCAGTTTAGGTAAAAATTGAGGAAACGTAAAAAAAGAAACAAACAAATAAATAAACATACATTGGCCTATATAGAGAGAGAGATATACATACAAATATCAACTAGAGAGAGAGAGAGAGAGTGATCTTCATTCAATTCTTTATAAAAAATAATTCTCTTCTATACCCACGAATAATGATTTTTATCACTTATCAGTTCTGAAAATAACTTACGTTTTATAAACTATTAAGTGGTTCCTATAGATGCTCTTAATCATCAATGCTTTACCTATTGAAAATGGTACAAGGAATTATACACTCCTGGTGTATATGCAGATAAGTTCGAATCCATAAGGCTTTTATTTCCTATTTCGGTTAGCCGGTTATTATCTGACGCTTCATGAAATGAACGAACCTATCTCTCAAACGAGAAAATATCAAGTAAACGATGGCGACATTGAGTGAGAGGAAAGATTTCATTAGAAATATCTCGTGGTCCAAAATGGATTAGGAGATGACGACACGCGTTCTTCTTATGTAAAATAAATAAAGTCAGCTTCGATATAAATAACTTGGATTGGTAATCTTAGCTAGAATTTCGCCTGTCAGATTTTGGCATTGCGTTGCTAACTTTCTCTGGTTATGTCGTGTGTATCCACTCTATCGATTGTCAGAATTACCTCTCCGCCCACTACCGCTCTATCCGGTCGAAACTTCGCCACATGGTGTTGAGCAACGATCCTCTTCTTTCCTCAGTTTTTCACCTTGCCATGCTCTCTGATTGCAAGATTTTTATGCTTCTTGTTACATATAGAATACGGGACTGATAGCAATATATTACTTTTTTTGAATGAATTGTTCTCTCTACAAATATTTTATTATCTTATAGAGAAAATACAGAAGATTAATAGTTTCTGTTGACATATATTTTTTGTATAAATATTTAATCTATTTGAACTTTTTGGTCCTATCCAAAGGGATATCTCATTTTTTGTTGATATAATTCTATATATTTAAAAAAGGGGATATTACAATCCATTTAACCTTTAATTCCAGAAGCGCATTTAGGATTTCTGACGTCCTCAATTCACAATTTTTCGACAAACAGTATGCTCCTATTTATTCAAATAACGATATCGTTACGCTTTACATGATTATAGCTAGGTAAAAGAATGAAAAAAATATATGTATGTTGTAATATATTACAATATATACCTATATCCCCATGTGGTATATAGTTTTAGTGTAATTGCCAATGTGACAGAAATAAAATTTCGAGTGAGTGACAGTCGGCGCCTGTAGAGGAAAAAGGTCCGAAAAACAAGTCGGGTTCCCAGGTGTGCCCCCTTTCTTACTCAAACAGATGAGTCCGCTTTGAGACACGAGGATTGACAGACCCCCCTAGACAGATCTGCCCTGACCGGCGTCGGCTATACTTGCTCTCTCGCCATCTCTGTGGTGACATCCAACATGCCTCGTCCTTTTGTGTAATCCCAATCATGCCTGAACCCACTCTAAACATTGGGGCCACCATGACTGCAACCAAAATGCCCCACTACATTCAACCAACAGGATAACAACAAACTACATTACTACATATATATATTTAATTCATTCTTCTATTTTTTACCTGGTACAGGCCATGATAATCATGGTGGGTTGAAGTAGGCGACTAATTTTACTGTAAGTACACCACATGTCTACATATATGAAAAGCAGTTCGACTTTGCACTTACAAATGTGCCAGAGCCTGGTTTGGTTACTTGCACTCGCTGGTGGGGTTGGACTTTTGAAAGAATCGGGGGCCATTGTGGGAATCGAACCCGGGTCGTAGCGGTCGAAAACCAACGATTTAGACCATCCTTCCACCGACCCCCTATGAATGAATAAAATATAAATTCAGAAAGTCTTATTTGTTTTATGGTCTGTCAAAGTTAGTTATAATTTAGAGTCTCCAACCTTTATACGACTAACCATTGGCAAGTTGGAATCTTATCCAACAGAATAGCTCGATATGGACAAACCACAAACATATATTCAGTTTTCTTTATTTTTATATATTTTCTATTATATATACAGTTAAACCTGTCTATAGCGCCCCCTCTAAATAGCGCCTCCCTCTCTATAGCGCCCGATTTTAAATACGTAGTACGATGCGATTTACATTAAAAGTTACCTGTCTATAGCACCCCCTCTCTATAGCACCCTATTTTGGTGAGTCCCAAGAGGGGGCACTATAGACAGGTTTAACTTTATAATCATTTCTTACTTCTCTCTCTTATATTTGTAATATACTGATAAAATAAGGCTTTGTTCATATGAATTCAGGACTATACAATTTTTAAATAGTAAGGCTTTGGCAACAATCGGAGAATTTAATTTCAAATAGAAATCGTTAACTTTACAAAATATTTTTGGTACCTTATATTCAAAATATTTTTGGTACTTTATATTCAAAATATATTTCATTCTTCAAACATATTCTAATCGTTCAATATATATGTCAATCGACATCATCGATTTCTTACTAAATCAAAAGAAGATAAAAAGAAATATGAGACGATTGAGAATATTTGATCAGCCTTGAAAGATGATGGCCTAAATCTTGAAGGAAGAAATATCTCTAAAACGTATAACAACATTCAATTTCAATCTGAATCTATATGAAAAAAGCTGAAGTCGGGTAAGAATTTCTATGATCATTCTAAAGTATTAACACAATGAATATATTTCAGTTCCGAAACAAAGCCAGGATAATCTATAACTCCTGTATCAATTTTGTAAATTCTCGAAATCCCTAAACCTATGATGATAATTATTGTATGAATATTCAATACGTATCTCTGGTAGAATTTTGAAGTATTCTTATATCTATATATATAATTGCCTTATTCTGTCTGAAGCTCACGGATAGAATGCGCGCCCATTGGCTGCCGGCGAACACGTGTCCTCCCTGCCCCCCTCTAGACAACCCTGTTATCATTACATACACCTGTCTATAGCGGCCATTCTAGACAACCCTGTTATCAGCAGTGTGTTACATCCACCTGTCTATACAGACCACCCTGTCTATAGCGGTCACTTTAGGCAACCCTGTAATCAGTAGTGTGTTACATCCACCTGTCTATACAGACCACCCTGTCTATAGCGGTCACTTTAGGCAACCCTGTTATCAGCAGTGTGATACATACACCTGTCTATACAGACCACCCTGTCTATAGCGGCCACTCTAGACAACCCTGTTATCAGCTGTGTGATACATACACCTGTCTATACAGACCACCCTGTCTATAGCGACCACTCTAGACAACCCTGTTATCAGCTGTGTGATACATCCACCTGTCTATACAGACCACCCTGTATATAGCGGCCATTCTAGATAACCCTGTTATCAGGTGTGTGATACATACACCTGTCTATAGCGGTCACTCTAGACAACCCTGTTATCAGCTGTGTGATACATCCACCTGTCTATACAGACCACCCTGTCTATAGCGGCCACTCTAGGCAACCCTGTTATCAGCTGTGTGTAACATCCACCTGTCTATACAGACCACCCTGTCTATAGCGGCCACTCTAGGCAACCCTAGGAAGCAAGATGTATACAAGGTGTAGACAAGATGAAGATCTAGATGAAGAATAAAACGTTTTTAAAATATATTCGCACTCGGGTAAAACCCGGGCGTTGCCCGGGCCATTCGTCTAGTATATATATAACAGCACTTCCAGTTCCATTCTACTTGTCAGTTAGAGGGAAGACCAAATTAATCCTCTGAATCACTCTCATTCTCTCAAAATTCTTATATAGCCACAGACAGCCTAATCTTGGGCGATATCACGTGCTGTGGATTTACCCATTTAATTGAGATGATTGATTTAAATCAACTGGCCATCATGTCAGGATCTTTTAGATGGATCCTTACAATTTCTGAAATACTACTGTCATATGTTGTTGTACTATAGTAATCTATATCAGAAATGCCTATGTCGCATATGATGAAGATTATAATATGAATTATTAAAAAATGGAACTATTTCTGACGCTTACGATTCTTTTTGAGATAAATCAATTTTTTACTGTTCTTACTGCAATTATAAAATAATGGGAGGGCCTGGCTCATCAGTGGTGAAAGCCAGACGTTTCACCAGTTTAATAAACCGCTGGGAGGGTTCGCCACTGATGAGCCAGCCAATCCCATTATTTTATCATTGCAGTAAGGGCAGTATGAAATTGATTCATTTTTAAAAGAATCATACGCGTCAAAAGTAGTTTCAATTTCTTATAACAGACGGCGCGCTAATGCATCTTATATTACGAATTACCTTTACTTTGTTTCTAATTCGAGTGTGTAGTTCTCGTTGGTATTTATTGTATACTTATTGTATACATAGTATCTTCTTCATTTCAATTTCTTGTTATCTTCTAGTAAACCTTCTTGTTTACGTGTTGTAAACATTCTGGTGATCTCTTGTATACCTCAAATATTCAAATAAAAGCCTATATTCACACATTTAATTTTTATGACGCCTTTTTTTGCTAAAGTTAGTGTTGTTGCTTTGTTTATGACCCAATTCTACCAGAATGAAAATAAAATCAATATTTTGGCATCTATTTCGATATAAGAGGTATCTTATATATTTTATCTATCAATATGATTCCAATAAATGTCCTTCTACATCAATTTTCACAATTTATCAATAAAGAGACTTTCAATAAGAGAATTTCGTTATAAGTTTAAAATGATAATTTTTCAAGCGTCAGCTTATCATCAGCCCAATTGTTTCGCGAATACCTACAATAGGTAGAGGTGTAAAACGAACTTACATGTTCACATGTTTAAGGAATTTATCTGAAATTCTTTAAAATACCTTAAATATTTATTCTTAAAAACTGATTTACTTATGTCAAATATATCGAATAGAATTTCTTAAGATATGCTAGCAATTGGCCTGATGATGAACTAACGCTTGAAAGCTTTCCATTTTAAATAATAAAGAATCTTTCTTATTCCAATTCTCTTGATTGATAAATTGTGTTTATACTTTTGCAATCATTCTATGAATATTTATATTTAGTTTGTCTTTTTTTTAGTTGATATACTTAGAGTTAAACCTGGTTTATACAGACTCTTTCTTAAGCGAGAACTTGTGCTCTCTCTATGCAAGCATTCAGCGCCAGTTCTCTGTGTGAACGCTTTAAGACAAATTGTATGGTATCTCAGCTAAAATATAATCTCCGATTTACCAGAAACTAAGGTATTACATATTGATGTCTTCTTCATGCAATAAGTAAACCAAATCAAAGTTGATTTTGTGGTATTGAGGAACAAACCTCAAGACATCTACAGATCGATTGCCCAGCATTTCAAGATTATAGAATGAATAATGAACTAGTTGTTTGTGAACTTAACGATTTGATTTCCGATAAAAAAAATCGTATTTAAAGTTCAATTCATTTTGTAAATACATTCTAAACTTTCTACAAAATCTGGATCTCTAATGTTTTCATGCGTTGAATAATGTAAATAACTTATGTAAATAAACTTTTCTCCTTGTTTGGCGCAAGTATCCCTTGTGGGATATAGCGCTTTGGAAATAGAATAATTGGAGGTTATTAGAAATCAAAGTTAAAAAATCGAAAACCTATTTCTAAAATTTAAATAATATCTTAATTTAAAAAAAAAGCCTTAAAAATTGTCACTGGATATTTAGGTCAAAGAAGCCATCAAGTTATCCACTAATTATGTTTATGGATCGTAAAATGAGAATATGTAAAAAAGTTAAATTTAATTACACCCCATTAGAGTGATGTTTGCGATCAGATTTTTCATTTACTGGTTGTTACTAGGATACCATATTATCCATCTAAATTAAAAAATTACTCAATTAAATTTATTAATTCTGATAATAAATAAAAATGGAAATGCTGAGATGTACACAAGTATATACAAGTATATACTTGTACATATTTAGTGATGAATAGTTATCCAGATATTATTTGAAAAAGTAAAAATAAAAATCAGGTAAAAAGTTTATTTTAATTTTGAATTTGCAAGATTTTGAGCAAATATACTGCTCTTCAACGGGCTAATACTCTATGTACAATCTCTAAATAATATTTATACAAAATAATTGAAAACCTTTGTTATTGGCATGTGTCCTCGTGGGAGTGCATCAGATTGCTAACAGCTAAAGTAATAGATATTATACTGAGATGAAATATATATACACGTAAATAATCTAAACATTAATAAATATTTGTATGCGTATATATTTCATCACAGTATAATATCTATTACTTAACATGTGAGCAGTCTTATGCACGTCCGCGAGAGCACATGCCAATAACAAATGTTTTCAATTATTATATATATATACGAGGGGCATCCAATAAATAAGTTCCCTATTTTTTAACAAATAAACCACATTATTTACACTTATGCAGTTATTTTATTTTCATTATACAACTCATAGACTACTTCTCTAAATAATCACCATTTCTGTTCAAACATTTTTGGTACCGTTGTAGCAATTTTTAGATACCACTGTTGTACCAAGCCGTGTCCTGTCTTAGTAGCCAGTGGTTCGCCTCCGCCTGCACTTCGTCATCATTCGCAAAGTGCTTGCCTCCAAGGTGCCACTTGAGTGCTGGATAAAGATGGAAGTCGCTTGGGGCAAGTTCCGGAGAATGAGGTGGATGTGTGAAAATTTCCCATTTGAAGTTTTCCATAGCCATAACTTTGCCTGCAGAGATTGTGACCTTCGCCTTTTTTTGATGCACTTTCCTCAGGCTTCTTCCACACCATGCTTTGTCGTTTTGTTTCTGGAGTTGAATGATGCACCCAGCTTTCATCTCCAGTGACAATACGGGAAAACAGTTGATCTCCATCTCTTTGATGCATTTCCAGGAAAACTCGGGCTGCCTCCATCCGTTGTTGCTTGTGATTTTCCAAGAGCAATCTTGCGACCCATCTTGCGCAGACTTTGCGAAAATCCAAAACATCTGACATGATTGTTCCAATCGAAGAGCGTCTAATTTCGATTCCAGGAGGCAGTCGAATTATTATTTCGTCAATGGTGACGCGGCGATCTGCTTCCACCACATTCCGAACAACAGCAACGGCTGCATTGTCCGTAGCAGTAACGGGGCTGCCGCTTCGCTCGTCATCATGCACGTTTTGCCATCCTTCTAAGAACCATGAACGCCATCGGCGAACCATTTGGATGCTCATACATTCTTCACCATACACTGACACTGAATTGCGATGAATATTGACCGCAGTTTAATTTTTCGCCGTGAAAAAACGAATTACAGAACGGAGTTCGCAAGTGGACACGTTCACCAGTGGTAGCTCCATGGAAACTGAAGCGCTACGGACTTGCGCGTACGAGTTAGCGTGATTTTGAAGGTCACCATCTTCCAACGCATCCTAGTGACCATTTCATCTATACTAACTAATTTTTACAACGTTCCGTTCGCAGAAAAGAAAATAGGGAAACTTATTTATTGGATGGCCCTCGTATATATAATATTTAGAGATTGTACATAGAGTATTAGCCTGTTGAAGAGCAATATATTTGCTCAAAAGCTTTCAAATTCACAATTAAAATAAAATTTTTACCTGATATTTATTTTTACTTTTTCAAATATTTATTGAAATTAATATTTCAATCATTTATATAAGAAAAGATAACATTTTATGCTTCTGTGTTATACTAGACCTAGAAACTTTCGTTTTATCAATGATCAGATTTTCTAATGAAATTTCTCGTAGCGACAGAATTGAAGATATTTATGATCTTGTGACATCTGGGATTGTGTGTAGGATAAACCTAGTTTCATTAAAAGAACAAAATCGTGAGGTGAAACGTTTCTTGTAGGGGTTTCAATTTAGCCGAGCTTTCGGATATTTCTGCCCTTCTACAGGAATAAAAAAATGAACGTATATGAAGATACATTATATATATAGGTGTAAGCAATTAAAGTACGAATGTTTCCTTTGAAAATAAAACAAATTTCTACTGTCCTTACTGCGGTTAAAAAATATTGGGAGGGCTTGGAGAATCAGTGGGGAACCCTCCCAGCGGTTTCTCCAATTTGATCTACCAGACCGCTTCTTAGAGCTCTAATACTGTATTGTATTATTCTGATTATATATGCTACACTGAAGAGTGGAATCTAGAAATTGTATTTAAGAAAACTATGGGCATAAGCTTTTAGGACAGTAGAATTACATACAATTATATATACATAGAGCTCTATAACTGTATGTGTATATACTTATAGGTAATTCAGTTGTCCTAAAAGCTAATGTCCATAGTTTGCTTGAATACCATTTCTAAGATTCCGCCATTCATTGCAGCATATATAAGCAGAATCGTACAATACAGTATTAGAGCTCTAAGAAGCGGTCTGGTAGATTAAATTGGAGAATCCGCTGGGAGGGTTTACCACTTAGAGCAAAGCCCTCCCAATATTTTTTCATCGCAGTAAGGACAGTAGAAGTTTGTTTTATGTCAAAATAAACATTCGCGCTTTAAAGTTTCCATTTCTTATATATAGATGGCACGTTTAAATGCGTATATGTCATATATATATAACAATTTATTCTCTTATACGTTCTTATTTTTATTCCTGTAGAAGGGAAGAAACGTCCGAAAGCTCTGATAAATTAAAACCCCTACAAGAAAACCTTCTCCATATGATTCTGTTCTTTCGATAATAAACTGCTCCAGGGGATTATTCAACTTATGATATGAAGTCTAGATTTATCTTAATTCTTTTTATTTACCTATCACACACAAATACACTTTTCGGTTACAATAATACCAGATAGTTTTAACAAACTACCTGTATATTTTACTTTAAGTGCACCATTTATCTCTATCTCAACTTCCTTGGACCTAAATTACATCAATGAATTGAAATTTCTAGTTTTAATTAGTATAGTTCTTTTTTATTATTTTAAAATATTCTATATTTATACCTTTAATTTAGTGGTTATAATTCTAACAATTAATTAAACGTTTTTGATAATATGTGTAGATAAACTTTATTGTATAATTATTGCTCTAAAATGTAAATTTAAATAACATTCACTCTCTCTCGCTTTAAAACTATAAAATATTTGTATATATACGTATATTTAAAAACTATGTACATAAAATAGTTTAAACATTTACACGCAAATATCCACATAAGATATAGCATGTGTTTTGTAATAAATAAAATTGATCTCTACACACAAGTAGAAACAAACTTAGACGCTCATAATGTACAAGAACACTTTTTGGAGACGTGCATTCGCTGGTAGGGCTGAACTTATACTCGAATCGGTGAGCCATAAAGCATTTATTTTTAAATATGCGGCTATCATAGGACTTGGCTGTCAAATTTGTCTGTTTATACTGGAATTTTAGTAACTTCGCACAATTTGAAATTGAATCTCAAGACGTGTTTGAATATTTCTGCACATATCCAATATAAGCGCAAAAGGAACGTGAGTTATATTTTAAAAATATGATCTCTTTTATCATATATCTAATTTGTCGTAATCATTCAGAAATAGGTTTCTGGTATAAATCATTTTTTTAAACCGGATCTCATGCTTTGGAACCCTTCTAAATGAGAGTAGATGACTAACTACAAATATGTTTCATGAGAGGAACTTATTCCAGGATGATATTTTCCAAACAAAGAGATAAATGCTAACAATATGGTCTAAATTTTAAAAAAGGTATCTCGTGAACGTGAAAATAAATGTTTTGGAATTTAAGCGGTTCATTTGGGGAAATAAGCGGCTCAATCTTTACTCACCATGTGCCAGAGTTCCATTGTGTTACATTTAATCTCTAGTAGGATTGGTCTTTTTAAAGCATGAGACAGGTCAAGAGTGTTTTTAACATTCAAATATAAAGCTGAGAAATTTTCCATGTGGAATAAAGATTCTATATTTAAACCCGATTAAATCCAGTCGTTTTTATCACCATTCTTTATTTGCTGAAAGGCTTTTTGAATAAAATTTAAAATTATTATTTGATTCCTGTAAAGATAAACTTATTTTCTCTAATACAATGAAATAAATATTATTTTAGATATTTATTATTCAGGTTGTGTAAATTAGATCAAAGTTTAATATAAAATTGTATTAGAACTATGAAATAGTAGTAGTAAATATAGATTTGAAAACGATGTTTTATTCTTGATTGAATATCTCATAACAGAGAGGTAACTTTTAGTTGGACGATCAGGAGATGTCTTTTTCATGATTAAATCCTATATGTCTCAAATTCTGTGTTCAAAATCATCAAAATCTCTAAGTCCTAAATCCGTTATGCCCCATTCCGGATAATACATTATCATGTCAATCGTAGGAGTTCGGTAGAAGGATGGTCTAAACTGTTGGTTTTCGACCGCTACGACCCGGGTTCGATTCCCGCATTGGGCACTTTTTTTTTAATATATATATAAAATAAATGCTCCAATGGCCCCCGTTTCTTGCAAAAATCCAACCCCACTAGTGAGTGCAAGTAACCAAACGGGGCTCTGGCACATTTGTAAGTGCAAAGTCGAACTGCTTTTCACATGTGTAGGAATGTTGTGCACTTACAGTAAAAGCAGTCGCCTTCTTCTACTCACCATGATTATCATGGCCTGTACCACGTGTATTTGGGATAAGGAAAAAATAATTCTATCGTTTTGAATTTTCACCTTCGTCGTACATCTTCCATTCTAAAACATGATGTGTAGAAAGGTACTAATTTATTGCACAAGATTCCATTTCTACAGCTATCAAGTCGCTATTTAATTATTGTAATTGACCCCAACAAACATTGTACGTTCCAAAAGATAAAACACTTAGCCTTGAATTTTAAACAACGGATAATTACGGACGTATCTCATAGGATTTAGGTTGGCAAATTTATTTTAAAAGCCAACCATCCTGTGGGGGTTTCCTTCAGCGCCCTAATTGTCCGTATCAAGGTAATAAATGTATCGTATATTTTTCTTCGGAAAAAAAAGATAAGAACAAACTTTTTGAGATTTTTTCTAAGTGTTTAACAACCCATCAAATTAAATGGTTGGTACTAATGGCACTGTTATCGATCAGTTTGGGATCTACGAGGTCAGCTCTCTTCACTTGTATCCTACATGGATAATATATGAGAATTTTATAAAATTATGTAAAATAGTATCCGATTATATATAACTGGTGTTCTATTGGCGAATCATTATACCCTGTTTACTCCTGTAGAAGGGCGTTCATGCCCGAAAGCTAGAGAAAAAAAATGTTTTGAAAAGATACTTTTCCCTGAAGGTCTGATATATTTTACTCAACCAGCGCGTATCATCCACCACGCCACTACGCACGTATATTTTCAAAAAAAATGTTTTTCAAACAGAAATAATGTAATATATTTTCTCTCAATATATAATAAGTATTTAAAATATGTATATAATAATGTGTATGTAAAGAATTGTATTTATTATTAAGTTTTAACGTGATTATCCTGTTGAAGGACTGACAAGTCTGAAAATAAAAAGTTGCACAAGAAACTTAACCCTGAAACTTCATTTATTTTATAAAACTCAATCTTGATACAAGGAATTATTTTATTGAATGCACTATATATGTTGATATCATACTTAATGCCTTTTAGAGATTTAAAAAATCTATCTATTGAATATCACTATAATTATAAATAGGCGTACCTCGTTCTGTGCAAAAAAAAACAATTTTTCCACAAAATATTACAAGGGATTGCTACCTCATTATCCATTTACTAGCTGATGTACCCGGCTTCGCCTGGGTTTTACTCGAGTGAAAGTTTAACGTATATCTGATAAAAAATATGTTTATTGCAAACATCTTCTCTCTACTGAAACGAATTTTATGAAGACATATATAGAAGCATAGGGCGCCTCTCCCGTCAAAATAAATGTCAAAACCTGACGCCATCTATTTACCGTCGCCACAAACATCAACATCAACTTTGGCAAACTGAGAAGCGTCCACCTAGAGACCAAGGCTTCGGGCTAATGGCCCTCGTCAGTCTAGAGCGGACTTTATTCCATGAGATCCACACGGGATCTAATGGAATCTTCACAATCTACCAAAGATGCCAGAAAAACACCTCTTTGGTAGATTGTATAGATTCCATTAGATCCCGTGTGGATCTCATGGAATAAAGTCCGCCCTAGACTGACGAGGGCCATTAGCCCGAAGCCATGGTCTCTAGGTGGACGCTTATCAGTTTGCCAAAGTTGGTGCTTGTGGCTTTGTCACCGACCCGATGCCGCTAGTTGCGGCGACGGTCAATAGATGGCGTCAGGTTTTGACGTTTATTTTGACGGGAGAGGAGCCCTATACTTCTATGGATCAATTTCCTCCCGGCAAATTTTCCATCTATATATAAATATATCTTTATAAAAATCTATTCAGTAGAGAGTGGATATTTTCTTCAAATATTTTGGATTTTTATATATGTATATATAAATATATGTTGACATTTATATATAGAGATTTATTTTATATATGATTCATTTATTGTTTATTTATATATGATTTATTTATTATTTTTCATATATAGAGATGACCTGGCTTTGTATGTCTTCTGTTCGAGTGAATGTTTTGCTGTTACAATTTTGTTCCTGCCTGCTTAAAATTATGATTTGGCTAGGCCGTGGTCTGCTTTATGGAATTTTTAATCCGACGGAATTTTATATCTGACAATAAAACATAATACAGAAATATTGTCATAATCATTTTCTGACTGAAAAATAACTATTTTTGCCCAGTACTTGGTCAATTTTAATTTTTCTTTGTTAAAAATGTGACAATGAACTCTTCAAGATTTTTCTCTGTCTTGTTGAAATTTCATCCAGAATAGGTTCTTATTGAGAGCGTGTATAGCGTGTAAATTTCCGTTTATCATAACTCTTCACAATTCATCCTTTCATATCTCATGCCTAAGGTTAGAAATAATCGTTATTTCTCCTTAAAATAAATTTTGATTTTTCGTTGAAAAGAAACTCATGCGGGATAATTTCAAATGTCGTTTTACAATCACAAGCCGCATTATATTATATTGTATTGTTAATTACTTTATGTATTATTTACGAACGGAAAATTATGTCCAGCGTAGCCTAGTGGACATGGCATCTGCCCGGTAATTGGAACACTGTGGGTTCGATTCCCATCCCTGGACACTTTTATTTTTCCGTTTATCATTACTCTTCACAATTCATCCTTTCATATCTCATCCCTAAGGTTAGAAATAATCGTTATTTCTCCTTAAAATAATTTTCGATTTTTCGTTGAAAAGAAATTCATGCGGGATAATTTCAAATGTCGTTTTACATATATAAATATATATATTAAAAATAATATATATACATATATATATATGTAATGAAATGTGAATTCCACTAGCTTTTGTAGAGATCCTGTCGTCTACTGTAATACGAGATCTTGTCGACTCACTGTAATGATTTGTTGAGTTTGATGTCGACTACTGAAATAATGTTGAAGTCCTGGTAGCTCTTGTTGTACTGTGTTGACCAAGAGGAACAGTCAGGATGTAGAGTTTTCCAGTACCTCTCTGCACCTTGGAAGACCTTTAAAAGTTCTCACAAAATACAGGCAGTCGTGGTCGAGGCAGAGTGGAAAGCTGGGGATATCCACACAAAAAACGAAGACACAGTTGCACTAAGAAAGTTCCGTTAACAGATAAAAGCTGAGCTAGAAGCGCAAGATGGAGATAGACGAGTTCTTCCTAACTACATGTTGGATGAGATCGACATAACATACGACCGACGCGGCTTGCACTAAGGGTGAACTAAACTGAACTGAACTGAACTGTACTGTCAAGTCCCTGTAAAAGTGATGTATTTATAGTTTTAAAAGACGGGGGGGACCTTATGTGACAGGGGCGTTTGAGAAAGGGCGCCTTTACCTGTCCAGGTGTGAGAGGGGTCTCTGCATTCCACCACATGTGACAGTGTGGGTGGCCTGTCGTGGGAACTGTGAATCGACCTGATTTATAACTTCCCTCTTTAGACTTTGTTATTTTGGCAATACTATGCTCGATCTCTGCTTTAGCTCAACTTTTAAATCTATTACAGATTTTATTTATTTATCCACTTTGTACAAATTACATTACATAGGGTGATGTAAAGACACAGATTAATCATGCGCATAATTATTTATAGATGTGTTTCTATATACAACATGGCAATCTTGTTATAAGTTATCTACACCATATGAGGTTGTTGTTTTAAATTACCATATATATGTGATATGATCCTGTCGACTTTCAATGTGGCAATATAGTGTAAATAATGTGGTGAGGAGAGAAATAATCACACGACGAGTTGGTAGAGGAATATGGAAGCCATCCGAGAGAGAGAGGTAGTGCGAGGGGCTGTGCGCTGAACGACCGTCTGTCGCACGCCACCCCCAACTATCCAAAAATAGGTCCTGAGGGTTCTAAGAAAGGCCTGCGGTCGCCCTCTGGAATGTGGTCAGTGGTTCAAAATGGCCGTAACTTAGTTGTCTTCTATCGACTACGTCTCTCTCTCTCTCTGGTCGACTGCAGATTTACTTTATTATTCCTGGAAGAGCATATATTATGACATATGGCCCCCGTTGAAGAAGGCTGAACATGGTTTAAGTATACTCAAAGCTGGAGAAGCCAGGAATAGAGAAAATAATTTTACAGTTGAAAATAGTTAAGGTAATGGTGACATAGTTTTATGTAAATAAAATATTGTATAGTACACAAGTAAATATTATTTACAAGCAGTTTTACAACACCGGAGAGTTTGACATTTAAGGAAATCTTTGAAAATATCAAGGTTATAAAAGGCTATATACAATAACATATAATGTATTATAAGGGAAATGTTATTGAGGAGTGTGAACAAGGAGAAGAAGAGTCACATACATATGATGAAATTCTGAAGATCATTAAGACTGGGGAACTCTACACTTTAAGATATTTTTCAGACGGACATGGCAAGGGGAAACTTGTCATGGGCTTTCTATGCTATAGGTGTAGAGTACGAGAAATGAGATTGAGGTTGGCAATTGTGTGAGCTCAGGACTGAGGTAAATATAAAACTACATACAATGTTAGAACCTTGGCGAACAGAGCGAGGGGAAACTTGCCCTGGGCCATTCTACCTTATCTATGCAGTTACTTGTGTAGCGAGTCCGAGGGGAAAAGTCCCGTGTGTAGGTGAGGAAGTCGAATGGACTTATATTTAATTTGCGGAAAGTATGCGCGCACAGTGCCAAAAATTGGGACGAGGACTGCGTTGTCCGTTACAAGTGACAAGCTGCTCGGACACGAGGTGTTTGAACCGTCGTGGGAGCTTGTGCAAGGCGATGATTTCGCGGTGGGTTGAACGTAAAACCCATGTCTGCGCGAAATGATGACGGACCGGACAGAATCAGCGACGATGTTTAACGTACCTCCGTAGGAAATATCGAAGGTAGGCTATATCGTGCTGGTTTGGACAAGGGACAAACATAGATTTGAAGACAGGGTCCGTGTGGCGAACGTGTGGCGCGAGAAGAAGAAGCGAACTGTGCCGCTCGATGCAGATTGTTCAAGTGAAAACAAAAAGGAGTTGATAAATATCTAGCAGTTAGTCAATCTGCATCCTGTGACGAACACACCATTGGCTAGATGGTGTGGGTCGGTGGATATGCTAGAGATGATCTACGAAATATATTATCATAAATGAAGGGCGAAGATTAGGATTTTGAAATGATAATATTGTTTGCAATAATGTTCGATAATTGATTAATCAATAATTCTATAAAAGGTCCTGAGCTGGTATAAGGTTGACAAGGTTGTAAAAATGAGTGGGACATTAAGGGGAAGATAGATAAGAGCCACCAAGGGTTGGTTGTAAGCAAGGCTCACGTGGTGGTTGGAATTCTTCGACGCCTGAATTACAGGGTGAATTTTGAGTCGTTTAGGGAAAGAAATTATTTTTCGTGAGCCGTGCTTACAAGTAGGAGAGGTCATATACAAATAGGTATACAAAAGTTTAGGTGCTGGAGGCATATTTTTATAAATAAATTGATTATGAAAAATCTATTGTTAATAGTAAAAATCGTAAAGCATTAATAGGTAGAATTCCTTTTTTTTAAGTTACGTTAAAATGGAAATTATTTAATTAGAATGACGATTGTTAAATTCTACTGGTAAGGTAACTAATTAAATGAGTTACAAATATCTAGATAAATAATATGGAGAATAAAATCATTGTTAATAGGCGTGGAGAGAATAAATGGAGCTAATTATGTAAATATTGGGACAATTTACAAGGAATGACTTATTTAAAGAATAAATGGTAGGAGTTAAAACAATTACACACACGAGTTATGTTGGTTTAGGGCGCAGGTAAGTTCATTGAGCTTCGGGAGAGTTCTGTCTGTGACACTGTGCGTACCAGTGTTGAACATCACAGCAGCGGCAGGGATATGGCGGAGTCTTGTCCATGATGGAGGAAGGTGTCCAGCCCTGGCACGGTGGTCGTTCTTGGGCAGACCTAGTGCTGGGAGAAGTGTGTGGCAGCTCCATCTCCGTCGTAGGTGAATACTTCTTCGGGATCACGGTTCAAAGGTTGGCGAAGAAGGGGTTGAGGGCTCGAAGAGGAGTGGTTACAGTTGAGTTGGGTTTGGCCGATCATCGTAGCTTGGCTTCTTGTTTCTTCATACTCCGGTATATGAGGGATTTGCTTCCCGGCCAGGTCTTATCCTGTCGACTCTTCTGTGATATGATCCTGTCGACTTTCAATGTGGCAATATAGTGAAAATAATGTGGTGAGGAGATAAATAATCACACGACGAGTTGGTAGAGGAATATGGAAGCCATCCGAGAGAGAGAGGTAGTGCGAGGGGCTGTGCGCTGAACGACCGTCTGTCGCACGCCACCCCCAACTATCCAAAAATAGGTCCTGAGGGTTCTAAGAAAGGCCTGCGGTCGCCCTCTGGAATGTGGTCAGTGGTTCAAAATGGCCGTAACTTAGTTGTCTTCTATCGACTACGTCTCTCTCTCTCTCTCTCTGGTCGACTGCAGATTTACTTTATTATTCCTGGTTTTTTTTCAGTTTGAGTTCAACGACACAGTATTTCCTGGTCGTGTCAGGACAAGTCCAAAAGACAAAGAAATTAGCAAGGACCAATTAGGAAGCAGCTTCCCAAAGGTCAACCAATAGAAAACGGTCACGTCCCACTATATTATATATATAGTATATTATAAATATAGTGAAAAACACAAACATCCTCGATAAAGAGAGGCGAGCTGCCCCTCGAAATATTGGAACAATAAAACAATTAGAAATCCAATATATGCATCTTTTTTAAATATAATTTTAATTATGGATTGTCAAATCTTCAAAATATATATATATGTCATAATTTGTAAATAGCTGTATGCAACCCCGACCCAATATGTATGCAATGTATGTTTCAAAGACTTAATAAAGAATAAGGTAACTGGAGGATAGAACGACTTAGAGAAACAAGGCCCAGAAAAAAGGCTTAAAAGTGAGCAGAATCATTAGCAAAATTACAGCCAATTTTATTATCGCGGAAATAATAAAAGTTGAGTTCAACGACACAGTATTTCCTGGTCGTGTCAGGACAAGTCCAAAAGACAAAGAAATTAGCAAGGACCAATTAGGAAGCAGCTTCCCAAAGGTCAACCAATAGAAAACGGTCACGTCCCACCTTTCGACCAATGGGAAAGAAGATAGGTCTTGGTGTTAAATCGAGAACCTAGGATGGTCAGTAGCTCTTTCGCTCCCACCGAGTTCGGACCTAGTCTTCACTTCGCTCCCACCGAGATAGGACGGTGATACCACCGAGTTAGTACCTGGACCGCCCTGAGACCAGCTTGGAGCCAATCCCATCTCCCCAAATCACAGATAAGTCCGATGCTTAATCATGCAATAGAATAATCGCTAGTCAACTCCGCTCATCCCATAGCTAAGTCAATTACCGCCATGTGAATCGATAGGCCAATAGTCAAAACCCGCTCCGCCTTCTCAAGCCTTTCTTTCCTCCAACTAGTTGCCTTTTATTTTCAACCCATCAAGTGTCCTGGCTTATTTCCCTTGTGTGTAAACCTTCTCACTCAGCCATCACGACTGCGTCACCACTTCAACAATCATCAATCCCAATAGTAAGGTTTCCCCGCATAGAATATTACGATAGCAATTGAAAGTCGACAGGATAAAGATGGAGAGTGGCCAGGACGCAAGCAAAACAAACGGCAATGACAAACCGGGAAAGAAGAAGCTGGCGACGAACGAAGCGACAAGACACACCCTGGCGACGATAATTTTGCAGTTGACCGCCGCACTTCAAGGAGCAAGGTCCACTCAACTGCAGACGGCGTTCCGTAGCGCCACCCGCGGGACAACCCACACCCCCCGCCGACCGACAGGCAAGATGAACGGACTTACCCGAGGCAAGTGTCAACGTGGCCGGACACCGACCACCGAGGAGTCGCCACCCGCCATGCCGTATCCGTACACCGCACCCGAAAGTAATCCACGCGACCCGGGGCAGTGCAAACAGTCCCAAAACGATATTCCAGTGCCGGTTTTCCCCTCAATTCCGTGGACCGTGCAAGCAGTCCCGAGTCCCAAGCAGCCCTCCCAAGCCCAAGACGTCCCAGCCGAGCAGACCTTTCGAGACTGAGGTAGGCACCCACCCTATGGCGTCAAGAATTGACTTTGGACTTATATCTAACCCTACCTACCCCTTTAACCATGTATCTAAACATGTACCAAATGAATGCAAGCACGGGCTAGGCCAAAACCTGTCCCAAAGGACTCGCACAGCACCCAAAGCTTTCACACATGGCAACCCTTGCCTGCATTCATTGACCCAACCACAACTCTTTATATGCCACCATTCTAATCTCACACCACGCAACTTTTTTACTCAACCCAATTGCCAGTACTATATGCCCAAAAAACGTGTCCGTACAGCAGCACAGCTCACGCACCCCACAAAGTTCATACGTGACCATACGTCGTCACGCCACAATCACGCAAATGTACCTCACAACAAACACGACATTCACAACAACAATACGCAGACAGCACCCATCCAACAGGACGGTTTTCACGCTCACAACATACGCACCCATACGTCGTCACACAACGGTAACACACACAACCAGCACAACAGGCGCGACACGCACACCAAAAGGCGACAACAACCAGTAAGCGCATGCACAACCGTTAAGAATAATACAATCATCCCGTCTACACAAAACATAGAAAAAATTCACGCCACCAAACAACCACACAATCGAAAAACATTGCGATCTTTCCTAAAAGCTGTGAACGCCTATAAAGAGTTCATTCCGGACCACGCCCGCTTGCGGACGCCACTTGTCAACCTTCTAAAAAAGGATGTCTTGTGGGTCTGGGATGACGAATGCCAGAAAGCGTTCACTAGCCTGAAAGAAAGCCTTACCACACACCCCACATTACACCTTTACCGGGAAGGTCTGCCATGCCAGGTGTACTGTAACACCTCAACACTCGGCATTGCAGGCATTCTTAAACAAGTCTACCCTGATGGGAAGACATACACAGTTCAACATTTCAGCCGCTCTCTGCGTAGTCACGAGCGAAATTATTCAGACTTGGAACTACAATGCCTAGCCATTGTGGAAAGTGTGGATAACTTCCGCGCCTGTCTAATGGGCAGAAAGTTTACAATACTTTCTGACCATCCCGCATTGCAGTGGTTGAAAGAGATCAAAGCCCCGTCAGGCAGATTGTTTCGATGGAGGTTAAGATTGTCAAGATACGAATATGAGGTCCGTAGCATAAATGGAGTACAACAATATGAAACGGGCGTTGTAACTCGTATCCCATTTTGTGGCTTTCTAGATGCGCCACTCATAAAGAGCCAACAGTCTTCTCCACCGGGAAAATCTCGCGTGACTATGGATCACAATGGACTGCGTACCGTCTCCCGAAAAGGTGTACTTAAAACTATAGTCCCAAGTTCACTTACAGCCAGACTTCTTAAGTCCGTACACACACAACACCACCATCCAAACATCTCCAAGATGACGAGACTCATCTCGTCACAATATTATTGGCAGAACATGACACAAGACATCGCAAAACAGGTAAAAACCTGTCCCACCTGCCGATTCGCTAGAAGAATCGATGAATCCAACCAACCTCCACGTAAAAATACCGACACAACCCACAAAACTAAACAAAATTCGTACACAAAACACAGCGTACACACAATACAAACAATGCCGAAATTACATCACCTACGTCAGAGAAACGATTACACATCTCCACTTAAACCAATTACCGCCGACATATCTCTGATAAAACCATTGACGATCAAACAGGAGAACTGCGAACCTGATAATCATTTAAATTCTACAATTAATAAGGTTCAAGCAAATATTTCAGAATCACCATTTATAACAACATGGAAGAACATGTATCAATACCCTATCTTTCATCTGATTTTCATCCTTTGTCTGCTAGTCCTACCCTATAAATGTACCCCAGTTTTATTCCTGCTAATATATCTGATAATCTATCCCATGCCCTCCCCTAGAGTTTTCGAGCTGCAAGAAGCAGTTTTTCATTTAGGACAAGCATTTGTAAAACTTCTTGTAATTTTAGGAAACATTTTTGCCGAAAATCTAAATAAATTCCGAGGAGATAGAAGTAACTGAAAGGTAACAAACCAGTGCCAAGTAGAAGATTCAATTAGCACAAAGACAATTAGACGGCGGACAGGAAGCGTAGTTCCGCGAGGCGATAAAATCAGCCGTATGCAAACAGAAGGAGCTCCCCCATTTCCGGATCAAATTACCTTGGATCCCTCTCTTGGCTAGCACATAAAAATAGGTCACCGCTTTTCCTATCCAGATCTCTCCATGCCACCAATCTTGGATTCCAGTTCGAGCCTACATAGCGATTTTTACAAAAAAAAAAAAACAATAATACACGACGTACCAACACATCTAAATGAGTTCACATCCCTATTATAATTAATCAATTACTTTACAGACTTCCAAAAACGTTATATATTCCACCTACACGTAGATCTCAAAGTCAAATACGAACAAGGTTCATACATATTACCACTTTACTCGCTAGGATTCAGTTTTCGAACTTACGTTTTCTCCCCAAAAGGGATTAAACGACCTTTTAGAAGGATCGAGATTCTCCTCGAATCCTGTATTCAAGGTAATATTATAGGTACCGATACCCAATATATAAAGTGGATATTGGGCGAGCACATCTTAATTGCCCTAGGGGATCGCATAAAAACCCCTAGAACGCAGTAAGGCTTGAGACAAATTAAAAAACAACACTCGGCTTTTGAGATCTCAAAAAACAATAACACAAGACAAAAAATACACATAAAGGTTATATAGATTTCCATGTCTCCTGTACACATAGCATAAATTCGCACTTGAGGATTAGGATCACGTTTCCGCCTAAGTGTCGCTACAGAAGACAAAAAATTTATAGGGCATAATTAAGCAATTAAGACATCTAAATCAGAGCATGTAGATACAAAAAAGGGTTCAAACCAATACACCTTATTGTTTATATATTAACCATTTTCACTATTTTTTCTCAAATTAAAATTAAAATATTTAACCAATTTAGCAACTTATTCAATTTATTATCACTTTTAACCATTAATTACTATTTTATGTACCACTTAGTTATATTATCGTAGCTTCATTTATCAACGAAAACTCATTGGTTTTCGGTTAAACTTAAGACATTAAGTCATCCTTTATTTTTGAAAAACCTTTTTCATTTTTTTTTTATTTCTCAACCAAGCATTCAACTTTGATTTCGCTCAACATTTATTTTATTTTTATTTTTGATACCTGATGAAATTTCCTCGTTTTCTTTCCCGAACTCGAGCAAAAAGTAATTAGGCATTTTCCCTTTGTCACCCATGCAACAAAACATTTTTTTCTTTTTTTTTACGCAACAAAGCATTTTTTTTCTCTCTTTTTCAACCAAGCATTCAACTTTGATTTCGCTCAACATCTCTTTTATTTTATTTTGATTTCAAAACACCTTATGAAATTTCCTCGATTTCCTTCCCAAAATTCGAGCAAAAAGTAATTAGGCATTTTTCTTTTACCAAAGCATTTTTTTTCACTTTTTCAACCAAGCATTCAACTTTGATTTCGCTCAACATCTCTTTTATTTTTTTTTTTATTTCAAAATACCTTATGAAATTCCCTCGATTTTTTTCCCAATCTCGAGCAAAAATTAGTTAGGCAATTTTTCCTTTTTGTTACCCTAGTACTCAACGTATGATGCACCTTTATAAAATTTTGATTTCTATTAAATATAGACCAATATATTTCATTAACACTACAATTTTTTTTAATCTCTTATATCCATTTTGTATATAACCTCCCTATAATCAATTAATTTTCGCCCAAAATTATTTTCTTTGATGTAAAGAACTTATTCAGATTAAAACCCCTTCATAAATTCTTCACATGTAGGGGGCGCATCTGTCATAATTTGTAAATAGCTGTATGCAACCCCGACCCAATATGTATGCAATGTATGTTTCAAAGACTTAATAAAGAATAAGGTAACTGGAGGATAGAACGACTTAGAGAAACAAGGCCTAGAAAAAAGGCTTAAAAGTGAGCAGAATCATTAGCAAAATTACAGCCAATTTTATTATCGCGGAAATAATAAAAGTTGAGTTCAACGACACAGTATTTCCTGGTCGTGTCAGGACAAGTCCAAAAGACAAAGAAATTAGCAAGGACCAATTAGGAAGCAGCTCCCCAAAGGTCAACCAATAGAAAACGGTCACGTCCCACCTTTCGACCAATGGGAAAGAAGATAGGTCTTGGTGTTAAATCGAGAACCTAGGATGGTCAGTAGCTCTTTCGCTCCCACCGAGTTCGGACCTAGTCTTCACTTCGCTCCCACCGAGATAGGACGGTGATACCACCGAGTTAGCACCTGGACCGCCCTGAGACCAGCTTGAAGCCAATCCCATCTCCCCAAATCACAGATAAGTCCGATGCTTAATCATGCAATAGAATAATCGCTAGTCAACTCCGCTCATCCCATAGCTAAGTCAATCACCGCCATGTGAATCGATAGGCCAATAGTCAAAACCCGCTCCGCCTTCTCAAGCCTTTCTTTCCTCCAACTAGTTGCCTTTTATTTTCAACCCATCAAGTGTCCTGGCTTATTTCCCTTGTGTGTAAACCTTCTCACTCAGCCATCACGACTGCGTCACCACTTCAACAATCATCAATCCCAAGAGTAAGGTTTCCCCGCATAGAATATTACGATATATATATATATATTGGACACTTGTGTTCCGGTCACATGTTGGAGGGTAGATATCGTCGAATCCGATGCTGCGACAGCCGTTCTGTCCTCCCCTTTTGTTGTGTCCCTTGGTCGACCGCGGCCATCCTGACGTTGCATTCTTCCGTTGTTGACCCACTCATGTCAACATCGTCTAATAGCCGCATCACTTCGACACAGATGTCGCGAAATTAGTCGATTTAACAAACCAGCATCTTTTAATTCAAAGGTAAAACTTTTTCAAACTCATAAATATGTTTATAATGAGCATGCATCTTTCGGCGATGCATTGATACAGTATAAATAGGATTACTGAAAAAATATCAAACGGTAATTCTGAAAATCAGCTCGTGCCGCGCCGAATATTGTGAGTCTAGAATACTCGTGCTGTGTGTTCGCAATTCATATGCGCTGAAGCTCTTGCTTTGTATAAATCGTTCACCAAACTTCAACCATTTACATATTTGGTATAAATGCCTTTGTATACGCATTTTCATATAAATCTGACACCTTCTTTAGATGTCGATTTTTTGTTATGAAATGTATATGTAAGCAATAGTTACTCAGAAATTATTTGAAAAAGGAAAAATAAAAATCAGGTAAAAAGTTTATTTTAATTTTGAATTTGCAAGCTTTCGAGCAAATATACTGTTCTTCAACGGGCTGATATTCTATGTACAATCTCTTAATAATCTTTATACAAAATAATTTTTGTATTATTGTATTATCATTGAAAGAAAATATTTACCTGATTTTTATGAAATGTATGTAGATGAGTCCCTTCTATCATGAATTTGACCGTCAAAATAGACACAAATATAGGCACCTTCTATTGAATGTCTCGCAAACTAGCGGACTCGTGTCAATGACAAAAACACAACATCAGCTTTGGCAAACTGAGAAGCGCCCACCTGGAGACATTGGTTTCGGGCTAATGACCCTTGTCAGTCTAGAGAATGTTTTAATTTCATAAGATCTACTAGGAATCAAATAAAATCTCCTCAATCCGCCAAAGAGGTGTTCAGCTGTCAACCTTTAATCTAATCTAAAAGAGAAAGCAAATTCTTGTTTAAAATCTTAATCAAATCTAAATTATTTTCATCAATTTCTCTCTATCATTCAATACCTTTATGCCTATTAATCTCTTTTATTTGTTTATTTAACAGTTGGGAGAGACACGCCATATCCACAATTTGGATAATTGCGTGTATATTTTAAATTATATATAATTAATACAATTGAACATTGGAAATCATTAAAATTAAACGTTCGATGTCAAATTTTACATATAGTAATTATAAGTAGTGGCTTGAAATATGTACAGTCAACACTTTCGCCTCAAAATATACATCCTGCAGAATCTATTAAACTTGATGTATTGGTCTTTATTGCAAGCAGCTTGTTTTGTATTAGTCAGGTAAAGTTGGTTTTCTTCTCTTATATCAGAAGTTAATGGACAGCTTATCAGAAGGTGTTCAGGGGTTTGTTGTTCGTTTCCACAAGTGCATGCAGGTGAACCAATTTTGCCAATTCTAAACAAATATGTGTTGAAGTCACCATGTGTCCAGTAAAAAATTGAACGTTATAGAAGTTGGGTTGAACATAGTTAGGAATTCTTGACATATGAAATTGATGCCACATATATAATAAATTGATAGATATACAATAGGTCATTCAAGATAATTTGGCCAGATATAGGACTGTTTCAGAGAGAAATGTACAAATATTCAATAATTGTAGCTTGTGATATATCTTGATTTCAACCTGGCAATCAAATGGTCGAATGACGTATAGTTCTTTACATTTTATTGAAGGGAGAATAATCCAAAGGTAACGTTTGGCCGAGGAAAAACAATAAATATTAAAGCTTGTAAATAACTAGGCAGACCACTTTCAGCTCAGTCATTGCCAACAACAGATTTGTATCATAATTGTAAAAATGTCTTGTATGAAATATACGTGAAGATATTTTTACAATTATGATACAAATCTGTTGTTGGCAAAGATTGAGCTGAAAGTGGTCAGCCTAGTTATTTACAAGCTTTAATATTTCTTGTTTTTCCTCGGGTGAACGTTACCTTTGGATTATTCTCGCTTTAATAAAGACGCAGAGAACTATACGTCATTTGACCATTTGATTGGCAGGTTGAAATTAAGATATATCACAAGCTACAATTATGGAATATTTGTACATTTCTCTCTGAAACAGTCCTATATTTGGCCAAATTATCTTGAATGATCGCAAAGATTTACCAATTTTTTTTAGATTTTTAAGAGAACTGTATCAAAGTGTAATGGTAATGTAGACTCTTCTATTTTTCTCTCAAGAAATATTGGAACCATGAATAACTGGGGATAAATGCCTGATTATATAAAAGCTGATAACATATTGTACTATAAATAAGGTTTCTCTCTGTAATGTCAACTGAATTGTGGACTAGACTTCGACTGATTTCACCTTTACTTAACTCTAGTTAAGAGATTAAGAATTTGCATTTTAGAATTGAATACAACTGCTATTGATTCTGCTGTGGATATGTATTTCTCTAGAAAAAATTAAATTTCTGATACTCATTATTAGTTTATTATAATCATTATAAAGTGCATTATAAAGGGATTGATCACTTTTTACGTTCAAATACACAATTCAGGCATTGATTGATAAAAAATATTTTTTGTACAGGGCTACATGGCTTGGTGGGTGTGGGAGGTTCACTGGGAGGCAGGGCAGTGGTTCCTCTGTTGTACTCAGGCGTCCGATATTGGGTGTATGGTGGCCGAGCGGTGGTAGACCCGCGGTTAGGGTTGGGTGAGGTCCGGTACCAGTCACGGGTGTAGTATGGATAGCGGGTTGAGTACCCCCTGTCACGGGTGTAATCAGGGTTGGGTGAGGTCCGGTACCAGTCACGGGTGTAGTATGGATAGCGGGTTGAGTACCCCCTGTCACGCGTGTAATCAGGGTTGGGTGAAGTCCGGTACCAGTCACGGGTGTAGTATGGATAGCGGGTTGAGTATCCCCAGTCACGGGTGTAGTATGGATAGCGGGTTGAGTGCCCCCAGTCACGGGTGTAGTATGGATAGCGGGTTGAGTATCCCCAGTCACGTGTGTAGTATGGATAGCGGGTTGAGTGCCCCCAGTCACGGGTGTAGTATGGATAGCGGGTTGAGTATCCCCAGTCACGGGTGTAGTATGGATAGCGGGTTGAGTGCCCCCAGTCACGGGTGTAGTATGGATAGCGGGTTGAGTATCCCCAGTCACGGGTGTAGTAAGGCCATGAGGTGGAATTGCCCTGGTCACGCGTGTAGTAAGGACTGCGGGTTGAGTAGCCCCAGTCACGCGTGTAGTAAGGATAGCGGGTTGAGTATCCCCAGTCACGCGTGTAATAAGGCCATGATGTGGAATTGCCTTGGTCACGCGTGTAGTAGGGATTGCGGGTTGAGTATCCCCAGTCACGTGTGTAGTAAGGATTTCGGGTTGAGTATCCCCAGTCACGGGTGTAGTATGGATTTCGGGTTGAGTATCCCCAATCACGCGTGAAGTAAGGCCATGAGGTGGAATTGCCTTGATCACGGGTGTAGTATGGATTGCGGGTTGAGTAGCCCCAGTCACGGGTGTAGTATGGATTTCGGGTTGAGTAGCCCCAGTCACGGGTGTAGTATGGATTTCGGGTTGAGTAGCCCCAGTCACGTGTGTAGTAAGGATTTCGGGTTGAATATCCCCAGTCACGGGTGTAGTATGGATTTCGGGTTGAGTATCCCCAGTCACGCGTGAAGTAAGGCCATGAGGTGGAATTGCCTTGATCACGGGTGTAGTATGGATTTCGGGTTGAGTAGCCCCAGTCACGGGTGTAGTATGGATTTCGGGTTGAGTAGCCCCAGTCACGCGTGTAGTAAGGCCATGAGGTGGAATTGCCTTGGTCACGCGTGTAGTAAGGATTGCCAGTTGAGTAGCCCCAATCACGGGTGTAAGGTTTGCCAGTTGAGTAGCCCCAGTCACGCGTGTAAGGATAGCGGGTTGAGTATCCCCAGTCACGCGTGTAGTAAGGATTGCCAGTTGAGTAGCCCCAGTCACGAGTGTAAGGATTGCCAGTTGAGTAGCCCCAATCACGGGTGTAAGGTTTGCCAGTTGAGTAGCCCCAGTCACGCGTGTAAGGATAGCGGGTTGAGTATCCCCAGTCACGCGTGTAGTTAGGCCATGAGGTGGAATTGCCTTGGTCACGCGTGTAGTAAGGATTGCCAGTTGAGTAGCCCCAATCACGGGTGTAAGGATTGCCAGTTGAGTATCCCCAGTCACGGGTGTAAGGATTGCCAGTTGAGTAGCCCCAGTCACGGGTGTAAGGATTACGGGTTGAGTAGTCCCAGTCACGGGTGTAAGGATTACGGGTTGAGTAGTCCCAGTCACGGGTGTAAGGATTACGGGTTGAGTAGTCCCAGTCACGGGTGTAAGGATTACGGGTTGAGTAGTCCCAGTCACGGGTGTAAGGATTACGGGTTGAGTAGTCCCAGTCACTCGTGTAGCGAGGTCTGCGAGTTGTGTATTCCCAGTCACGCGTGTGGCGAGATTTGCGAGTCGTGTAGTCCCAGTCACGCGTGTGGCGAGATTTGCGAGTCGTGTAGTCCCAGTCACGCGTGTGGCGAGATTTGCGAGTCGTGTAGTCCCAGTCACGCGTGTAGCGAGGCCTACGAGTCGTGTGGCGTCTGTCTCGCGTGTAGTGAGGGAACAAGGTACTTTCGTCACTTTCGTCACTTTCCTTACTTTCCTTAGAGCTGCCTTGGACTACATCGGGAAATAAGCCTTCCTCTTTGGCTTCAACCTTCGCATCTTCTTCCACTAAGCTCGAGGGCTTGAGAGGCTCGGTGACTGCCTGCAACAACCAGAACCATTCGTTCATCCCTCTTTACATAACTATTTGTATTACAAATATTGTTTCAGATATAATATAGGAAAAACATCTTATAAAGAATAGACCCAATATATAGAATGTGGCTGAAGATAAACAATGTAAAAACATAGCAACTATATTTTAATGTGAATAAAACCCTATGGAGATTTGCATACATACCTCAACGATGCAATTATGTTACGAAAAGTTAAATAATACTAATATATAGTGGTAAAAAAAATACATTTTATATACGCCTTTGCTTTTTGAAAGAATTATCTCTTAACTTGTTTGTAACCTCTGGTCTATGGATAGAGCCTACTTCTAAATACCTCATTTTCACTTTGTTGGCATATCTCACATGATATATCTGCAGTGGATTGGTATTATAATGATACACACCAATAAGAACTATTGTCTTCATGGATATATATCATTGACAAAGAAACAACGAGAGAAAATCTCACAAAGTTGGACACAAATACGTGAAGAGAAAGAATCCATAGCATCAAAACCTATTCAAGAACTGTTAAACAATTTTGAGGAAAAGCATCAGGCTCCCAGGGATGAGTTTCTATTTTAAAATAATTATTCAAATATATCTCTCTAGCTTTCAAGCCTGAACTGCGCATCCAGCACGAGTATCTAGACTCAATATTCGGCGCGGCAAAATTAATTTTCAAAATGTTCTTTTAGATTTTTTTAATTAAGCCTATTTTACTGTATTAATGCCTCTCCTTAAGATTCGTGCTCATTATGAACATATGCCAGAGTTTGAAAGAGTTCGTGACATTGGATTGAAAGAGGCTGGTTGGTCAAATCGACTAATCGCGCGACATCTGTGTCGAAGTGATGCGGCTATTAGACGATGTTGGCAAGAGTAGGTCAACAACGGAAGAATATAATGTCAGGACGGCATCGGTCGACCAAGGGACACAACAAAAGGGGAGGGCAGACCGATTGTCAGAACGGCTGTCGCAGCATCGGATTCGACGTTACCTACCATCAAATATGTTAAACAATATTAACACTTTGTATTTCTCTCTTATTCTGAACATCATTTGTTCTCTAGATTCTCCACTAATTCCATGTTAAAAAATTGCTATTTTTGAAAGATATTGATCATTAATTTATTCTGTTACAGATTTATTGGATACTAGCCGAATGACCCGGGCAACGCCCAGGTTTTACCCGGTTAAATGTTTTTATTCAAATACTATTCTTAACAATTATAAATTGGCGCCGCGGATGTCACTCTTGTGAAACGTCCCACTCCAAACGTTACATGTACATTAGGTCAGCTGATATTAACTCCCATCTTAACCGCTAGAGGAGCTGCTCGCAAGCGAAAGGGCAAATTTGCAACCTAAATTTGCAAATAACTCGATGAATATTCGGGATAGAGACCTGAAAATTTCACTATAAGTTTTTCCAGATTCTACTCTATATACTGTTAAAATTTCAGTCAGATTAGTTACGTATTGTGGACGTGTATAACCGACAAACATACATACATGCATACATTGACTTTTATTTATATAGGGATACAGTATCACTTAATATCCAAGTTGTCTTTAAAGCAGAAGTATGCTTTTATTTATAATACAAGCAGTTGTCCAATATCAAATCAGATAGAGTTCCTCTTTAGAAAGTTTCCTAACAGTAGCTGGATAACTTTAGAAATTCCTGATGGGTAATGTCATCGAAAATATTTACGAATAAAATAATGGGCAGATTCGGCTTATTTTGTAGTGGAATATTTGCATATTAGCTGAACACTTGTATGTAAATATGCTATATCTATAAAATACGGACTTTGCAAATAAAATAAATCATTGTTGAAAATTTGCTATTTATACTTTTCTCCACTTTACTTTACTAAGTCAGAAGAGCGTCGTTTCACAATAGCTCGCTTTTTTCAATATTATATAAGATATTAATTATTAACAAATAAACTTGATGATTTCAACACAATTATTTCTAAAACCTTTTCTAGATATCACAAAAACAGATCTTACTACAACTGAAAAACTTAGAGTTTAACTGGCACCATTGTTGTATCTTACTTCAACTGAAAAACTCGAGGAGTGTAATTAGAATCATTGTTGTATCTTACTTCTTCTTCTTTCTTATCTCCACACTGGGTGTGAAGTAAAATGCGTCTGCCTTTGTCATCAAGACTGGGAGCACTACTCAGTGGCAGGCCGACTTAGCTCCAAAAATAAATGGCCACCTCTGACATGAGGAACAGACGCCATGTGCAGCAGCTCCTAACATGGAGTACAAACGCTGCTGGTGTATCTTACTAAATCCGAAAACCTCAATGAGTACCTCTCACTACAACAATAAGTGCCAAAACCCTATTTCTTCATTATTTTTGTCTCTTACTAAAATACCAAAAAAGTCAAGGAGTACCTCTCACTACAACAATAAGCAAAAAGTGTATGATTCTCTATATTATTCTTGCCTCTTACTACAATCGAGAAAACACAGAATAACTCTTAAAATTGAAGTCTGATAAATGTACACCGAGATTCACTTCTATTTTTGTTATACTTTATCCTTCACCTGAAAAATAGAGAGAAAAAGTTTTATTTTAAAATAATTTTATTTCAAGGAGAGAGAGTCAATCAAAATTTTCTGAGCACTTTTGACTAAAACGGGAAATTATATCAAAGCAATTTTAAGTTGAATTAGTTAGAGGGATTTTATTTAAAACTATTTAATCAGAATAATTGCCTCTTTTAACTTTTCAAAAATTTATATATTTTCTTATAAAGAAGATTAATTAAAGAATTAAATATTCAAGTGTAGAAATTTATTCCCCTCTTTTTTATCAAAACTGGAAGATTTACCTTTAGTCCTAACATAAAAGACTTCAAGGGAAAATTTCTCTAAAATGCAATTTAATATAATTAATCCAATTATAAATACTCATTAAGAATTAAAAGCTCTCAAGAAATTTAATTTTTTAGTGAATAATTTCTTTATATCTCTGAGCTTGGTTTATGGTTGTTAGAAACTAGCAAAATATTCGCAATAAAAAGCGCATCTATAGTACCATTTTAACAATCTACGAGGATGAATTAAAGAGATATTGTGACCAAAGTAAATCCTGAAGATAGAGCTTGCCTGGCAGGTATTCATATTATATTAGACAATTCTTCAAATAAAAGACACTTCGGGCAGTAAATCTTTTCATTGTCTCGACGTTTCGACAAAATTCTTTTGTCCTCGTCAGGAGCGAACAAAAATTAAGACATTAGGCAAAGCGTGAAAAGATTTACTGGACGAAGTGTCTTTTATTTGAAGAAATATGAATGCCGGCAGCCTCTATCTTTACGATTAGACAATTCGTTCAGATAAATTTTATTTTCTCAACGTTTCAACAAAATATCTTTTGTCCTCGTCAGGAGAAATAAAAATGAAGCATTTGGCAAGGCGTTAAAATTATTCTATATATATATTAGCTAAATATTTTTAACGCCTTGCCAAATGGTTCATTTTTATTTCTCCTGACGATGATAAAATATTTTTGTCGAAACGTTGAGAAAATAAAACTTTATCTGTTAAAAGTGTCTATTATTTTATAAACAAAAATAAGGGTTAATATTTTAAGCATCTTAACTGTTCTTTGTAAATTCGACAAATTTTCTTTGTAATTCTGAAACATGCATTCTGAAACTATCTATTAAGACTATAAATAAAAATATATTTTGTATACCCCATCACAATATCGTTTAACTTCCTTTATAGTATATAAATACAGCCGAACTTGGATAATTCGAAGCCCAAGGGACCAAAAAAAATTTTGAATCATCCAAATATTCTAATTAAAAACCTTTTGAATAAAAGGCTTAAAAGTCTAAGGACCAAGATAAATATTCGAATTAAATACATTCGAATTTTCCAAGTATTCTACTGTATTTGATTTGAAAGAAATAACTAAGTCCTATTTATCTTATTTTTAAAGATATGAAATAAAATAGCTATATAATTATCCATTTATTTTAAAATTACTGTTCAATACAAATCAATAACGCGCTATCTATATATATATAACAATTGAAAACATTATAAGACGCGAGTGTTTCTTTCACAAATAATTCCAACTTCTACTGTCCTTACTGTGATGAAGTTTAATTATTTGTGAAATAAACACTCGCGTTTTATAAATCAATGTTCATTTTTGAATTATTTTCTTCTTTTTTATTCAACTATAAAACAAAGCACGATGACCCGCTAAGGACACTGGCCCCCACTGAAGAGTTTATCAAGGTTTTTCTTTGATCAAAGAGAGGCGTTTTGCCCCTTGAAATATGATTGAATAATAAATTTAGATCCAATATATGCCTTATAATTTTTTTTCTCACTTTTTCAATTGAGGCGCCATGTCCTTAGCTGTACAGCGTTTTTGTTGTTATAGTTTAATAAAGTTGTTGAATATTGTAACGTATAAAATTAGGAAAGACAAACTTCAGGATGACACAGCAATTTATTTAAGACAAGCACACATTAAAATTGATAAAACACAAGAGAAGCAATGAGGGAAAGTTTCCAGAGTATCAAAATATAAATATTTTAAAAATAATAATATGTATATAAATTATAATAAATACTTTGCTACATAGTTCCTTTCCTATGGGAGCTGTGACCCACAGCTTGAAAATATTGTAGATCTGACATGGAACTAACGTGCTTCTGCCAAGAATTCCCTTAGTCTGGAAACTTTGTCCGTAGTAGCTTCGCATTCTTTCTCTTGAAGCGTGAAATGCAGCTTCGGCGTCGTATCTTCAATAGGGTCATTTTCTTCTTGTAGGGAAGCCTTGACTTTAACACGGTATCGGAATCCTGTAGACAGTCTTGGAAAATGTATATCCCAGCACCCAAGGCCTCAAAGTCTTCTCGGCGATCCTCAGTTTTGTCTTCCCTAATCTATCAAGCATCTCCACCAAAATGTAACGGAAAAAATTAGGAAAGACAAACTTCAGGATGACACGGCAATTTATTTGAAATTTATTTAAAATACAAGAAAGGCTATGAGGGAAGTTTCCAGAATAGCAAAATATATATAATATAAATATCAAAAAATAAAATTTGTATATAAATATACTCTATAACAAAAATATCGACGCACCAAGAAGCAGTTGTCCGATTTATATGAAAATACGTATACAAAGAGGTTTCGACCAAACATGCAAATGATTGAAATTTGGTGGCCGAATTATGCAAAGCAAAAGCTCCAGCGCATCTGAACTGCGCATCCAGCACGAGCATTCTAGACTCAATATTCGGCGCGGCACGAGCTGAATTTCAGAATTTCCGTTTAATATTTTAGCAGTACGCCTATTTCTACTGTATCAATGCCTCGCCGAAAGATTCGTGCTCATTACGAACATATGTCCGAGTTTGAAACTGGTCGTGCCATCGGATTGAAAGAGGCTGCTTGGTCTAATCGATTAATCGCGCGACATCTGTGTCGAAGTGATGCGGCTATTAGGCGATGTTGGCAAAAGTGGGTCAACAACGGAAGTAGCAACGTCAGGGCGGCAGCGGTCGACCAAGGGCAACAACAGAACGGGAGGACAAAGCAATTGTCAGAATGGCTGTCGCAGCACCGGAATCCACGTTAACTACCACCCAACGTGTGACCAGCACACAAGTGTCCAAAATGACCATCAACAGGCGACTGAGAGAGCGGAATCTAAAAGCTCGCCGACCGTTACGATGCCTACCCCTCACACCCGTGCACCGACAAGTCCGACTACAGTGGTGTCGGGAGCGATCAACTTGGAACTGTGCTGACTGCGGACGTATAGTCTTTAGTGACAAGTCCCGTTTCTTACTGTGTCCTGACGACCGTCCAAACGTGTCTGGAGACGTCCTGGGCAGCGTGTGGATCCTGGCCTTATTGTCGAACACCACACAGGTCCACAACAGGGCGTTATGTTCTGGGGTCCCATTTCATTTGGTAGCAGGACCCCATTGGTGGTCATTCCTGGCACCCTGACAGCACAACGGTACGTAGATGACATTCTACGGCCTGTTTTGTTGCCGTTCCTCTCACATCACTCCGGGCTTACTTTTAAACAAGATAATGCCCGGCCACACACGGCACGTGTTACTATGGATGGTCTTCAATCTTGCCGAACTCTTCCGTGGCCAGCAAGGTCGCCTGATCTCTCGCCCATAGAGCACATCTGGGACGTGATGGGAAGGCGATTGCAACCATCCCGGAATGTTGACTATTTAGCCCGACAGTTGGAGACAATTTGGCAAGAAATGCCGCAGCACACCATCCGGAATCTTTATCAGTCCATGACACGCCGGGTGGCAGCCTGCATCCAGGCCAGTGGGGGTCCAACGACATATTGACATTCTCAATTTGTGACGATCAAACTCTGAAATAAAACAATTTATTGTTCTGAAATTTTAATCGTTTTCCCCCTATACACGCTCTTTACATACACCAATTTTTGTCCTAATCTGACAACTCCTTCTTGGTGCGTCGATTTTTTGTTATACAGTGTATAATGAAAAAACAATAGAAAAAAAGATAAGTGGGTCAGGTGTTGATATTAAAAATAAAGAAGGTATCTCCTGACCACAAACACATGTGCTTTTTGATGGCAGAGGCCATGGTCAGGAGATGCCTTCTTTATTTTTAATATCAACACCTGACCCACTTATCTTTTTTTTTTTCTATTGTTTTTTCATGTGTTAAGCGTCTTTACGCAAATTTGGCCTTAAATACCCATTTCTTGGTTTCTCAAGAAGCCTTTCAGACCAAAAATATTTTTGGTCGCAGTGGTTACAGCCTACTCCACGCTGACGAGCGCCAACAGTGCGAAACGCGTTCGTGGATGGCTTTTCTTGATTTGTCAAAAATTGGGTTGGCCAAATATCACGGAGCAAGCTAAATAAACGTTTAGTTTATTCTTGCTCCACTAGATGGCGCTCTGCCATCTAAAAAGCACATGTGCTCGTGGTCAGACGATGCCTTCTTTATTTTTAATAAAATATAATAAATACTTTGCTATAATATCAGTATATTTTATTTCCTAAAAGCATTATATGGCCATTACTACATATTTTACGGCATATATATTAGTTATTTTATATTAGAAAGAAAATAGAATTTATCAATATTCTCATTGAACTTTATGTTTGTCAAGATAAATCCAGATTTCGTAAGAGGATAGAGAAATGATTTATGAATAAAAATATTGATTTACAAAACAATTATAAAGAGATTTTCAGAGGACGAGGTTGAAATATATAGATATTCAAGTTGATATTTCAACACAGACAAAAGTAGGAGGAAACATTATAAGATGTTTTAGACTTATACTATAGTATTCCTCTTTTAAGGCACAATATACGATTTTTTAAAACGTTTTACTATTTAAAATAAAAATTTGATATCTGAATAATAAAATTATTCTATTAATGGTTTTTTTTAGAGAGATTCACGCGAAATTTAAGGGAAAATTTTCAAATATTTTCAAGGACTGTCTCTTTTATTTCAAACCTTTCATGGCTTTAGAAAAATCCACTTTATAACTAAAAATACATGAAGTGCAAGAGAATATATTTTCTATATGTACAAGTATTCTTCAGATGATGATATTTGATTAATATATTGTTATATTTATTATATAGGTAAATCATTAATTGAAATATATATGTACACTCATGGACGAAACTTAAGTTGTACATTTCAGAATGTTAATCGGGATTCAAACAAAAATGTTGAAAGGTATCTGATACACAGTGACCTACATTGAAGACACTCGAGATAACCAAATATAAACAAAATTGCCTTTGTTTCCTTCCAAAAAAAAAACGACCGACGAAGACTTTCCACTTACTTAAATTTTGTTCATGAATGTAATTTATTACTCTATAAAAAAGTAAATAATTATATATATATATATGAAAAACAATAAAAAATATATAAAGGGCAGGTGTTGATATTAAAAATAAAAGAGGCATATCCTGACCAGGATCACATGAGCATTTCCAGATGGCGCTCTATTGATATATTGATAGATCAAGAAATTGGGTTGGCCAAATATCACGGAACAAGTTAAATAAACGTTTAGTGCATTTTTGTTCCACTAGATGGCGCTCTGATATTTATAAATGCTCATGTGAGCCTGGTCAGGATATGCCTCTTTTATTTTTAATATATATGCGTGTATTTAATATATATTCCAGATAAGAAATTAATACAGAATACTTATATATAAAAGACTACTTTCAATTTGTTCATTACTAGATATGTAAAATATTATTTTTCCTGAAATTTAAGACGTCTGAATTCAGAGAAATGTGGCGCCTGGATTTGTTTGATACTAAACTGCTGGCCATCGTAAATGCAACACCCTGAAAGAAACATGCAAATAAGATTAAATTTACAATATGCATTAGCTGAGGTGAGATATGTAAATGATTAGAATTTCAGCGCAGACGCACCTCCCGCGCGCCTGTGGCTTCACTTCAAAGCACTATTTAATGCTTGAAGATTTCGACGATTTCAAGTTCGGCAATTGTGTTTTTCTTGTGTTAAAAAAACGATCAATTATGCCTCGTAGAAAACAGCGATCATCTTTTGATCAAGTATCCGAGTTCGACAGAGGAAGGATAGTGGCCTACCGAGATTGTGGATTATCTTTCAGGGAAATCGGTAGTCGTGTTGGATGAAACCAAACAACTTTAATGCAGATATGTGATCGTTGGATGCAGGAATGTAAGACGGACCGACGTGATTGATCGCATCTACCTCAGTGCATCACTTCACCTGCTGACAAGAAAATTGTGCGCATGGCAGTGACAGATCGTTCACTCACATCACGAACCGTAGCACAGCACATTCAGTCTGTAACGCATCATCCAGTGTCTGCGCATACCATTCAACGCCGTTTACAGCAGAGTGGTCTGTCTACAAGACGTCCATTGCTTCGTCTACCCTTGACGCAGAACCACAGATGTCTCCGCAGCCAATGGTACGATGAAAGAAGGATGTGGGTGGCAGAATGGAATAAATTTGTCTTTACTGACGAGTCACGCTTCTGTCTTCAACACCACGATGGTCGGATTCGAGTCTGGAGACACCGTGGAGAGAGAATGGTGAACAGCTGCGTTATGCACCGCCACACTGGTCCTGCACCGGGTATTATGGTATGGGGCGGTATTGGATATCACTCTCGCACTCCTTTAGTACGTATTGCCGGTACTTTAAACAGCCAACGCTACATCTCCGAGGTGTTGGAGCCAGTTGTCTTTCCTTACCTTCAGGGCTTGCCCACAGCCATATTTCAATAGGCTAATGCGCGACCATACGTGGCACGCATTTTCCAAAGGTTCTTCGTTAATCGCCAGATTGAATTGCTTCCCTGGCCGGCTCGCTCTCCGGATCTTTCGCCGATAGAAAACATGTGGTCCATGGTTGTTTAACGATTGACCCAGATTACATCCCCAGCTGCCACACCAGATCAACTTTGGCAACATGTGGAAGCTGCTTGGTCTGCTGTACCCCAAGAACACATCCAAAATATCTTTGAATTAATGCCGAGGCATGTGGCAACTGTGATCTCCAACAAGGTCGGCTACTCTGGCTACTGATTCTGGCAGGAGCCACACTCCGCAGAAGTCTATATTCATTCGATACTTGGTCAATATGTTATCTACAAAATAAATTTGGTTGTGATATCTCTTGTCTTTCTTGGTGTTGAAATTTGGGTGGCCAACAGTGTATATACACACAAAATATTATCCTTTGTGCGCGCAACAATTCCTACAAATTCACTTTTAAATTATGATAATGAATTAGAAAAGAAAAGATGAGACCAATTTCCTGCAATATACGATTCCTTATTTTTAATATTAATAGTAAGCTTTAGATTTTTCTGAAAAAGAGTTGTAAAACTATAATTGTTTACTACTATATTTATATGAATAAATAATCATATTACACACAAGATAATCGTTATGAAAATATAGCAATCCATTAATAAATCTTTGAATAAAGAGTTATAAATTGGATCATAAAATACCATTTATTTTTACCAATATTTCAGTTGGCTGAACGCCAACCTTTATCAAGGTATTATAACATACTTTAAAATGTTATAATACCTTGATAAAGGTTGGCGTTCAGCTAACTGAAATATTGGTAAAAATAAATGATATTTTGATCTAATATTTGCCTTTTTATCTAAACACAAGAAAATATATTTACAAAAAATAAATTAGAAATTATATTTTTCTTATAAATAGCGCCGCAAAATTTATCTAATACATTTTCAAGAATAGAATCTATTACGTTCAAGATGGATTATTTCTAATATATAAAATTGTGATCTATATTTTGAATATATAGTTTGACTCAAATACCAAGTTTTATTTTCCAAATTTCCATTGGAATAATCACCATCTTTTACTAGATTTTGTTTGCAAACACAGCATGAAACTTTCTGCGTTTCAAAACATAAACCTCATTGATCTATTTGATTGATCTATCGAAATATTGAAAAATAAAACGATTATTTGATTTACTTTTAAAATTATTCAATATACTCAATCTTTGAATAATTGTTAATATGGGTTACTGCATATATTCCGAATAGTAATAGTAATCCCAAAGTTCTTAAACACTTGCAAAAAAATTGAAATACCAATATTATTCGCCGTTATGTATAATGTATTTTTATTATGTATACAGTAATGGTATTATGTATTATTATGTATTCGTTGTATTAATATTATTCATCAGGTAATGATAAAAATAAAGTTTTAAGAAAAACACGAACTTATGGGACAACCCTATATTTTAGAATAAATTCACTACACACAGAGCTACTTACTTCTTGGGCTTGCAGGAGTGCCGGGAGGCACAACAAGGCCACCCAGAGCAGCGCCATTCTAACGTATCATTATCTTATCACGAGCTTATCCCTTCTTATAAGAACACCTCACGGAAAAGCTACAGATGGCAGGATAGATTAAGTCTTTTGCTTGTATCTCTTTGAAATTAAGCCGACTTTATCAGACGCATCTCGTTTTTAACCTTGATATTCACACGTTTCTGCAGCAATAAATGTTTTTTTCTCACTTATTGTTGATGGAATCACGCTGTTTAAGCTCCATTTTACATCTTATAATGCACAGGAGCGGTCTGACTTTGGTGATAGTTTCTTAATAAACAGGAGAGGAAGAAATTGTCTTATTTAATCGTAGAAACTTTCTCCTTGGGATATTAAAAATATAAAGTTAAGTGCCAGGAGAAAATGTTTTTTATTAATCGAATACACGAGCTTCCGAAAGCTCGTGTATTCGATTAATAAAAAACATTTTCTCCTGGCACTTAACTTTATATTTTTGAAGAAATTGTCTATTTATCATTATCATATTCCCCAGCAATACACTCATAGACAAACCTTAAGAAGTTTTACCTTTTGAAATTTATATCGGGAGAGATATTCAGACAATAACTCAAATATATTTGGTACACATTGATCTTTATTGAAAACACACGAGATAACCAAGTGCGAACAAATTTATCTCTGTCTCCTTCAAAAAACAGACACCGGCGATATCAAAGACTTTCCACCTTCTTAAGTATTGTCCATTAGTGTATATGTGATGTTTAAACAACATTTAAAGAATTCAAACGGGGAAAAGAATTCTTTTGATATCTGATATGATAGATCAATCCTCAAGATCGAATGGACAGATAGGCTGAGTATGGAGAAGATTTAATTGGAGAGTACAGCCTTCTGAACGATATAATTGAAAGGATATTGAAGTTTCCATATATGTAATCCGAAGACCATTATCCTAACAATACAATATCCCTACAAACCAAAATCCCAAAAACACAAAATCCCGACGAACCAAAATCCCAAAAACAATAAATCCCTACAAACCAAAATCCCTAAAACACAAAATCCCTACAAACCAAAATCCCAAAAATACAAAATCCCTACAAACTAAAATCCTCAAAACACAAAATTCCGACAGACCCCTTGTGGATCACATGAAATAAAGTCCGCCCTAGACTGACGAGGGCCATTAGCCCGAAACCATGGTCTCTAGGTGGACGTTTCTCAGTTTTCCAAAGCTGCTATTGAAGCTTTGTCATCGACTTGAGACCACTAGTTTTCGGAAACGTTCAATAGATGGATCTTAGTTTTAGCGTCTGTTTTTCCGGGAGAGGTGACCTTTATTTTAATAGATCAATTTTCTCCTGGCAAATTTAAATCTAGATTACACTATTGAATATTGACGAAAAATATTTTTAACACACTCAATTCCCTTGACGTTATGTGGCGCTGAGTTTGTTGTTGGCACACATTAATATGTTATAATACCTTGATAAAGGTTGTCTAAAAGATTTAGAAAATAGCATTATATACTTTCCAAAGTTTGTCTTTGTGCTCAGGATGGATATATATTTATATTTTCCATATATATCCCGATACCCGCATATGGCTAACAAATATAACTTCAATAAATAGACAACAAATATATTAATGAATATTTTACCACATAAATGACAAAGAGCAGGGAATTGTTATGATTTTCCTAAAAAAAAAGAAACATTTGCGTAAATATTGTATAGACTTAATATAATTATATAATATTTTTTTAATCCCTGGGATAAATTCAAAAGTCAACAAAATTTTTAAACCGAGAATATTTGTTCATTAACAATATACATTCAATTCCGTGAAAGTCTAAAGACCACACAAATAATGCAGTTACCAATTTATCAGCGTAATCACAAAAGTAAAAAAAAATCAAAATTAGGTTTCGTTAAATATATATATAAAGTTTGATAAATATTTAGAGTTTGTTTTGAAACTTTCCAATCTTTCTTTTTATTGGCATCCGTTGTAATCAATCTCCTTTGTGTTAAGCGGAAAAATAGTTTCAACAAATTTGATGTAATTTATAAAAAGAATTTATTTATATAATAGAGGAAAACATTTTCCCATTAGTAGAACATAACGATTTTTGACTATCCGCATAAATCGTTATTTGTCTGATGGAAAATTCAGATGAATGTTAAATTAGCATTTAAAGATGGCATGGAGCCATTTATCGGCATAAATAACATCTAAACTTTGATTCAAATTTATTCCTAAGTATGGTACAAATATACTTTATTAATTTATGCACTGGTCTGCCGAGGACCAACAGCCTGAAATGTGTAATGAGGCATTTTACTCAAAAAATAAATTTAAAATTTCCAATACGTCAATTTTAAAATATCGGGTTTATTAATTTGAACATAAAAGTATATTAAGTATTTTTCCTCTATATATATATATAAGAGTATATAGGCTATATGCAACAAACATTACACATAATTACATAAAAACAAAGTAGGCATCTCCTGACCAGGAGCATGCCGAAGGCAGAATGCCATCTGGTGGAACAGAAATCAACTAAACATTGATTTAGCCTGTTTCCTGATATTTGGCCAACCCAATTGCTTGATAAATCAAGAAAAGCTATCCAAAATGAGCCATCCACATAATTACATATGATATATATATTTTTTTAAATCAGAAACTATCTCTCTCTTTCAAAATATGCATTTAACCATTTTGAATTTTGGGTGACCCATATTAGGAATTCATTATTAGCAATCTACATTCATGAAAAAACATGGTGATAAACATAATTAATTGTTTTAATGTATGTTTAAAGAGAGATGCCTCTTTTGGTTCATGGATTCCATCATCCTACAACTTTATGTCATGGACAAAACTTAAGGAAGTTGTACCATTTTATCATGTATATCGGGATTCAGACAATAACTCTGAAAGATATTTGATGCACAGTAACATTTTTTGAGAACACAAGAGATAACCAAGTGCAAACAAAATTACCTCTGTCTACTTAAAAAATATAGACGAAGGGAGACACCAAAATTTGAAACTTTCTTAATATTTGTCCATTAGTGTATATTATAATGAGTTATTCTTCACGAAAATGAAGTGTGAGGATATGTAAAAGAGCTTAAGAAGTATTCAATTTGGAAAAAGCTAAGAGATTTGTCAGTCCACGTTGCCTGATGCAATATTCACTGCCCTTACAGAAGATCGTTAACTGGGCCCCTGAAATTCTTTTGCTCAGGGTACATTTCGCAATTCTTCCGGGAAGACAACTATATACTTGTCTAAAATCTTTTATTAACGAGAATTATACGTCGACGCAGTCACCACGTTAGTCTTTGCTTTGCTTGACCAAGAAATCTTTCTCCCTCGTCTCCACCTTGCAGGTCCTTTCTTCGGTTTCTCGCCTCCTATAAGTCTCTTTTGCTACTTCCACCTCTACACACTGAGCAACAAAACACCATATATATTTTTCATCAAAACAGACACACTTTTGAATTTATATAGAGAAATTAATCAAATTACATTAGATATAATGAAAATAAAGATATACAGAACTTGAATAAGAAGCGTATCACCAATTTATTTTTATAGCCATTTTCACAAGTTTTTGTAACGCCAAAAACATTTATATAGAAGCAACCGATTCAATCCTCCATTTTGTTTCAGTTTCCTGAGTAACCACTTCTGATATTCTGTATCATGCATCCAATGTAAATACATTTTGGTATAATTTTCTAATAAAAATACATATACAATATTGATGATCAGTTTCTCAAGTGTTGAATAGACTTTATATCTTATTCAATCAACCCAATCTTTGAAATGGAAGACTTTTTATATTATTCAGGTCTCCAAAACAACAAAGTATCGCTATCTTCCCTTACTTAGAGAGGTGCAAGCTTCTTATCATAAGATAAGAACGTGGAACATTTATCGTCGACAGCTGAAGGTCACCTAGGACGAATTGTTAACTCCCATTATGATAATTATAATGATTATTGTAACAAAATATTTATCTTTTTATCAACGGATTGATAATTTTTATAGAGAGGACCAACAACTGCGACCAACAAGTGGTTGACCTCTCTTGATTTATCAATAAATTGAGATGGCCAAATATCATTGAAACGTTAAAACAACGTTTAGTTGATTTTTCTAATAGATGGCGCTCTGGCATCTAAAAATGTTTATGTGAGCGGTCAGAATATGTTTTTGTTTTGTTTTGTTTTTTATTACCTGTAATGTTCAAACTATTGGGAGAGTTTATCACTTATCATCCAGACACACCATATTTTTATCATTGCAGTATAAGCAGTAGTAATTTATTTTATTTCGAAAGAAAACATCCACGCGCTTAATAGTTTACATTTCGATATATGCTCGTAGATAGAGCGCGCTAATAAATTCATTCAATCCTATTTGAAAAATTTAGAAGAAAGAGTATACATCTCTCTCTAACAAATATCTTCAAAAGGAAATTCAAAGTTTTAGATAAAAAAGGGCCATTCTCAAAATTCCCAAAGTTTCAATAAATTAGAAGGTAGCTTTCAAGTTCAACAATGTCTTTGAAATGATAAAAGTAGAGAAATTTAAGAAAATTGCCTTCGAAAATGAAGAAATTAATGAATTGGTTCACCTTTGATGTTCAATTCAGCACAAAGGTCTCTTCCTCCTGACACTAATTGGCCTGAATAATTCGACGTGTCCTCATTAAACCAAAAATCTTCAGTTAACAACTAATTAGCCATTAGATTATTTTGTCACCAAATTATCATCAAATTTTTAGGTGGAGGACGTCGCGTTTTACCTATATTTTTTTCCTAGCCTTAGATATAAACAATTTCGTATGTAAACATAAGTGTTTAGTGTAATTTTAGTGTATATAATTAATGAAACTATTTAGTGCGACATAACTTCCTACAGTTCTTCATTTAATGGGATATTTTGGGAGAACCTGGCTCATCAATGGTCATCCCTCCCAAAGGCTTCGTCAGTTTATTGCATCATACCGCCAACAAATAGCCTCTCAATACTTTTATTTCGTATGCATTGGCATAATGTGGGGGAGGAATATGTATGAAACAGTTAATTCTTGATTTAAGACTGATGGGAATCAAGCCCAAACAGCATTTAAGACTTACTGAATTCTAGCATGAATCAATGTTTTAAACCGACTGGATTCTATCTCAAATCATTGTTTAAAACCCACTGGATTCTAGCCCAAATCAATGTTAAAAGCAGACTAGATACTAACCTATATCAATGTTTAAAACCATCTATATTCTAGCTCAAAACAATGTTTGAAACCCACTGGATTCTAGCCCAAATCAATGTCAAAAGCAGACTAGATACTAGCCTATATCAATGTTTAAAACCGACTGGGTTCTAGACCAAATTAATGTTTAAAACCGACTAGATTCTAGCCCAAATTAATGTTTAAACCGACTGGGTTCTAGCCTAAATTAATGTTTAAAACCGACTGAATTCTAACTCAAATCAACGTTTAAAACGACTGGTTTCTAACTCGAATCAATATTTGAAACCAACTGGATTCTATCTCAAATCAACGTTTAAAACCGATTAGATTCTAGCCCAAATATATACATGTCTAAAAACGACTGGATTCTAGCCCAAATATATACATGTTTAAAACCGACTGGATTCTAGCCCAAATATATTAATGTTTAAAACCGACTTGTTTCTAGCCCAAATATATTAATGTTTAAAACCGACTGGATTCTAGCCCAAATATATAAATTTTTAAAACCGACTGGATTCTAGCCCAAATATATACATGTTTAAAACCGACTGAATTCTAGCCCAAATATATTAATGTTTAAAACCGACTGGATTCTAGCCCAAATATATTAATGTTTAAAACCGACTGGATTCTAGCCCAAATATATTAATGTTTAAAACAGACTGGATTCTAGCCCAAATATATAAATGTTTAAAACCGACTGGATTCTAGCCCAAATATATACATGTTTAAAACCGACTGAATTCTAGGCCAAATATATTAATGTTTAAAACCGACTGGATTCTAGCCCAAATATATAAATGTTTAAAACCGACTGGATTCTAGCCCAAATATATTAATGTTTAAAACCGACTGGATTCTAGCCCAAATATATAAATGTTTAAAACCGACTGGATTCTAGCCCAAATATATACATGTTTAAACCCGACTGGATTCTAGCCCAAATATATGCATGTTTAAAACCGACTGGATTCTAGCCCAAATATATACATGTTTAAAACCGACTGGATTCTAGCCCAAATATATAAATGTTTAAAACCGACTGGATTCTAGCCCAAATATATTAATGTTTAAAACCGACTGGATTCTAGCCCAAATATATAAATGTTTAAAACCGACTGGATTCTAGCCCAAATATATTAATGTTTAAAACCGACTGGATTCTAGCCCAAATATATACATGTTTAAAACCGACTGGAGTATAGCCCAAATATATAAATGTTTAAAACCGACTGGATTCTAGCCCAAATATATACATGTTTAAAACCGACTGGATTCTAGCCCAAATATATACATGTTTAAAACCGACTGGATTCTAGCCCAAATATATACATGTTTAAAACCGACTGGATTCTATCTCAAATCAATGGTTAAAACTGAATGGATTTATAACCAAAAAATCAATATTTAAAACTAACTGGGTTCTATTCCATATTAATGCTTAAAACCGACTGGATTCAGGACCAAATCAGAATCTAATACAAGTTGACACAATCCTATATATTCAAGCAAATATTTTAAATATTCAATTTTCTAAAATAGAATTATATTCTAAAGCATAAAAATGGAATAGCATGCTAAATACTTTCATCCAGAGAGCTCTATTTCATAAGAGCGCTAATATATTTATTAAAATAAACTGCTCAAAAGAAAATATCGAATGCGTGCTGACTCTTCGATCACTTAGTCTACATTGCCGCCGGGGAAATATGGAAGGTTTTGTGCGATCTAATGCTCAACGATCTTCCAAAGAGCAGTTTTAGTACTTCTATCCATTTGCCATATAATTAGACCATGTCTATTTGCCTCAAAATGGAATCCACCTTTGAGATTGCCGCTACTCTTTTGAATAAGCCATTAGCCCATCCAATTTCCTTCTCTATTGATCAGTTACTTCCGTCTTTTAACTTCTTCAATATTCTTATCTCTTATCTTCTTTGAAAGATTCACAACAAAGTAGCACCTTTCAACTCGCAGGTGGTCGATAAAATATAGGGGAAAAAACACATAATATATTTTTTAAAAAACTAATCATATTTCTGATATGGCTTGTTTTTGGTTCGAAGAATTGATTCACATTCTTGGAATGCGGATAACATAATCGAGTGTGTTTTTGAATAGATTATTTTTTCATTCTTCTGCAAAACCTATTGGTAAAAATCCCGTTGATTATTAAAAGTGACATATAAGAACGGTGAAGGAGCATTATCTCCAACAAAGGTTCTATAGAGTCGAGCAATGATGAAGACCAGGCCAATGGAGAAATTTTATCTTTGTGACGTGAAAGTGGGCATTCAAAAATATATTTTCTGTTTGACTAATATTCCTATTAGAACTGTTAATGTATACATTTATTAAAAGCTAAAAACCCGAGCTTTCGATCTATCAATGAATATCTTTATTAAAAGCTAAAACCCCGAGCTTTCGATCTATCAATGAATATCTTTATTAAAAGCCAAAACCCCGAGCTTTCGATCTATCAATGAATATCTTTATTAAAAGCTAAAACTCCGAGCTTTCGATCTATCAATGAATATCTTTATAAAAAGCTAAAACCCCGTGCTTTCGATCTATCAATGAATATCTTTATTAAAAGCTAAAAACCCGAGCTTTCGATCTATCAATGAATATCTTTATTAAAAGCTAAAAACCCGAGCTTTCAATCTATCAATGAATATCTTTATTAAAAGCTAAAAACCCGAGCTTTCGATCTATCAATGAATATCTTTATTAAAAACTAAAACCCCGAGCTTTCGATCTATCAATTTATATCTTTTTTAAAAGCTAAAACCCGAGCTTTCGATCTATCAATTTATATCTTTATTAAAAGCTAAAAACCCGAGCTTTCGAGCTATTAATGAATATCTTTATTAAAAGCTGTAAAGCCGAGATTTCAAGCTATCAATGCTTTATTAAAATCTGAAAGTGTTGAACGCGAATTTCGCGAATTTAATCTACCAGACAGCTTCTTGGAACTCTAATACTCTATTAGACGATTCTTCTTATATATGCTACACTAATGGGTGGAATCTTAGAAATGTGTGAAAGAAACATTCGCGCTTTCATTTCCTGTATAATACGCATAAGTGCATGAAATTATAAACTGTTGAAATATATATATATATACATTTATTAAAATTTTCAATTTGTCTGGACATATATGTAAATAATTATTTAGCCTTTGACCCTTCTATATTAAAATATTAAATAAAGTATAGATGTGTTTATTGAATTAAAAATATTCTATATAGATAGGGAAAATATTCGAAAAGCTTTTTTTAAAAAACTATAGAAACTCGAAGGAAATCGTTTAGTTTTAGAGAGAGAGAATCCCTTATTTTGGAGAGCAGAAGTTTTGAATAGCCCTCTGGGAAATTAATTTAAAGTAAACTATCGATTAGAATACGAAGAAAGGCTGAAACTACAGCGAGTGATGTATGAATACAACCTCGTTGTGATTGCATTACGTCCAAGGTATGAGATTGGCATTCTTGCATTTTTTTTTAATATAAAAAGGGCGTGTATATATTCATGAGTATATACTCAATATACTAGATATATACATATACTCAAAACCCCAAGGGTTCACCACTGATGAGCCAGATCCTCCTAATATTTTCTTATTTCAGTAAGGACAGCAGGGAGAGTTTTATTTGCGAAAAACCAATAGTACTTAATAGATTTATTTCTTATGTATAAATGTGGCGCTAATTCCTTATGTTTAGATTGTAATTGCTTTGTCCACGAGTTTTTTATCTCCGGGAACAGCACTCAGATCAAAGAACTGGAAAACAACACGAAGACCTATTTACGTCTATTTAGATGAACATTACATTTAGCACAAAATCGAGCTTAAATAGTTTTGGGAAGTTGTACCTTTTAGCATGTATATCGGGATTCAGACAATAACTCGTGATCTTTATTGAAGACATACCAGATAACCAAGTGTGAACAAAATTGCCTCTGTCTCCTTCAAAAAATAAAAATGACGACTAGCGATATCAAAATATGAAACCTACTTAAGTTTTGTTCAAATGTGTGTGAGAGTGTATATTCAATATAATAAAATAATATTATCTTGACAATTCCAAAGTATTTGTAAAGAAGTCGCTATAAATGTGAATATAAAACTTGTAAATATATATAATATCATAAACAATTTATAAATTTATGTACAAATTACTCCTTAAATACAAAGATAGATAAGCAAATAAGTTAACATGGGTGTCGTATCGCGCTCATTTCTACACATTACGATACAGCTTATCCAAATCATCACTGGTACAAACCATTGAAACAATTAGAAGAACTTCAAAACCTCAATAGATATCAACAAACAGCTTTAGCAAGACTAGGAAGTTTCCATATAAAAACCTTAAAATTTCAAAATGGACAAAAAATACTTCAATAACTGCTTGAAATGCAATAATGCAGAAGCTTCTCCAATCTTGTCATGCTCAGAACTGACAATAGAGAACCTATATGGAGAGGAATGGACTTCAGGAATTGATTTAATCATGGAGATAAGCACTACCACCACGATACAGATTTATCCTTTTCACATTCGAAGATAACTTGATAAAAAATAATGTGAAATATTTCAATTTTTTTTTCTTTATCTATACGTATCTCTTTTGCTAAGAAGATACAGAAGCTATCGGTGACGAGTTTCTTTGTGTTAAAGAGATATAAGTTAATTAAATAATGCAACAGGTGTCTGGAGATGACTTTATTTTCATTTTAATATTGCATTCTTAACCTACTGGCATTTCTGCCTTTCGGCAGGAGTACAAAATGAACAAAATTATAAAAATGTATGTAAATATTTATGTAAGTTATTTGTGTAAATATTTATTCCTGAAATACAAAGATGGATAAGCAAATAAGTTAACATGGGTGTCGTATCGCTCTTATTTCTACACATTATGTCACAAATTTATATCTTTCACATTCGAAGATAATTTGATAAAAAATAATGTGAAATATTTCTTTTTTTTCTTTATCTATACGTATCTCTTTTGCTAAGAAGATAGAGAAGCTAACGGTGAAGTTATTTGAATAATGCAACAGGTTTCTGGAAATGACTTTATTTTCATTTTATCATTGCATTCTTAATCTTTCTGGCATTTCTACCCTCCTACAGGAGTACAAGATGAACAATAATAGGGTTCAAGAACATTAGGCATCCAGGGAAAATTTTCTTTTTTAAATGTTTTTATTTACAAATATCTCAAGCTTTCGGGCAAGAAAACCCTTCTACAGGAGAAAACTTACCCGAAAGCTTGATAAGTTTGTAAATTAAAAATATTTTCAAAAGAAACTTTTCACTGGAGGTCTAATCTTCTTATTTTAATATTGATTCATGGGATTATTTTATCGAAGTGTTCATTATTGTTTATTTTTTACTTCTCTAGAAGCGAACAAATTCCCGAAAGTTTGAGAATGCAATTATAAAATGAAAAATAAACTCAGAAACCTTTTGCATTATTTAATTAATATCCAGGAGATGCACATTTATTGCAAAGAGATATATAAGCTACGAGAGCTTTCAGACAATAATGTCTTTCGAAACTCCGTCTTTGCCGGTCCCAAGCCCGGATGAAAAAGGAGGAGGGGGAGCAGTAACAAGCTCAATAAAAAACCTGGGTCAGCTGGACCGGCTGATAGTACCCTGTAAGGGCTCTTGATCCAAGGATACAGGATGAGCAGCGATTGTACTCCATGTTAGGAGCGGCTGCACATGGCATCTGTACCTCATGCCAGAGGCGGCCATTTATTTTGGAGCTAAGTCGGCCTGCCACTGAGTAGTGTTCCCAGTCTTAATGACAAAGGCAGACGCATTCTACTTCACCCAATCATGATGGTTGAGATAAGAAAGAAGAAGAGGAAGACGTATTTCAACAGGCTGTAATACGAATACAAGCCTTATTACAGCTTGCTGAAGGATGCTATTGTACGGAAAAGATCAAGTACTTACATCTTCAATAGAGAAACATGTCGCTTTTACCTTTATTCTCTTCATTAGCAATGCTATCTGGCGATCCCTCCTATTGTAATATGTATATTTTATTGCGTAGATGAAATGTCCTAGATGAAATTATAAAATAGTCAAACTTTTGGGAAGGTTTAGTGATATACGCCAGGGATGTTCAATATATGTTAGTAATTGTAGAATTTGTTTCCATGTTATTCTAAATAATTCCATTTCCTATATAAATGGCGCCTTATTACGTATTTTTCAATGAAGTAAACAAGTAGCAAACTCGGATTTTTTTCTCTTGTTCTCTCTTTAGAAAAGGCTTTAAAGTTATAGAGCATCTCAATAAAATTTGAAAAGAAAAAAGATCAATGGAAATATTTTCGCCTTAAGTAATAAATATATATATAATACTTTTTTTGTTGAAGCTATATTCATTTTTAATATATTTTTCTTGCAAAGGTCTAACCCCACCAGCGCGTGTAAGTAACCAAACGGTCTTTGGCACATGTGTAAGTGCAAAGTCGAACAATTGCACATGTGTAGATATATGATGCACTTACAGTAAAGGCAGTCGCCTACTTCTACCCACCATGATTATCATTGCCTGTACCACGTGTACTAGAGATAAGCAAAAAAAAGGTTTTTTTCAGATATGTGTTTAGAATATATTCATTATCATATTAAAATTGTCTGATAAATTTTAACATCACTTTCTTAAATATTTAAAACTACTTCTATAGACCATTACACTTTTATCTTTTACATAGGATTTATAATAATAGTTTTTAAAATTTAGAAAAAAAAATTAGCGATGCAAATTGTTTCAATCTTTAACAAAGGTATTTTAACGTATTTAAAAATATTTTATGCTCGGAATCCAGTTGGTTTCATGAAAATTAGATGATTAAAAGATGAATTCCTAAGCAAAAATTTTAATATTAATATTTAAAAAGGCGTATGTTTTACTTTTTTGTTGTTGTTGTCGTGTCCAAAGAAGAGTCTCAGATGTCTCCATGCATCTCCATCAAAGCAGCAGCAATATCCTCTATCTTGGGTGGGTAAAGCTGCTGCTCTGGGTCTAAGTCAATTTTCTGCAAGGCTGCGGCCATTGCTGGGCATGAGAGTATGTGAGTAGGTGTTAATTCCACACCAGGACAGTTGTTGCATGCTTTATAGGTTCTTGTGCCATCTGGATGTATTGCCATTCCTTTATAGAGTTTTGTTCTAAGTCTTGTTAAAGTTTTTGTCAGTTTTCATGTTTTACTTTTAGTTGTAGAAATAGATATTTCAAAGGCTTTTTGTCCGAATTTTTCTGTACCAAAAGAAGCACCTCTTTCTTTAATAGGGCATTAGAACGATAACACTTTGCATCACCCTAGTAAAGGGAAAGTGCCTTTTTTTGGTACATGAAGTTCATCCTCCCGCAACTTTATGTACTTTTTTTTCTATTCTAACTTTTCAAACTTTTGGAAGGGGGTCGGTGGAAGGATGGTCTAAAAAAATGCCTCAATGGCCCCCGATTCTTGTAAAAGTCCAACCCCACCAGCGAGTGCAAGTAACCAAACGGAGCTCTGGCACATTTGTAAGTGCAAAGTCGAACTGCTTTTCACATGTGTAGACATGTGCTGCACTTACAATAAAAGCAGTCGCCTTCTACCCACCATGATTATCATGGCCTGTACCACGTGTACTAGGGATAAGCAAAAAAAAAAAACTTTTGGAAAAATTCCATGATTTAATAAATATACAAAACGTGAACTTCAACAACACACATAACATAATCACTCTTTGTATAATTAATTAAAAAAATAGTTTCACACATGTTTGCCTACAATCTACATATTTCACAAATGTAAAAGTGTTCCAATATCAGTGGCACATACATCCTGATACACAATACATATACCATTATATAGAGTGTCCTCTAAAACAGAAGTTCTCAAACTTTTTTGGCATCCAGTTTCTTTTAGTTTAAAAGTTTTTTTTTTCAGCGCTTTCTCTCAAACTTTTGTTCGTTTTTATAAAAGAACTAATAAGTTGAGGTGCCAAATTTGCATTCATTTACGAATATATTATGTTTTAATGTAATATCAAAAGATATGTCATATTTTATATTCACTTCTGTATTTACATATATGTATTCAACTGTGTTATTGTAGTATACCTATTTTTCTGTATATTCTCTTTTCTATGTCTTCAATGGTTACCCAAATCTCCAGATAATCTTCTCTTTTCGCCTCAGGGTATATGTATTTTTGCATGAAACATTTGATGTATTCAATTTTATTATATATGCACACATATGTATATATACACTCATGGACAAAACTTAAGAAAGTTATAACTTTTAGCATGTACATCGGGATTCAGAAAATAACCCTGAATGATATTTGTTGCACAGTGATATTTATTGAAGACACACGAGATAACCAAAGTGTGAACAAAATTGCCTCTGTGTGGCAACACTAAAGACTTTCCACTTTCTTAAGTTTTGTCTATGATTGCATATATATTTGAGTTTATATTGTTTATTATTACTTTCTAATCAGTTATAACGTAGTTATGAAATATATATTATTCTTTTTTACTAAATTCAAACGAATTTAGGGTATTTTTCCATGCAAAACTATCGAGATTTCTAGTTCAGTTAAATGGATCCATTAAAAGAATAGTCACATTTGACAGCATAAAAATAGACGCAGAAGCTATGCGCCTTCTATTAACCGTTTCAACAAACACACATACTAGTGTGTGTGATGAAGCTATAATATTGAACCACCTTAACGAGGGCAACAGCCCGAAACGCGTTCACGGTTGGCTTTTCTCTATTTATCAAGAAATGGCTGACCAAATATCGTGGAACAAACCTATATCGGTGTTTAGTTGAATTTTTCGCACTAGATGGCGCTCTGCCATCTAAAAAGCTCATGTGAGCGGTCAGGATATGTCTTTTTCGTGGTTTTTAATATCGCAATACCAACTTTGACACCGACTGTAGTATGATAGTTTGCAGAGAAGGCGAATAGATAACACACAGTCTTTGTGGCTATTTCAACGAGAGATGTGTCCTATGTAGAGATTACTATCCTACGACAATATATATTTGCATCTACTTAGAATTGAGTGAGAATAATATTCAGCATTATATACTCCTGTGTTATAATTTTTTATAAAACCAAATGTTAAGCATAACAAGTGACCGTATGATGAGTTGCGGAAATAAAGAATAAAACTGGAATATTTGCTTGCATCAAAGTTCTTCAATCTGAAAGAAAATTACATATTTGTAATAATTCTAAATATGCTATATGTATGCCTTAAATTATAGAAAAGGGCAATAATTCAAAAATGTATTTATGAAGAGAAATATATATATCAGTTTGTGTGCATAAAATAATATATTTTTAAAATTTCGAACACATAATAGAAATAAAACACCCTGCTATTTAATTTCTAACTTATAAATACTGTACAGTGTACATTGTCTCTATCTTTATTACAATTTTATATGAAATTTCAAAATATATTTCACGATATTGATTTGAATTTGTATAATGAACCCCTCCTTCAGAAGTTTCGCTCGTTTAATCTATCAGACATATGAAACTCCTGAGTTGATTACTCTGATTGTGAATTCAGATCCGAGCAGACACCGGGATAAGTCTCAAACTTCCTTCTATTATAGAGGAGAGAACTCACTTACCCTTGAAGTTGAGAACAGCTTCTAAAAGCAGCTGAATCTTCTATTGGATCAAAGGTATATGTATGCGGAAGGCAAGAGGGAGAAAAATCAAAGTATTATTTTCCCAGGAAGACCCTCAATGAATGGACCAAGTGCAACGTGTATTACCACCAAACTATGGCTGTAGATCGATCGTCTTATAGGAATCTAAGGTTCGCCTGTCTTAGGACTGATTTATCGGAAATATTGAATAATCGAGGGTTTGTTAGAGCTGTCCAAGTTTACATGTTATGTTGCATAAATCTCTACTAGGTAATATTTTATAGATATTTCTATCTTTCTCCCCAATAGAGAGAAGAGCATTCTGCTACCATTTATATACAGGGTCCATTATGAAAGTAATGAGCATAATGTTATTGTGACGCGACGATAGATGGCAGCACGTTAAAACCGTGGATAATGTGGTGGAGGGATATGCCCTTTCAATCTATCCGGTCGTCAGTTGAGTTCGAGCAGTGTGAGGGGAGATACATGCTTCCGCTTGAAGTGTGTTTTCAACTTTTGTAACATAGCGCGATGGAGCGTTCGTTTGAACAACGATACGCCATAAAGTTTTGCGTGAGGCTTGGAAAAAATGCAAACGAAACATTCCAGATGCTGCAAAAAGCCTTCAAAGACGATTGCATTTCAAGATCACAGTCTGGGAAGTGACACAAGGCGTTCAAGGAGGGCCGGGAGGAGGTCGCCGACGAACCCCGTTCAGGACGCCCAACAACGGCCAGAACTGACGAGAACGTGGATCGTGAGCTCGATGTTTTGCGTACCGACCGTCGATTAAGCATCCAGCAAATTGCTGACACATTACACATGTCCACATTTGTGGCACATGGGATAGTGACCGAGGATCTTCAAATGCGTAAGGTCTGTGCGAAGCTTGTGCCGAAAGTGTTGACGCAAGACCAGAAAGTACTTAGAGTTTTGCGCTGTCAAGAATTGTTGAATTTGATTAAAAATGAACCGGACTTTCTGAACTCTGTAGTAACCGGAGACGAATCCTGGATGTTTGAATACGACCCAGAGTCGAAAAGGCAGAGCTGTGCATGGCACACAAAATCATCCCCACGCCCCAAGAAAGCGCGAATGAGCAAGTCGCGCATCAAAACGATGATCATTGTCTTCTTTGACATCCGAGGAATAGTCCATTGTGAGTTTGTACCGCAGGGACAAACTGTAAACTCAGCCTTTTACCTGGAGGTGCTCAGGAGATTGAAACGCCGGATCACACGCGTGAGGACTGACATTAAAGACACGGTCAAGCTCCACCATGACAATGCCACCAGCCACACAGCCTTCATCATTACCAACTTCCTGGCCCGGAGCAACACCCCGGTGATCCCTCACCCCCCTTACAGTCCCGACTTAGCTCCATGTGACTTCTTTTTGTTTCCGCGACCCAAGAGAGAGATGAAAGGAAAACATTGGGAAACCGTGGAAAACATCCAACACATGTTACAACGTTCCTGAGAAGCATTCCTGTCGAGGAGTTTCAGGGTGCCTTTCAGGCGTGGCAAACGCGTCTCCGCAAGTATATTGATGCAGGAGGAATGTATTTTGAGGAATATTGAGCATTTGCACAAATTACGATCAATAAATGTATTTTGCCAGTAAATGCTCATTACTTTCATAATGGACCCTGTATATCGAAGCTGCCCCTGTACTGATGAGAGCAAAAGCCCGAAACCATGATATACAGGTTTGATTCTTGTCTGAATTTGCTAAAACTCGTGTTGTGGCTCATTCTTGATTATCACTAATAAAGGTTTTTACTAAGGTGATGCAAGGGGGCCATCGTTCTGATGCACAATTAAAAGGAGAGGTGCCTTTAATTGTGCTTCAGGAGGATGGCACTATTACATCATCCTAGTAAATATATATCATTAGTAATGATAAAGAATGAGCCACAATACACCAGGTTTGGCAAATTCAGAAAAAGCCAACCTGTATATCATGATTTCGGGCTTTGGCCTTCAACAGTACAGGGGCAGCTTCGATTTCATAACATCCTACGAGAGGGGTTATGGGATCGGTCGAATTTGCCAAACAGGTGTTTAAGTTGGTGAAGTGGCAAGGGCCACTTATAAATATATATCATAACACAAGCACTATCAGTCATGGGGCCAAAGTGGTTTCAAGAGTCTATGGCTAACACAAAGGAGGAGGCAGTTTGGATGATACCTAGGAAAGGTCAGCGGCCGAAGACGCGGCAAGGTCTAAAAGGGTGTCTGATCTGCAAGAGTGGGAGATATGATCTGTTCTTATCCGGCCTGTTTGTCGGCGTTCGGCGGTGGTCATAGAACTCACTAACGACTTATGGAAGTTCCTCCGGGAGGGAATTACTTAATCTTTATGAATTGAACCTCGCCCTACCTGTATGTGGCGGACTCTCAATAAAATTGTATTATCTTGTTTGTGATTACATGGTAGCCAAGCTGGCGTGTTGAATTGTATATACATATCAGGGCTATTACACTATTTACAATTACAATACATACGAAAATCTAGTGCATAATGACATATATTAGTACATATACATATTGCCACGTGGAAAAATTAGGGAAAACCAACTTCGGGATGAGACAACAATTAATTTCAGGCAAGAACAAACTATGAGTGATAAACAAAAGATAAGCAAAAGAGGGAAGTGTACAGAGTATAGTAAAATATAGATATAAAAATAATACTCTGTTAATAAAATAATAAATACTTTGTTTCAATATGTTAGACCCTAACTCTACTTGGAACGGACGCTAGAAGCAGGATAAAATCAAGGCATACAGATCCCCGTGTTGCAAGATTGAATTACAAGTGAAGACACGCAGAGCCCAATTATTTGCCGGAATACACAGAGTAATTCGGTCTGGCACCGCTGATGTTTGTTTGGTGTGGCCTTCACCATTGACAACAACAAACTGATCTTATTTCTAGAACTTCCAATCTTACGATATGATTTGACATTCAAATCCTCATACCTGCACATTATTCCTATACATCTAACTGTGTGAATATTAAAATATTATCATTTTGTAATATATCAATATTATCATTATTTTCATTGTTTTACATAACTGCTGTGTTCATTATTATCATTTTTTTATTATCATTATTTTCATTGTTTTACATAAATACTGTGTTCATTATTACATCATCAATATTATCATTATTTTCATTGTTTTACATAACTGCTGTGTTCATTATTATCATTATTATATTATCAATATTATCATTATTTTCATTGTTTTACATAACTGATGTGTTCATTTTTATGATTGTTTTATATAACTGCTGTATTGTGTATATTAATTCAATGATGGAACAGTATTGAAAGGGCCTTGCTTATCAAAGCTATTTGGCCAATTTGATCATCAGAACGAATCTCAAAATTTGATATTTTTTAAAGAGATAGATAGATTGAGATTGTAATACTACTTTTATTACATTATTATTATATTTGATTATGAAATGTTGAATAAATATTATATATGGAAGGATATAAATTAAATAAAATAAAAATATATAAAATAAATAATCATGAATATTAATATATATTCACTAATGCAAAAAACTTAAGGAAGTTGTACCTTTTAGCATGTATATCGGGATTCAAACAATAACTCGGAAAGATATTTGTTACATAGTGACCTTTATTGAAGACACACGAGATAACCAAGTGTGAACAAAATTGCCTATATGCATAATAATCATGAATATTGATATATACACTCATGCACAAAACTTAAGGAAGTTGTACCTTTTAGCATGTATATCGGGATTCAGGCAATAACTCTGAAATATTTTACAGTGACACACACACACCTTTATTGAAGAACCACGAGATAACCAAGTGTGAGCATAATTTTCTCTGTCTCCTTAACAAAAAAATAAATAGACGCCCGGCCACATAAAAATATGAAATTTCCTAAAGTTTTTTTCCATGTGGGCATATAGTGGCTTACACCGTAAGAAACAATGGACAGCGAGAGTTTTTTCGCCCACAGAGAGAGGTTCTATAGACTAATTCGGGAATTTTCTGGAGCGCACCGAATACAGATTTTATCACAAAAATATTTAATTTTTTTAATTAATAGCAATTTAAATTTATCAAGTAAAGATAGAATTGAAATAAACGATTTCAGTAGTTTTTAAGCGCTATGTCTTTTTAATACAATCTGCATGACTAGTTATCGGGCTTAATGATCTTCAAAAAAGGTTTTAAAACAACAATACTACAACAAGGTAGTATTTGTAGTAATTTTTGTATTGTACATTCTTTAATGGTCTGTTATAAAGGGCTCTTAGTGTGAAAACTATTCATGGCAGATTGATTCGAAGAAGTGCATTGCTTTAAAATGTATTGGATCGCATATTTTAAATATACGCTAACTTGATAAAAATGCTGTAACGTTTCCTATTTAGAGAGAAATAAGGGATAGTCACAATACTTTGTATTTTAATATTTAATTATATTACAACAAGGTTAACTATAATATATTAACAAAAAGATAGCTTAAGCAAAATACAGTGTTGAGGATTGCCAAACTATATGAAGAAAAATCAAAGAAAAATTAAATATTTTATATAAATAAATACAAAGCATGTTACAAATGCACTTATGTATAATCGATATAAATTCATTGAATACGTGGGGGTGTTTTTGTTATATGTTTGTGATGAGAGAGAGAGAGAGAGAGTAATTAACTGCTATTTTATCTTCGTCAATCATCAACTGAGCGTAGTTCTTATTCCTGAAGAGTACCGAAGTCACAATAGGTGTAGAAGTCATATGTATCTGATAATATTTTTTTTTATATTTAGTGTATTTTTTTTCAATACAACAATTTCTTTCCGTATTTACTTTAAACATAAAAATATTGGCATGACCTAGCTCATCAGGATGAACTCTCCCTGAAGTTTCGCCAGTTTAATCCCTTCCAGAGCGCTTTACAATTGTATTATGCTACACTCGTGGACAAAACTTAAGAAAGTGGAAAGTCACCGATCGTCTGTTTTTCTGAAGGAGACAGAGGAAATTTTTTTCACACTTGGTTATCTCGTGTGTCTTCAAAAAGTTCATTGTGTATCAAATATATTTCAGAGTTATTGTCTGAATCACGATATACATGCTAAAAGATAAAACTTTCTTAAGTTTTGTCTATGAGTGTATTTTGCTGGCGATTTGGAATAGCCGCTCTAAAGATGCTTAAGATGATTATGTACATCAACTTCAGAAATAGAAGAAAATAGTGAATATTTGCCTCTCACTAATATTTTAACAAAGAGAAAGAAATGTATTATTATTTTATCTCATTATCAAATCATGAATCAAAATATGTAATTTAGCAAATTTCCATATTTTAAGGTCGAATCAAGGATAACGACTCCTTCCATCCATTTCTTAAAATTCTGATAATCAAGATAGATCAAATGGGTTTATAGATAGCTTAAGTGACAAAACAAATTCATATTTCCATTTTTTTCAGATAGATTAGGCAGCCTTTTAAAAAATATTAAGATTTTACTGATAAGAGACTAACTCCGGATAGAAAATCCAATATATCTTATATTAAGAATTGATCTTTCAGTGGAATTCCCAATAGATGTAGATAGGTAATATTCTCAAACTAAGTAGATCTCCAGTGACAGGCTCGAGACGTAAAACAGTCCGGAATAAAACATGTCATCAGAAAACGCCCCGGCTGAATTCCTGAATGTGAAATGTAGAAATCCGAGAAGGAAACTTTTCTTTCTTTTATATGGAGGCGGCTCTAATAAATCTTTTTGACAAATGTTTCGAAATTACCCCAATTTTCTATCTAAAAATATAAAGGTATGAATATCTATGTGATCGCGACGTATGTGTTTGTAAATAAACATTTATATGAGTTTTAGCTTATAGCTAAAGACATATGATTAGCCTATGTACACCAAAAATATCTTTGGTGTTTATTCAAATATGTGAATCTCTTTTTTATAATCTCTTTTACATAGGTTATAGAAAATGTCAAGACAATTAATAGTTAACTATTAGGTTAGTACAATATATACATGTGGTGATTTTAGAAGTAATCGTAGGTTGTGCGGCAAGTAGTAAGGACGTACACAGGAAGCAGAATTCTCGAGCAATCACCCGTGAGGAGTAGGTCGGAGAGAGGAAAGAGAAGGTCCGAGGACCACCCTGGGAACAACCGGCGTGGAGTCGACATCCGTGAGAACTGTCTCCAATAATCAAATCCAGGTGCTTTTCAACCCTTCTCGGTAGGATAAATTAGTCCCCAGGAGAAAGAGGGTGGGTATGAGACGGGGAGCTCCGAGATATGTTTGTTTTTAGAAGGCTGGACATATGGTCGGTCACCCAGGGGTTGTTCTGACCAAGGAATTTTCTACTCCCTCTCCTCACACCCGCACAGAGGCCATATCTTAATTATTTATACATAATGACATACATATATTTTTTAACTGCCTGTTTACGACTTTTCTGGTTGACACGCTTTCTTTTCCTGTGATATATTTTAATGACACCATTTTTAGGTTACATCTTATGCTTGATGTTTCAATATACAACCTTGTATTTACAATATTTTTTTATTTAACAGTTGGGAGAGACACGCCATATCCACAATTTGGATAATTGCGTGTATATTTCTAATTATATACAATTAATACAATTGAACATTGGGAATCATGAAAACAACATTGTATATACAACATATAGAATACGACATTCACACTCATGGACAAAACTTATGGAAGTTATATATTTCAGCATGTATATATCGGGATTCAGACAATGACTCTGAAAGATATTAGAGTGACCTTTATTGAAGACACACGAGATAAACAAGTGTGAACAAAATTGCCTCTATCTCTTTCAAAATAGACGATCGGGGACAAGAATTTTCACCTTCTTAAGTTTTGTCCATGAGTGTGAATTCGGATAAATTTTGACCCGATATAGATTTAGATCTGTTAAGGGGCCACTGGGGCAGCATCGACCCCTGAAATAGAGTAATTAGCTAGAAACCGAGTAGCTAAAACCTTATCCTGACACTTTTTCTTTCTTTAAATTTGCTATCTCACTAATTCGATTCCGCTGGATCTGAATCTCTAAATCCTTAGAGTCAAAATTACCCAGGCAAATGATTTCCTATTAAAAAAAAATAGCATAATTTTAAAGTCCCAGATTAATCCCATATATATTAGAATGTATTACTTAAATATTCTAATGTTGAAATAATGGCAATTTAACCTTCATGGTGGGTTAGGGGTGCGACTGCTGTTGTCTATAAACAGCTGGAGGTACTCACTGTACCAGTTCTATAAACTATAGTAGAAAAAATTATTGCTTTCAACCTTCTTTTTTTTTTTTTTTTTGCTTATTCCTAGTACACGTGGTACAGGCCATGATAATCATGGTGGGTAGTTAGCGACTGCTTTTTACTGTAAGCGCACCACATGTCTACACATGTGAAAGCAGTTCGACTTTGCACTTACAAATGTGCCAGAGCCCCGTTTGTTTACTTGCACTCGCTGGTGGGGTTGGACTTTTGCAAGAATCGGGGGGCCATTGGAGCATTTTTTTTAACAGAAAAAAGTGTCCAATGCGGGGATCGAACCCGGGTCGTAGTGGTCGTAAACCAAACGGTTTAACCAGCCTTCCACCGAACCCCTCAACCTTCATGACCTCGTGTAATCTTACCCATGGAATAAAAAAAAATGTTGATATAAAAATTCATATGATTTTTTTTTTACTCAATAGGTGTTTTTAAATATATTGTATTGTGAACTTTAGGCTCATGCCTTTTTCAACCACAAGGCTCCACCACGATGAATGGAAGGTGCACTTTGTATATTTGTTTTCCATTCATTCTAACTCTACAGACTGAGAAAAGACATGAAAGCTTCCAATAAAATATATATTTTTCAAGAAACGTTGCGTTAAGTTATTTATATTTTTTATCAAAACATTTTTATCAACATCAATTTTTTTTAAATTGTCGTGTATGCTTTGAATTTATAATTTAACCATTTAACCAACACACACCATCTCAAGAAGTATTTTGAACAAAATTCATCTATGTTTTTTTTTTCAACTTCTAGATGTTAACTCTTTATATCCACACGTTTATTTTAATACAAAGCAATAACGCGCCATCTATGTATATAATCATGAGATGATTTAAACATGAATGTTTTATATACAATACAAACTTCTACTGTCCTTACTGCGATGAAAAAAAAATATTGAGAAGGCTTGGCTCATCAGTAGAAGTTTGTATTGTATACAAAAGAAACATTCGTGCTTAAATCCTTTTATTTTATATACACGTTTATTTTATAAAGAAGACAAAATATATCGATTAAATGAGTTAAAGCTATGGAAGAGTAGAAGGATTGAAATAAATTTTACTGAAATGGGGAGAGTCAGAGAGACTAGGGTGAGACAAATCAGCAACTTTGTCTCAAGGCCAACAGAGTAATGAAGAAGAACGGAACTCCAAATTAAATCATCAAGTGGAACTTGTGCCAAGTCCAATTCCTCACTCCCAGTCATTACCGAACAGATTCCTAGCTGCGAGCACAGATTAATGGCCGTTTTAAAAAAGTGGACGTTCGAACAAGCCTTGTTTTTAATGGATGTTATCGCTTTGGGCGCCTTTTTAGAAAAATTGGCTTCCAAAGTCATTTACAATCTGGAAAATAAAATTCACAATAAATGGCTTTGGGTAGAAGTGATAATTAAAGCTTTGTTTGTGTGTTAATAACTAAAATTAAAGATAATAAATAGGGAAGAGTTTATTTTTAATGCGATACTGTTGAAATTCCTTTGTCTCTATAGCTTCTCGTTCTCTCAATTGTTAGCGTATGGTGTCTGGGTATGCTGTATGTATTTTATATGATGTAGTTGTCTGGTTATTTTGTATGTGTTTTTATATCGTGTACGTGTTCAGGAATGCTGTGTGTTTTTATGTCGAGTATGTTTTTGGGTATGCTTTTTGTGTTTTTAGGTGTTGCATGTGTTTTTCATTTCGTGTATGTGTTTAGATATACTGTATGTGTTTTAGGTGTTGCCTGTGTTTTGTGTGTTGTATGTGTTTTTATGTGTTACATGTGTTCAATGTGGTGTATGTATTTTTATAATACAATATAACGCGGCTGATGATTGTAAAACGAAAATTAAAATTATACCGCGAATGTTTCTTTTAAAAATCGAAATTCATTTTCAAAGAGAAATAGCGACATTTCTAACTTTGAAGATGAGGTATGGAAAGGTGAAACATGAAGAGTAATGGAGAACGGAAAAATAAAAAGTGTCCAGGGGCGGGAATCGAACCCACACCCTTCTGCTTACCGGGCAGGTGCCTTGTCCACTCGGCTACCCTGGACGTATTTTTCCGTTCATAACTTATATTTAAAGTAACATTTAAAATACAATATAACGCGGCTGATGATTGTAAAACGAAAATTAAAATTATACCGCGAATGTTTCTTTTAAAAATCGAAATTCATTTTCAAAGAGAAATAGCGACATTTCTAACTTTGAAGATGAGGTAAGGAAAGGTGAAACATGAAGAGTAATGGAGAACGGAAAAATAAAAAGTGTCCAGGGGCGGGAATCGAACCCACACCCTTCTGCTTACCGGGCAGGTGCCTTGTCCACTCGGCTACCCTGGACGTATTTTTCCGTTCATAACTTATATTTAAAGTAACATTTAAAATACAATATAACGCGGCTGATGATTGTAAAACGAAAATTAAAATTATACCGCGAATGTTTCTTTTAAAAATCGAAATTCATTTTCAAAGAGAAATAGCGACATTTCTAACTTTGAAGATGAGGTATGGAAAGGTGAAAGGTATTTTTATATCGTGCATGTGCTTGGGTATGATGAATGTATTTTTATCTGTTGTATGTGTTTCCATATCATGTATGTGTTTTTATGTGTTATATGTGTTCAATGTGGTGTATGTATTTTTATATCGTGCATGTGCTTTGGGTATGTTGTATGTATTTTTATCTGTTGTATGTGTTCTATGTGATGTATGTGGGTTGGGTATTTTGTATGTATTTTTATCTTTTGTAGGTGTTTTCATATTGTTTATTTGTTTTTATGTGGTATATGTGTTCTATGTGGTGTATGTATTTTCATATCGTATGTGTGTTTTATGTGTTATATGTTATACATGTTTTATATGTGGTGTATGTATTTTTATATCGTGTAGGTGTTTAGGTATTTTGTATGTGTTTTTTTTTTGTTTTGTATGTGCTTTCATATCGTGTATGTGTGAGTATTCTGTATGTGTTTTCTGCGTCGTATGTGTTCTAGGTGGTGTATGTGTCTGGGTATGATGTATGTGTTTTATATGGTAGGGTGTTTGTGTATGTTGTTTATGCTTTCATGTGATATATGCATTTAAATGTTTATGTGTTTATATACTTGTATGTGGTGTAAATGTGTGTGGGAATAAAAAAAGGCATATTAATACTTGGTTTTTATCTTTGTCTCTTTTTTTTCACACACACTAGTTTAAATAGAAAGTAATATATCTATCAAAAACTAATGGAGTATAATTAAACTTGACGCATGCGAACGTACATGTTAACACATAAACAAACAAATGATCAAAAAATCAAATTTGTTGACATTTTTCATCTTAAATATATTTATTCATTATACGCTAAAATAAGTTATTTTGAGTCAAATTTAATGTTTTTCTTCAATTCCTTCTATGCATACCACATCTTATTTCTACTAGTGAATGTATATGTGTGTATGAGAGAACTTACGCCTGAGAAAACATCTTCAACACTTTCGACCCGAGAGACGCGAATTTGCGTCCTTGCCGACGTTTTACAGGTACATTGGGTCAGCGGAGATTCTCACCAACCCACTGGGCAAGAAGGTTTAGGAAAAGATCCCTGTGGACGCGAATTCGTGTCGGCCGCCGGCAATTTTCTATTTAATTTTGAAAATCGAGGACGCGAATTCGCGTACTTCGGGCTTGATAAAAAATCGGAAAGGACGCGAATTCGCATCGCTCGGGTCGAAAGTGTTAAAAATTAACGATATATTTTCTAAAGTGGAACACAAGTTTTAAAACTCCCTCAAAACAAGAATATAGAAGAAGGCAATCAACAGATCTGTCTGACCACTTAGCCGCTATAAATAAATTAGGAAGTCAGCCACTTATTTACCCAGGCGGATCGATCGAAGAACCTGCCAATCAACTTACTCCACGCCCTTCTTGTTTTTTACTCCGTTTTCTCCGGATCTTTCAAAACTCTCCCCAATACAGAAAGGTTTTTGTAAGTGTCTATTGTTTGATATGTGAAAACATATTTGCATCATCATTCATTTGCTCTAAAACGCTACCTTTTTATTATCTATATATTTATCTCATAGACAGATCCTAAATCACGTTTAGTTTATTTTTGTTCTACTAGATGGCGCTATGGCATCTAAAATACTAATGTGAGTGGTCAGGATATGTCCTTTTTATTTTTAATATTAATGCCTGATATTTTTCTGGCGGCGCGCGCCATGTCCTCCATATTTCAATTCGTATTCATTGCAGTATTAGGTTTGTATAATTAACGTTTAATTATACATATTCATAAAAAAGATAGGGGCATTTAAAAATTCGTAATATTCAGCGATAGAGAGAACTGAAATGATAATACAAGAGCCGGTCAATATGTAATGCGCGCGCACACAATGACCTGTAGAAAACTATTTAAATAATATATCATTATAAAAATAATGTTTTATGATTATATAAAGATTCCCATTTCATATCTGCGAACATAATTATGATATAATTTGTATTTTTTAATATATGTTGTGTTTGAAGTGAGTACAAGAATCCGACAACGCTCGGTGATGGAGTTCATGTCCAGAGTTCAACCACAGTAATTCACTCGAAGCTAAAGTCTGTGTATGGAAATGATGCCATGGGTAGGATCACAAAACAAAGATAGATTTAACGGTCTTCCAAACCGGTACATCATGGTACAGGAATTACCTTCCCAGCATATGTTCCATCATATATTGAACTAAATGGAAGTTCGCGCTTCACACTCGACGAAGCAGAATTGGTCGAATCTCGCCGCTACCGACCTAGCCTTGACTAGATCCTGCTGCTGTCTGGTACTTCTGTGACCATTGTAACAACATCTCTTTTTCTTCCTTGGCTACTGAGATAGCCTGGCTGCGATGGAATCAGCCTTCCCAATTTTTGTGAGCTGGATTTTAAATTATTGGCTTTTTTTTTTCTTTTTGTAGCTTCATACTTTAGCCAATCTTGAGAAGTCGAATCTTTCTTGGAAGTTTCAAAATGAACCGCCCAATTTGCATTTCTTTATTTTTCGAAGTAATCAAATTTGTATTTTCTTACGTCGATTATTTATCATGGCAATTTGAAATTCCATTAAAATTTCTTTTTTCATTGATACCTCGTATTTTCAATTTAAAATATGCTATATTCGGCCTCATTGAATATCTTTGAATATATTTATTATTATTTAGTTACCTAACCGAGGTTCCTGGAGCCACGTACAGAAGTCGCCAACTACCCGGGCTGTGACATCTGTCTTCTTGGTTATATTCACATTGTGTGCTCCCCAGTGGAAGTCCAATTCATGAGATGGCGCCAGGAAGCTTCATTTTTAGAAGGGATTATACACACATTTTTAAAGAGGTTTTTATCAACGCTAAAAACGCATAACTTTAAAATATCATCTAAAAAGTAAATATATTATTTTTATGAAATATGATTTCAATTTTTATTCTCTCTCCATTATTGTGTTTCTAAATAAAATGTCAGCTAAGTAAACTAAATATACCAAAGTACACGTGATATTATTATGAAAGTACTATTTCAATTATAATTTGTATTTATAAATATTTCTGAATAAAACCATTTTCCTATATTAATACTCAATAAACTTTTTGGATTAACGTGTGTTGAAAAATTTAATAATGATAACTGTTCTATAGGTAAAAAGAAAAGATAATGATATTTAAAAGTAGTATCTTCGAAATACACGTGGCAAAGACCATGATAATCATGTTCTTGGGTAACACTTGTTGTTGTGATATGTAAATAACCTTTGTTAAGTGTTAAAAATGTTACCTATTGTTGGCTATGCAAAATTATTCCATTTGTCAATTGTTTTAAACTTATGTAAATTATTTCCTTTTTATCTCTATCTTGTATATAAGAAGATTGCTAGATTGAATAAACATTCAGTTCAGCTTGTAAGTCGTAGCGAGTTTGTTCAGACAACTCATACACATTACAACATGGCGCAGTCGACAAAAGTATCGAATTAAAACAGATTAATTCAACATTGAGTAGAATGGAAGGAATCAAGCCGCCGGCGGAATTTGTCCCGTACAGCAACGAGAAAAAATGGGAAACCTGGAGAGAGTCGTTTGAAATTTTTGCAATAGCGGTAAATTTAGAAAGCATGCCGCTGGTGCGTCAGCGAGCAATCTTGAAGCATATTGCTGGTGAGAAAACAGTGATGATATACAAAACATTTCACATAAGTGAAAATGATACCTACCCAAATGTAAAGGAAATGCTTGATATGCTTACGAACCATTTTAAGCCCTTCAAAAATACGATTCAAAGGAGAAATGCATTTTTTACCTGTGTACAAAAGGAAAAGCAGGGAATCATGGAATTCGTCACAGAATTAAAGCATCTGGCACAAGAATGTGAATTCGAGAATTTAACAGAATCTCTCATAAGGGATCGCCTTATAATTGGAATACTTGACCGAGAAGTGAAAAGAAAATTGTTAGAAGATCCACAGTTGACACTACCAAGGGCAATTTCGATAGCTGTGATCTCCGAGTCAACATGTTCACAAGTAGCATCGTTGAATGAGCAAAAAATGATTGAAAAAATTGAAAAACGTAATTGGGTGAAAGATACAATTCGAATGGAAAATGCAGAAGCAGGACCAAGCGGTATAAACCCGAGAAGAGAAAGAATAATAGAACCATGTAAGTGGTGTGGACAACGACACAAGTATGGAAAGTGTCCAGCATATGGGAAGAAATGTAATGCATGCGGAAAAACCAATCATTTCTCAGTAGTTTGCCGAACAAAACGTATAAGAAATCTCTTAGCGGAAAGTGAAGCTGAAGAATCCTGTGACGAGATAAATCTTAATGAGGTTGCTGTAAAGACTGTTCGGTCGGACAAGTGGTCCGCGGTAATAATAATTAATGGCAAGAAGACCACGGTACATTTGGACACTGGCGCACAGATAAATGTGCTTCCTCATAAAGTAATAAACCAATGGCCATCAAGACCAGAAATCAGACCCACGTCATTAAAGGCGTTCGCATATGGAAATACAGAATTGCCTATCGTCGGCAAATGCAATGTGCTATGCCAATATGGTGAAAAGAAAGGAATGTTTGAATTTATCGTAGCCGATGTAGAAGTGCAGACACTTATCACGGGCGATACTTGCGAGAAGCTTGAAATCTTGAGGCGAATCAATCATATAAACACGGATGAAATGAAATTGTGTTCTGAAACTCAAAAAATCCTCGAACAATACCACGAAGTATTTCAAGGAGTAGGATTAATCAACTCGGAATGTAAGATTTACACAAAGCCTGAATATTCTCCTGTGCAAGTCCCTCCCAGGCGCATCCCAACAAGCCTCGGAGCCGAAGTTCAGTCTGAATTGGAAAAGATGGTGAAGCAAGGAATCGTAACAAAAATATATCATGAAACAGAGTGGTCTCATCCTATGGTCGTTGTAAAAAAAAATCTGGTCAAATCAGAATATGCCTGGATCCTCGGAAATTAAATGAGGCTCTTGTGGGAAGACATTTCCAGACTCCGGCTCCAGCTGAACTATTGCACGAGATACCCAAAGCTAAGTATTATACCGTGTTAGACGTGAAATCAGCCTATTGGCATATTCCGGTTGCAAAGGAATGCAGAGATCTGTTGGTGTTGACCACGCCATTTGGCAAATTCAGATATAACCGATTGCCATTTGGTTTGAAAATATCGGCACAAATTTTTGTTGAGAAAATGACGAATATCTTTAGGGATAGCTTTCAAAATATTACATATGTAGACGATTTGCTGATATATGCGGATACCATTCAAGAGCACAATAAAAAATTAAAGGGAATTCTAGAAAAAGCAAAAGAAAAATATCAAATTTGATTTAACAAAGGCTCAAATATGTCTAACGAAAGTTCGTTTCTTGGGCCATGTGATATCACAAAATGGAATTGATCCAGAGCCAAATAAGATTGATAAATTAATTACCTTTAAAAGGCCAGAGGATAAAAAGTCGCTGCAAAGAATCATGGGTCTTTATAATTACTTAGGAAAATTCATTCCAAACTTAGCTGCGTCCACATCCAATATAAGAGGAATCTTAAGAAAGAATGTTGTCTGGCATTGGGGGCCTAAACAGGATGGGGAATTCGATCATATTAAGGAATGCGTGAGGAATGCTCCTTCGTTGGCACATTTTGACAAAAGCAAGATGCTGATTTTGCAGTGTGATGCCAGCAAAGATGCAATGGGAGCTGCTCTGCTACAGGAAGATCGACCTCTAGCATTCGCATCCGCGTCATTTAGCGACTCGCAGAAACAGTACTCTCAGATTGAGAAGGAGTTATTGAGTGTTTATTATGGATGCAAAAAGTTCGAATATCTATTGTCAGGACACACTTTCGTTGTCCAGACGGATCACCAGCCCTTATTGCCTCTAGTCAAAAAACCGCTGAGTGATATATCACCGCGTCTACAAAGATTAGTAATGAAGCTTATAGCATTTGACTTCAAATTGCAGTACAAACCAGGAAAATACTTGATTGTGGCTGATACCCTATCCAGGGATACTCACCCCATGGACGAACTACCAACGCCTTTTCTTGAAGACAAAAGAATGGTCAAGATGGTACGTGTTAATATCTCGGACGAAAAACTGGTAGCGATGCAGAAAGATACCCGAGAGGATCCTGCTTTGGTTAAAGTAATCGATTATGTGATTGAGGGATGGCCTATATGCAAAAAAGACGTCGATTAAGATGCCAAAATATTTTTCGATTTCAGACACCGTTTGTACTTATGGAATGATCTATTATGTATAGGATCGGCCATAGTGATTCCGAAGACACAAAGGAATGCTATGCTTAATTTGTTGCACCAATCGCACCAAGGGATATCTGCAATTCAGGGTTTGGCGCGAGAATCTTTATTTTGGCCGAGAATGTCCATCGACATTGCTGAAAAAGTAAAAAATTGTGAAATTTGTCAAAAACATCAGAAATCAAAAATACGGCAGCCGTTAAAACCTTTCCCAGTTCCAGATTATCCATGGCAGACAGTATCATTGGACATATTTTATATTCAGAAAAAGCCCCATTTGTTAGTGGTCGACAGATATAGTGGCTACCCGGAGGTATTTACATTGGACCCACCTACGGCGATTAATGTAAAAAATAAATTGAGAGAAACATTTGCACGATTCGGGATTCCGGAAACCATGATGTCCGACAATGGACCACCGTTTCGCTCAGAGATTATGACTGACTTCTGTATAAGATGGGGTATAAAACAGCTATTTTCAAGTCCACACCTTCATAGATCTAATGGTCTAGCCGAGAGAAACATTCAAACAATAAAAAATCAACTAATCAAATGTAGAGATGAAGGGTCCGACCCATATATGGCTATTCTGGCATATAGAAATACACCAAAAAATGACCTACCGTCACCCGCACAGTTATGTTTATCGAGGAGCCTTCGATGTCAGATCCCCAGAATTACACCGCTATATAGACCCTATCAAACTAATTGGAGAAGTATAGAGAATGCCAAAAGAAAAAGACAGAGCTCAATGAAAGAGCAGTATGACAGAAATAGTAAAAGCTATCCCAAGGTCAATGTAGGAGAGGATGCATGGTGTCAAATACATCCAAGGGAGACATGGACACCGGTGAAGATTTCAGCGCAGGCTGATTCTCCTCAGAGCTTTGAAGTTGTGACACCATCGGGAAATAGGTTGATAAGAAATCAACAATTTATTAGGCCAAGGGATGGAGGCTACGAGAAAAGCCAGTTGTCTTCAGAACCAATTACCGCCTCCCCAGAAGCTCAACATCCGCAGTGCTACAGTCCAACGATGGGCGAGTCATCCACAGCCCCGATACAGCGGTCAAGTGAAGAGACCAATATTGACCAGAGGGAAGGCGCGACTACATCCGCTGGGATTGCACCAGAACCATCCGGAAGGCCCCGGTTTTCAAGGTTTGGAAGAGAGTTAAGAAAACCACAAAGATTTGGTTTTTAAACAGAGGGGAGGCATGTCAACCGCCTTTTGATTTGCCTGATCTGATTGTTGATGGTTGTCTAGATTCGTGACATTCTTTAATTGTTGTACCAGAGGGGAAACATGTTGTGATATGTAAATAACCTTTGTTAAGTGTTATAATTGTTACCTATTGTTGGCTATGCAAAATTATTCCATTTGTCAATTGTTTTAAACTTATGTAAATTATTTCCTTTTTATCTCTATCTTGTATATAAGAAGATTGCTAGATTGAATAAACATTCAGTTCAGCTTGTAAGTCGTAGCGAGTTTGTTCAGACAACTCATACACATTACAACACTTGTGACAGCTTAAACAATAGTAAGTCCATCACATTCCTACACATGTCGATGCCGTTCAACTTTACATTTACAAGGTGCCAGAGCTTCGTTTGGTTACTTGAAAACACTGATAAGGTTGGACTTGTGAAATAATAAGGAAACCTAATTGAATCGATTTTTGATTCTTTAAACGTTTTCAATGCAGGTTTCGAATCAGCACTCGGGTTGATGTACACTACATTCTACAAAACTAAATCTGTTTTTATAAAGTACCATACACATAGGGGAAGTTTTAATTCCATTCTGTACATATGTGTCACGCCGGTAGATTTCCGCTGTCGACTAGACAATATCTATCTTGGTGACACTAACTACATTGGAAGAGAGACTTGGCGCTGGTCCAACGCCCACTCTGGCGTGGTGGCTTTATGAGCCCCAAACTGGAATTACTCCCATAAAAACAAGGAAGGGATAAAATATATTCTCCATCATCAGCCATGGATTCACAGGATGACAGGGACATCGTTCTTTCCTTCCCATCTTGATGGATCGTGTCGCTTGGGATAGTTCCTATGTGTGCCATTACTCTCTCTACATTGAGGAAATACCATAGACTACCATTTATGATAATAAATTTCCTTATAACTTTGATTTGACGACAAGGTGATCAATCAAAAATATCGATTATCAATTAAATCGTTAAATCAGGGTAACTCCTTAATTGCATATGTTTAGGCTTTTTCGTAATTTATCAGAAAATATGGAGTTTCCACAATAGCTTATAATAAACATGAAATAACGCTTAGTTGATATTTATTTCTATAGATGACGCTCTGATACCTAAAAATGCTTATTTGAGCATTCACATATAATGCCTATTTCTTCATTAAATTCAAAATATAGCGTAAATCTTTGTTAATCGTTAAATCGAACCAATTGTGTGTATGTTTAACATATAGATGGTTCATTTTAATAGATTTTAGTCTGAACTAAAGATAACTATATTTATATCGGGTGTGTAATCAATACTTAAGATATCATAAATCAAATAAATGTAATCAACCATATACTTTTATTAAATCAAGGATTTTCAAGTAGCCATCTTCTAAATTCCGAAAATGTTAAAAGAGAATTGATTTTTGCTGTCATATTTTATTGCAGCAGCAAGATAAAATTTCCAGAAATAATTTGGACGAAAGTAATCAAACTTGGGCCGAAGAGTCAGTAGGCCGTGATATAATTCCTTGCTGTATCGATTTCCGCTGTCACAGATTCTTTCAACTTAACAATATTCTCGAATAACACACTAGCAAAGTTCATTTGCGAAATAGGTTTAAATGACCCCTTTCAACATATATAAAACATCATCAAAGTTTATTAGCGTAATAGGTTTAAATGACCCCTTTCAACATATATAAAACATCATCAAAGTTTATTAGCGTAATAGGTTTAAATGACCCCTTTGGACATATATTAAGCATTATCAAAGTTTATTAGCGTAATAGGTTTAAATGACCCCTTTGGACATAGATTAAGCATTATCAAAGTTTATTAGCGTAATAGGTTTAAATGACCTTTGAACATAAATAAAAAATCATCAAAGTTTATTAGCGTAATAGGTTTAAATGACCCCTTTGGACATAGATTAAGCATCATCAAAGTTTATTAGTGTAATAGTTTTAAATCACCTTTGAACATAAATAAAACATTATCAAAGTTTATTAGCGTAATAGATTTAAATGACCTTTGAACATAAATAAAACATCATCAAAGTTTATTAGCGTAATAGGTTTAAATGACCTTTGAACATAAATGAAACATTAACAAAGTTTATTAGCGTAATATGTTTAAATGACCTTTAAACATAAATAAAACATTAACAAAGTTTATTAGCGTAGTTTAAATGACCTTTGAACATAAATAAAACATTAACAAAGTTTATTAGCGTAATAGGTTTACATGACCTTTGAACAAAAATAAAACATTATCAAAGTCTATTTGCATAATAGGTTTAAATGTCATTTAAACATAAATAAAACAAAGTCTATAAAAAAAGGTCGCTTATATCGTTGCTTTGTCACCGACTTGAGTCCGCTAGTTTTCGGAAACGGTCATTAGATAGCGTTTAGTTTCAGCGTCTATTTTTACGATAAATAGAGAATATGGCTTTACTTTGATTAGTATCCCGTAAAACCATTTTCTCTTTATATCGTCAAAATATACGATAAAACCAAGCGCTATCTATTGACCGTCTCCGAAAACTAGAGGACTCAAGTCGGTGACAAAGCAGCAATATTAGCAGCTATGGTAAACTCAGAAGACTGGCATGGAAGCCATGGTTTCTGGCTAATGGCTCTCGTTAGTCCATGGCTGACCTTGATTTCATAAACTCCATGAGGGATTTAGAATATCCTTATAATTTGCCTAAGACAATGTGGTCGAAGCCAATTCCAAGGGAAAATTCCACTTAAGAAAGTGAAAAGTCTTCGATGTTGACAGAATTCTGTTTTTTTTTTGTTTTTTTTTAAGAAGACAGGTGCAATTTTGTTCACACTTGGTAATCTCGCGTGCCTTCAATAAATGTCACTGTGTATCAAATATCTTTCAGAGTTATTGTCTGAATCCTTATATACATGCTGAAAGGTACAATTTTCTTAAGTTTTGTCCAGGAGTGTATTTTGACGGAAGAAGTGACTTTTCCTATATAGATCAATATCCTACCGCGCGGAAACATTTTCTTCTACAATAAAAAAGGTCGTTCAAAAGTTGATCCTTCATCTAAATGAAACTGGGAAATTCCACTATTAATTTAACCCTCTTTGTGGTCAACTTGAATGATGAGTTCCTCTATTGTATGCGCTTTAAAAAATCAAAAAGAGCAAAACCTCCGATGAGTTACCTTTCTAATTATTGTTCACTTTAAAGAGTGACCACTTTTATATAAAATCATTAAATTATACTCTAATGCTACATATAATTGAACTACCAGCTTTAGAGAATCCCAAAATTTCACTAGTTTTCGAAGCGTTTTAAATGGGAGATTCTATTTTATTATCAATAGAGATATATGCCATAAACAAATTGATCTGCAGCATTGTAATAACTTTCAGTTGTCATTTGTGTCAGTAAGCTCTATTTTTATATATGTGTTGTAATAATAAACATTAAGTGTCTTCCCAATGTGATTCAATTAAAACTGAGGTTTCCAAGGGCACGCGAGGTTTTTATATATACATATAATTGAGAGAATATGGTATTCGTGTATCAAAGAGGCCACTGGACATGCGTCGGACCTGTAGGCTGTTGTTGGGTTCTGCGCTGCCTGGAGTATAAGAGCCCCGTCTATGCTTCCTTTCTTCCTGTGGTGAATCTGTATAAGCCCGGTGGTCTTAATAAAAATGTATATGTATCAAAAGAGGCAATTCTCCCTTTAGAATGGATTAAAACAATACATATTAATTATCATCTCAATACAGTACGTACTTTAGGGGATAAAGAATATGCTACCGTTGTATACAGGTTGGGTTTGTCTGGAATTTCCAAACTGGTGTTGAGGCACATTCTGTATCACCAACAATGCGTTCTTTAATGGACTGATAAACAAATATTCATTGTGTTAATGCAATTTCAATGAGAGAGGTGCCTCTTTTCATACAATATATACATAATAAATATTTAAATGAATAACAATCGTCTAAAATTCTTAAATGGTCGATATTTCCCTGATGTTTTCTATCGGCTATTTAAAATATTTCGATAAAGAAGCTAAGGGCCGTTATCAGTTTGAAGATAGAATGGGAAAACTTTCCTGATAAGGCCCTCGATCAGCTTGCTCTTTATCGAGATTGGATGTATTCTCTTTGTGGAGTTTCCTGGACGCCATCTGTCAGACGTTTCTGTTTGCTCACCATTCCAATCAGCAAAATTCTTTCGTCATTTTGTCAATCGTCTGTAATATCCTGACTTGCTATATACAGCCACGGTCAAAATTTAAGGAAGTTGTACATTTTAGCATGTATATCGAGACAATAACTATGAAAGATATTTGATACACTGTGACCTTTATTGACGACACACCAGACAACCAAGTAATAATAGGATTGCCTCTGTCACCTTCAAAAAATAAAAACAGAAAAGTGGCGACATCAAAGACTTTTAACCTCCTTAAGTTTGTTCATGAGGATAACTGAATCTTCCAATTGGCAAAACAATTTTATTACCAGAAAAAGAAATCCTGATCGTGCTTCTGAAATTTACATAATCAGGAGATGCTTTTTTCTTAACTTATAAACCTAATCACTATACAATAATTTCACTTTTTTTTCCTATGATTTTATTATCATTTCTAAATTTGGTAACGATGAGAAGCAACCATAGTATTCTATATTCCTTAGTATGAGACGAACGGATTGTTGCACCATGTAACTATCCATGTATTTTGTCTTGAAGTTTTGTGAACGTGTGATTCTCTACTCAAATTACTACAGGCGTTACAGGTTAGCTTTGTTAAACTTTCTACCCTTGCATCTATTCTCTTTATTGTAGGGGATATCTAGCGCTATGATACCCTTAGTATTTCTCTTCATATTTGTTGATGACATTGTACATCTGGAGTGATGGTTTGTATGGGGAATAGTGATCTACTAAATCGAATTCCAGCATTATACTTATATAGTCACTCGTTCTAAAAAAAACGGGTCTGCTTTCCGTGAGATAGATTTTGAGATGTTACATGAGAGACAGTTCTGTTATTGTTGAACGTAGGTATGTTAGTTTTAGAGATTATCACAAAGTTGTTGGAGAAGATAATATTGTATAGGTTTTCTCTTCTTTCATCATTCATGTTACAACCAAACGTTCTGTGGTGTGCATTGAAGACTCCCATTATAATGTGGTTGTCACCTTGTTTCATACAGAAGAGAGGCTGTCAAGGAGAGAGGTGAGTCGCTCTGGGATTGGTCCACGGGGGAGGATGTAGCAGTTTGTAATGTTCATGAGCCCTCGTCCTGTCTGGATCGTTTCTGTATATGTAGAAATCTGCTGCTGCGTAGTTGGGGTTAGCCAGGATCTATTATCGAGACTGGAGATCTTCTACCAACTCATTTTGTACTTATCAATATTAGGAAGCGGTTCTTGTATCATTGTAGTGTATATGCATGCTTGGATATTTGTAGAAATGCAAATATCCTCTTTGCATACTCAATGATTGCTTTAGGACTTTGTATATAAACAGCGGTACAATTTTACTTGTAGTTAGTCAGGAGAATGTATCTTTTGTAGGGTATGTTTATTTCTAATAAACTATTTTACATAAATCCGTGGTGGCCTAATAGAAGAAACAACTAATCTTGTCAACAACTGGTTTCACCTCTATCTAGCGATACAACATTCTGGCGACGAGGATGACATCGCAGCTTCAAGTTTGGTTTGAATATATCACTTGGCGATTCTATATAAGTAGGCTTGTAGCGTGTTTGGAACAGCAGTGAGGTTTTCAAATATTATTTCTATATATTTATTTTATTAAATATATAGAGTAAGTTGAGATATATATCCGCTAAGGAGGCACCAAAAGCTTCTAAAGTTTGAAGAAGTTTTGAAAGATTTGAAATTCAAAGGTACCTTTGTTCAGGAGCCTGGCTTGCGAGGTGTTCACTCGTTAAGAGCTTGATGCGGAGTCAGTACGAGCACACACCATTGGATAGTAGGCTACCTAGACCGAAGTCTGTACGACATCCTAGAAGCAAATAGCCTCCCAGACCTTTCGGTCCATAAGCCGGCAGTAAGAACATACATCCTAGATTCGATTGACTACGCAGGCCTAGAAGGTCCATAAGTCGGTAGCCCTCCTATCTAAGCGAAACCTACAACCCCCTTGGAGGCAGGAGGGCGCCTTTTTAATTCGTCACCTTGCAACCATACCAGGGGAGAATTTGGGCAGAGACCCCCTCCCCCCCTAACTCAGTCCTGGACATAGACAGATTTTCTTGTCACCTTTCAGGGCCTACACACAAAGCCACGCACTCTCCTCTACGCGTCCAGTACCCTTGATCCCTACTTTGATAGAAGAAAATTATACAATTTTCAGCATCGAGTCAGAAGGGTTTTGTTTAAAGATGGCCGTAGAAAGCCTGTGTAAAGAGGGGGAGCTTGCTACGTCCACCGGTAGACCCTGTCTCCACTCACCAGTCAGTACCGACTGCTCAACTCCTCTTTTCAGCGTTCTACAACTACTTTCCTACAACAGTAAGAGCATACATTCTAGAAGCAGATGGCCTCCCATACCTTTCGGTTCATAAGCCGGAGTAAGAGCATACAGAACAGACTTTGAAGAGGCCTAAGTGGAAGGTATAAATCTCCGAGAGCTATGTTTAATAACAGCGCTGAAGATAGAGGTGTAAACCTCCCTCCCGCCATAGAACAATAAATTATCTTCTGCTAGCGACAACTCAAGCGCAATAAAAGTTGATTAGCGAGCTGATTACACTGGGGATCGTTTGGCGTTATTTCATTTGGTCTCTCACAGAGTAGAAATAGGAAATGATTGTATCCTATGTAAATTGTAAATTCTTCATATACATATATTAAATTTTTAAATATATAAATTATTATTTCAATTTTTAAGAAAGTTAAATATTTTACTAAAAAGTGCGTTTAAATTTTTATTTTGAGAGAGAGACAATGATTCATATTCGATACCATGGAAATAGAAAATAATAAATTATATTCAAAGAAAATTTGTTTTTTTATTATATAAATATTAAAATTTACGTTAAAAAGGAAGAAAAAAATATAATAAAGACATATTGTGTTCACGTGCATGAACTTTCCAATATGGCTTCTGGGAGTTATCCTTATTGGAATAAATCACAATGTCTCAATCAGTATATAAATACACACATAAAATATTTACACTGCGTACCATTGAAAATGGAACACCAAGAAAGAGGGGCCCGAAAGTGATGAAGCTTGTCAAAAAGAAAGAGGCAGGAACGAACAATAAGTGATCTTTATTTCGAAATGATTGTCATAATACAGAGCGAGAACGTCGTCGGCTCAGTAACAATTAGGACCACCGCGGACGGCGATGCACGCAGACCACGTCTAGGTAGAGTCAATCAGAATACGATGGCGCCTGAGAGATGGCTCTCCATTCCTTTTCAACCATTTGCCACAGTTGTCTTCTGGACGCTGCTGAGGCAAGGCATGCATTCAATCATATCCCAGACGTGCTCGATTGGTGATAGGTCAAAATAGTATGGTTGCAAGGTGGCATATGTACATCTTGCAGAGCTTGTTGGCTAATGCGAGCAGTGTACAGTCGGTCGTTATTCTGCTGATAAGGGGCATTGAGTACCCCCAGAAGGTAGGGGAGTTTCACCGGTAGCAGCACATCATCAACGTATCGTTGGGCCGTCATAGTGCCCTGAATATGAACTAAAGGTGACCTGGTATCATACGCGATTGCGTCCCAAACCATGATTCCGCGTTGTCGCGCGGAGGGGCCTTCCATAAATGCTGCCGGATTTGACCTTTCTCCACGTAGACGCCACATGCATACACGACGACTATCACTGGACAAACAGAAGCGTGACTCATCTGAGAACACGACCCTGTGACATTTCATCATCCACGTCGATCTAGCCGGGCACCATTCCAAACGTTTGCGTCTATTCAGTGGGGTCAATGGCAGTCTTCTTAATATAACTGCTAGCCATTAGCAATTAATCGACGGGAAATGGCTCTGGTCTAGATGGAATGATCTAGGGTGGCTTGCAAATTTTGCAGAATGGACAAGTGGTATGTGAGTCCGCCACTACTTGTCGAAGGATACGAAGATCTACGTGTTCCTACGTCACTCTGGCTGAACCGGCCTTCCTATAAATTGCCTCATTTCATTTTTCCAATCACTTCACTGTCGGTGCACCGTGGACGCACCCAGGTGTGTCTCAGCCGCGATTTGACGTATGGATTAACTTACCCTTTTCAGTCCGATCACCATGTCCCTCGTGAAAACATCTGTCTGCTGGAACTCATCCGTTGACAACGGCCTGGCATATCTGCTATTACACCTGTCTTTTAAAACAAGAACAGAATGTATACGATGATTTTCCTTGAAGAAATAACCAAACAAATACTGTCCTTTCTTAAAGTTCCTTCCCTTATATCTTACTCCACATGCGCATGAGAGCTGAACATTTCACATCAATTGTATAACTCGGTCGGCGCGTCTACCCTGAAATTTGCATAATTTTCTGACCACTCTTCCTTGGTGTTCCATTTTCAATGTCGCGCAGTGTATATGACAAATAAAATGAATTTTTGACAGAAAGACTATCGTTTAAAGATGAGAGATATTCATAACTCAGGTTTGTGGAGCGCCAATTACATGCTAGAGAGCTAAGTATAAAATTCTAATAAATACGATTCCCGTTAAATATTAAATAGCTATTTAATGAATGCGAGAGAAAATTATTTTATAATTCTGTAACATGCTTTGTATTTATTCATTTATTTATGTAAAATATTTAATTATTCTTTGATTTTTCTTCATAGTTAGGCAGTCGGCAACACGGTACTTATTTGTTTTGTAATTTTGCATAAGTTTTGTGTATATATTATGGTTAACCTTGTTGTAATTTAATTAAATATTAAAACACAAAGTATTGTGACTATCCCTTATTTCTATATAGGACACGTTGCAAATTCTAAATAATAAATAAATCATGTTTTAAATTATATGGGGGGGGGGGCGTTATTTATTTTAAGAAAATATGTGAAATCAATATTATATGTAATCATTTTGATAATTCTATTTAATAAGTCGTTTTGTTATTGTTGTTTATTCCTCAAGTTATTTAAACCATCTCAATTAGGTCCCATTGTCTCAGCTTTTCTATTATAGTCCTGGGGTTTTTTCCAATAGGTCTTTTTGAAGGATTTGATACAATTCAGTAGATGTTCAGGATTGGTAGGCTGGGAATCGCATTTGGGGCATTTCGGGAATGTTTCGGTTTAATTTGAGCATTCTAAGATGTCCTGTTCGTAATCTTTAAATCGCCGTTTGTTCTTCCCTAGTGTGGAAAGAAGATTCGTTAGGAATGGGGGTGTACCAGGGGTGGTTTAGAGTGGATTTCCAAGAGAGGTTATTTTTTGTTTGTGGATGGAGGAAATTTCTGAATAGGTGAGTTGGAAGTTTTCAGGCTGGCCCTTTCAGCCTTCTTTAGCCAACTGGTCAGCCATTTCGTTGCCGTCTATGTTAACGTGAGAGGGGATCCATTAGAACGTGATTTTTAAAATTCGAATTAATAAATATATACAAAGAATATATAAATCGAAAGTAATTATATAATGGGTATTTACATTATGTCTAAACATCTAAAATATTCAGAGACTATTAATCTTTTTTAAATAAAATACTTAAAATCTTTAAATATTTAGATGGGTATAATTAAATTTAAAACCAAATATTCGAATGCCTAAATTATTCATGAAGAAATAAAATATGTACCATATAATTATAATGTTCAAATATTAATGCTTTATAAGTGAATAGCAATATATAATATGGTGATTTTTATTGATATATAAGTTCTAGCTTCTAGTTGATTTTTAACTTTTTTTACTTATCCCTAGTACCCGTGATACAGGCCATGGTAATCATGGTGGGTAGAAGTTGGCTACTGCGTTTACTGTAAGTGTACCACATGTCTACACATGTGAAAAGCAGTTCGACTTTACACTTAACAATGTGCCAGAGCCCTATTTGGTTACTTGCACTCGCTGATGGGGTTGGACTTTTGTAAGAATCGGGGGCCATTAGAGCTTTTTTTTTCTTAAATCAGAAAAAAACAGCCAATGCGGGAATCGAACCCGGGTCGTAGTGGTCGAAAACCAACGGTTTAGACCATCCTTCCACCGACCCCCTTTTTGGTGTGTTTTTAAATGCTTAAAGAGTTTTTAAATCAGATACGAGTGGATCAGGGTGTTAATTAATGAAAGAGGAAACCTGCTATTCTAACAACTGGATGCTGCTAAAGACTTACTGCCATCTATCGGAAAAAATACTAACATTCACTATAACAATATTTTTTATTTTTAAATGCTATAAGTAGGCATTCAAAAGTTTAGCTTTTTTATTATTATTTAGATTCACACATGTGTTATGTTCGGGTTAAATTGGGTGAAAAGGCTAACTATTTTCGAATTTATCCCTCCCATGTGTGACAGGATATAACACTAATTAACTTATAATTGTTACAACCAGTTTTAATGTATACACTAATGGACAAAACAAAGGAAGTGAACGTATTTGATGTCTCCGCTCGTCTGTTTTTTGAAGGAGACAGAGATAAATTTGTTCACACTTGGTTATCTCATGTGTCTTCAATAAAGGTCACTGTGTATCAAATATCCTTCAGAGTTATTGTCTGAATCCAGTTATACATGCTAAAAGATACAACTTCTTTAAGGTTTGTCAATGAGCATATCAATATACATAAAACACCCTCTCATATTGATTTATTGATTACATTAAATAAATACAGACTGTTGAAAGATTATATTGCCGTTATATATAAAGAGAGAACTCTTCCCTCGGCGAATTTTCTTTTATTTATGATTTTACCGAAGGGATTATATTATTAACAAATAAATAACCGATGGAAGGGTTCACCACTGATAAGCCAGGCCCTCTCATCAATTTTTACATTGCAATAAGATCAGTAGAAACTGTTTATTTTTTAAAATAATCATACGTGTCTATAATAGTTTCGAATTTTTATAACAGATGACACGCTAATGCATCTTAATATGAATACTGATCTATATATAAAAGGTTTTATACTTCTATAATTAATGGAGATATATTACTTCATAATTAGATATGGTGTTTATGATTTATATAACATTATTATTATATAAATACAGACTTCATAATTAGATATGATGGTGTTATATAAATCGAAGAGATCCCCACAGGGGGAATTACAAATATCAATTAGTTATGGTATTATTATATAAATATGACATTCTATAATTAGATAGTCAATATCTATCTACAAGCCAATATATATCTAAATATAAACAGAGACTGGCGATGGATGATTGCTTCCAATACAGGAGGCTAAGATGGGCCAATTTGTTGGAGCGAAGTCGCTGATTGAGGCAGGCTAGATGGAGGTGTTGTCGTGTCTGCTGGGGCTCCCCCACACCCCCACGGGAGAAATCAGCTTATTAGCTTCGTCTGTTGACGCTGCCAGTGCCCTCGAGACCCGCTGGTCGCTGGAAAAATACGGTTTCCTCCTTAGTATGCATTTAATACTAGAGTTCTAACACATTCCAACGGACAATTTAATCATTTAATAACAACAAGTAATCCAGGGTCAAGTTTCTTCACTATTTTTCAACTAGTTCTCCTGTTGAAGGGCATGTGCTGGAGAAATAAAAATAGTAAAGAAACTTGGCCCTGAAGTTCTTTTTGATATTTTTAAATTGTAAAGGCATGGTGAACATGTATTATAAATTTGATTATATTTACTATAGTGAGTATTCTGTTTTATTTCTATTAATGTAAAAAAAAAACGAATAACACACAGTAAAATAAACTTTAATAACAAATTTTGGCTTTAGATTTGATTAAATACTTGTGCTGCAATTCAACTTTGAAACATGATAAAGAAACTTTATTCTACGTTCGTTAATGAAGCAATTTATACCTTGCAACACCTGATAAGGAATTGGCGCATGCGTTTTACCAACCAATCGACAGCGGACGATGCCTCTTACCGTTAGCAGTTGTCGACCGAGGAATTGTGAGGCTACCGGCCTCAACTAGGCTTGAGACGAAATGAAAATCGCATGCGTCGCATTGATGGTGATAAGAAGCCATGAAAAAACTCGGCGAATAAAATGGAAACATATTAGGATTATCATATAGTGTGGTAACAGTTGCAAAGTCTCTGAACTTTATGTTAAATTGCTATTCCCGATTTATACTAATAAATTTAGTTATATGCCCCTATATAAAGCGAATTTAGCCGATTTTTATAACGTTTAGTCCTTTTTTAATACTTTTCCAAAAATAACCGATATCTCGGGTCAGCTAAATTTGTGACTCGATACTTAAAAACAAATATTACAGTAGAATATTTTGTCGAAATCGCTGGGAGGTTTCAACCACTGATAAGCCAAGCCGTCCCAATATATATTCTCATCTATTCGTTTAGTGGTTGAAGAAGAATTTCTCTTTTTAAAATATACAACAAAAAAGCGCTAAAATGTTTATAGTTTCATGTTAAGACATCTTACTCGACACTCTCGGAAAGAAGAGGAAGGTCAAGAATGGAATTCTTGAATTAAAAAAAAAAAAACGGGAGATAAGACACTGCAATATTGTCGCAAAGTATGTATTATTTTATTAACAGAGTATCATTTTTGATGTTTATACTTTGCTACTCTGTAAACTTCCTTCTTTGCTTATTTTTGTTCATCATTCTTAGTTTTTTCTTGCCTGAAATAAATTGCTATCTCATCCTGAAGTTTGCCTTCCCTAATTTTCCACGTGGCAATATGATCAAAGGACTAGCTAGCCATAGACTGAACGCTCTTAGAGGCCAGGAATACTGCCAGTTACCAATCTATGGGTTGAGGAAAGGTGGCTAGAGCCTTAGGCAAGGGATGTGATCCGCGTGTTTCAAATCACTTCAAATTTAATCTGTTAATTACTTGTAAAAATATAAATTAATCTTGTGGCTTATTGAAAAGAGACAAATGCAAAAATAAAATCGTTTTTGAATCATCCGAATTATAAAGAAATTAGTACTTAGTTTTTTTAAATAAATTGTCCAACAAATATAGCGAAGTCAATGTTTAAATGATGTTAATTTTTAGAGAATTTAAATTGTTACAAAAATTGAAAAATGACATTAAAGAAAAGTTAGACACCCATAGAATGGGAGGCTAAAATGGTTTTTCTATAATGAATATATAACTTTTTATCTATAAATTCTTCAATTAGGATCTTATTTGCATTATAAATTCCCAAAAAATATTTATTGTTAAATCTATTAATCTATCTTATATAAAATTTAGAGATAGATGTCGCTAATTCTCCAGGTATGGGTAGATAAATGGTCATGGATTCCCCCATATTTCTGCAGCCCAGAAGGCAAATACAACAGACGCGGCTAAATCAGAAATGCTAATAGAAGGATTATGTTTATGAGGGCTGCAAAACAGAATTAGGCGTTTATGGCAGGCAGCCTTCTTCCAAATTACTTTCTGGGGAAGCTTTTTCCCCCGCGCTCTGGGATCTTATTTAGTCTGTGCGTGGGCGTTTATAACGTCTTAGAGTATAAGTCCGGTAGCTCGACGATTATAATACCTTAACTACGTGCCATATTGCCAGGTCGCTACATTATATATATATTTTGCTTATCCCTAGTACACGTGGTACAGGCCATGATAATCATGGTGGGTAGAAGTAGGCGACTGCTTTTACTGTAAGCGTACCACATGTCTGCACATGTGTAAAATTATAGATGGGTGTTGGTTCACCAAAATCTAGGACCACCGCCTATATTTTCTGAGTATGGGATCAACTGGAAACTGTGTCATCATGTTCTTTATTCTTTTGTTTGATGGCCTAATGAGAACCATGGAACCTTGCCTGATAAGGTAGGACGAATGACTTGGCTAATAAAAAGCTAGTCTTACCACCTATTTATGTGGAAAATGGTAATCAATGGAAAACTATCAAAGTACACTTTATTACTTGTCTATGACATCGGAAAACCATGGGATCTTGCCTGCTAAGCTAGAACGAATGACTTGGTTCAACAAAATCTAGCCTTACCACCTATTTATGTGGAACATGCTAATAAATAGGAAACTGTTATGGTGCTTTATATTATTGTTTTGATGAACAACGGTGGGTTATGGGATTCTGCATGCTGAAGTAGGAGACGTGGCTTAGTTCACTAAAATCCAGTCTCACCGCTTCTATCTATGGGAAACTGTCAATGCTGTTCTTTATTTCCTTTTTTTATAAACACGAAGGACCATGGGACACACTTTGCCTTGTAAGGTTGGAGCAATGACTTCCCATACCATCGCTAAGGGAATAGAATGGTTCACGGGGAATTATTTGGAGGAATATTTGAAAACGAATCTGTTAAATTGTTGTTGTTGTTGTTGTTAAATAGTTATGTGTGAGATAGTTGTGAAAAAAGCATGTGTTAAATATTTTAAATATTGAATAGTTGTCTGTTTTAAATGCAGTTCCAATAGTTGCATAAACATTCATTAGGTTGTTTGCTCACAGTCTGGCGTCTCAAAATATTGAAAACCAATTGAGAGAAACAATCTCGTGCATCTCGAAAGTGTCTTCTGGCAAAATTTCGTCTTTCTTTAAATGAGTATTGTCAACAACAATTATTTATTGAGAATATTATCTCAAATTTATCATTCTTATTTTGTTAAGGTCAACACCAGTTACAACCTGGATCTCTACTAATATGTTTTCTAGATTAAATATTTGTCCTAAATAATATTCTCAGATTAAAATAGATCCATTACACACACAGATCATTTCTTAAACTCCCCTAGGCTATGTTATTGAACCTTGTGGCTGTAGACCTCTTGATGCCAATCATTGGGTACAGCACAGCTCAATCCTATGGATTTCTCTAGGCTAAATTGTCATTGCCGTCATTTCATATTAATTCAAATCATTTTGGCCGTTCGCATCTCAATAAAGTCCATCGTCGGCAGTTTGACCGCTCCAACACCTATTACGGATGAAAGAATATAGTAAAGTCTCTCGGACAAAGTTTATGCACCGAAATAGAGCTACCAGCCCTTAACCTAAATTATGTTTGAGACGATTATTAAAATTTAACACATTAACAGATTAAAGATATATGGGCAATACTTTAAAAACTAGAACAATATCAAAAGTTATTTTTAAAAGCAAATAGCATATATTTCGATCATATAATCGTGTTATGTTTATCTTAGATTAAAATAGGAATCATTTTCAGAATCCCCTCGGTATTTCGACGAAGATGGTGTCCATCTTTGTGTTCTATAAGTACTCTTCAAGAAAAATATTTATGATGGTAGGAGGTTTCTGGAAAAGAGAGAGAGGACTCCAGATAAGCGTATTAATTATGAAGAGCTTATCTAGGATCAATATGGGATTCCTTATCGGAATCCTCCTGTATTCTACCAGGCTGGCCGTTTATCTGCTTCAAGACCACACTCTTCTTGATTTCTTCTACCAACATGGATATAGAAAATGTATTCTATAAGAACTGTATTTTCTGTTGTTGTCGGATCCAATGAAGAACCTCAGATGTCTCCGTGCATCTCTATCACAGCAGTCGCAATGTTCTCTATCTTGGTGTATAAAGCTGTTGTTCTGGGTCCATGTCAAGTTTCTGCAAGGCTGCGGCCATTGCTGGACATGAATATATGTGGGTAGATGTTATTTCCACGTCAGGATAATTGTTACATGTCCTGTAGGTTCTTGTGCCATCTGGATGTATTGTCATTCCTTTGTAGCGTTTCATTCCGAGTCTTGTTATTGTTTTTGTATTTTTTCTCTCAGCGTTTATGTCGCATATTTGACCTTTCCTTGTATTTTGTTGAATTATAATGGGGGGGGGGGGGGTATATTCGACCACACCTCCCTGCGGTCCCACCTAGACCCTTGGAATATTTGACCAAATTCTGGTTCGTTTCCAAGGTGACTAACGTGGCAACAGCACCCATTTTCCAAAAAAAAAACGAATGTGTTCTCTTTCTTTCGCATATAAACGTATTTACAATCTAAAGTAAAAGGTCATCAAATATATTTCTATATCTAATATGAGCTTTGTTTTTAGCGACAGCAACAAAACATAAAGACAGTAACAAACACTTGTTTACGACCAATAAAAGCCCAATATAGACAATAGTGCTGTCCATAAAACGGAATGTTAGGTCCCACATCGATATTTCCTACAGGTTAGGTGTTTATTTCGAAACATTTTTGTACTTTTCATTTATAAATATTATTGTCAGGGCATGGTTTATCAGTGGTGAACCATTATAGCCATTTCAATCAATAAATATGGAGTCAACAGTTGAAAATAATATCTATATTTAAAATTATATCATCATCTATCTATAAAAAAAATACTTATTTTTGGCAATGTGTTTCTTTACATATATTAAATATTATCTCTACAAACATTACCAGACAATGATAAAAGTTATTGGATGCGAGGGCTTGGTTTATCAGTGGTGAACCCTCTCAGCGGTTTCGCCAAATTAATCTCCAGACCGCTTTACTATTGTATTTGATTGGTTTTATTATATACCCTGAATTTACTATAGAAGGCAGTTGCTTGTAGGTTTTAAGGAATTATATGCCTGTAGAGGTGCATACAAGAATTACAATAAATTGCATTGAGCAATGCTCTTCCTCAAAAATGCTTTCTTATAATTCTTAATAAAATGTATGCAAATGATATTTGATATGAATATAGTCAATTGTGACCTATTAGGAATATATTTTTTTCTAAATATACGCGTGAATATATGTGCAATAGTCTTGTTGTGAAGCAATTTCCTTATTATCTTTCGTATTATTGAATTCGTGGAGTGAGACCACGGATCAATATTAAAGTCAAATCAGAGAAGGCTGCTGGGGTATCGAGAGATTGAAGACTGCTGATGGCCAACCACGTGGTGATGATTGATGATTTTATAATGGTACCAATATCATCCATCAATATCACCTGAAGTGATCAAACTTTGATGCAATGAGCATCCTGTTGATTTTATATATTTAGTAAGCAGTAATTATTGTTGAATAAAACAGTCCCTTGTATCAATATTAAGATTAAAACTTCAGGCTCTTCCAGAAATAAGTTTCTTTTTAAATAAAATGAAATTTATCCCTGGAAGCTTGATGTTTCACCTCAGTAATTTATTTATTAATAGGAATGCGCTTATTTTCTATCAACTATTTTCATTGGTATCTTCTAATATATAGAATAGGCTATTGGTCTATCTTTATCAAGGAGTAGTCGCTAGAAATCTACTTTTCATTTATTAATTATAAATAGAAATATCGCTAGAAGACTGATTGATATAGAACTTTTTATTGTGTCTATCTATAATATGTATATCTATAATGTATTTATCTATAATGTGTCTATCTATAATGTATATCTATAATGTGTCTATCTATAATGTATATCTATAATGTGTCTATCTATAATGTATATCTATCTATAATGTATTTATCTATAATGTATCTATCTATAACGTATATCTATAATGTGTCTATCTATAATGTATATCTATCTATAATGTATTTATCTATAATGTATCTATCTATAATGTATATCTATAATGTGTCTATCTATAATGTATTTATCTATAATGTGTCTATCTATAATGTATATCTATAATGTGTCTATCTATAATGTATATCTATCTATAATATGTATATATATCTATAATGTATATCTATCTATAATGTGTCTATCTATAATGTGTCTATCTATAATGTATATCTATAATGTGTCTATCTATAATGTATCTATCTATAATGTGTCTATCTATAATGTGTCTATCTATAATGTGTCTATCTATAATGTATATCTATCTATAATATATCTATCTATAATGTATCTATCTATAATGTGCTTATCTATAATGTATATCTATCTATAATATATATTTTTATAATGTCTATAACGTGTTTCTATTTATAATGTATCTATCTATAATATATCTAAAATCTACGAGTATATCTATCTATAGATATGATCCAATATATGCCTTTTTAATTGAATATCTAAAATATGTCTATTTATACAATGTCTATAATATGTCGATTTATAATGTATCTATCTCTATAATGTGTGTATATCTATAAATACGATGTCTTTGTATCTGTAACAGTAATGCACGGTTTCACTTCGGAAACCATTGGAAGTTAACACTCTATTTTGTGGCGATTGTTCAAGATAATAAAAAAAAGAGTAAATCCAAATATTCAGGTTTTTACCTCAAACCTATTTGGAGTTACGAACCAAAAACTGCCAGAAAAATTATTTTAAAGATTCACTAGAGGCGAGCAAGCGCCCCACGCTTCAGCCATTTTGAAATCAACCAATTTATAATGTGGGATTATTTTTATTCTCTAATATTTCTCAAGTCCTTCTAGACACAGAGCATCGGACTGGAGTCAACATTTGACGGTTACGATTTTAAAATACCTTAAAGTTACAAGCCATAAACTACCAAAATTCAGTATAAATATCTGTTATCAATATAAATGTTCATTTGAATTTTTAATGCGTATTATTTGTTTGTAGTAATCATCCTTTTGAAATAAGTTTATTTTATTAAGTCTTTAACCGCGAGCTTTCAAGCTCTCGTTCTACAGCGGGCAGTAGGATTTATAGGAATTCCCACCACAATCACCACGTTCACTCTTTGCCCGTGGAAGAGCGAGATTTCGAAAGATCGCAGTTAAAGTTAACGGCTAATAAAATAAACTTACTGTTAATATTTATTATATTCTTTCTTTATTTTCAATGTATAAGTATATAATATTTTACTATATATTGAAACAGTGCAACAACGGCATTATAGAAGAACGACGGTGAAGCGTTAAAGAAGAGAGTCAAGAGATGTAGGCATAAGCCAGAAAAAGGAAGAAAGTATGTAGCCTCCCTCCTACAGATTCCAGGGGGACGGACGGGCAGTTCATCTGGTAGTCGTGTGGAAAAAAGCTGCTATATTGGTTGGCCTGAAGGTGGGTTTATGCGCCTAGATGGCCTTCCAGTGTGGGGGGAGAACGGACAGTCTGGTGACATTGACATCTTCGGTAGAAGACGCGGCGAGTTGCCTTCGGGCGTGTGGATGATCCTACAAGACGGTCCCAGGAGAGTCTGACATCAGAGCGACCTACAAGCCGGTGTAGTCCAGGCTGGAAGTGTACAATGTGAAGCCAGACGTTTCACAAGAGTGACATACACGTCGCCAAGAATCCTTCTAACGGGTAAGTTGAAGGCAGGTCCCACTTATTGTACTCCTTCTGTTCAATGCTACGTTTAGAAAAGCGCTAACCTTTGCTGCATCCCTTGCGAACTGACGTGTGCTATCTTTGTGCCATACTGATCAGACAAACAACACGAACAGTGTCTGGGTACGACGTAACAATATATAGACCTTTTGAAATCTAAGCGCATTTTCAATATTTAATTGTGTCTTTTCCTATTTGTGTATGTAGATTTTATAATATTTAAATCCAATCAAATAAATATATTTTCTCAAGATGGATATTTTCTTTCTCCCAAGAGAGAGAGTATTGCACACACATATATATAATACACTAACAGAGTTTTCAATTATAATTCGATTAAGCCATCTCCTCCAAAAATACTGACCTAAATATAACGATCTACAGGGTGATCCAAAAGTCCCGCACAACTTTAAAAATTAATAACTCCGCGAATATTCGCGCTAGAGCAATGCGGTAAACACCATTGTGTTCAGGATGCAATGGGATTTTTTATGGCAAATAATGTAAAATTCGAAATTGATTTTAGTTACAATTTTATTCGCCAGATGGCGCTCTACCAGAATCAGAGATTCAGCGGCCAAATTGTTTGATAAATTGAAAAATATAACTGATCGACACGTATTTTTCCTTTTTGAATACCAGGAAAGAACCCTAATAATATCAAATAACAAATTAATAAAACACCACTTCGCCAAAAGTATGAAGAATTGGTTAACGATTTTCAAATACAATCAGAGATATGTAAAATAGGTAAATGCAAATTAAAACATGTAGCAAAATATTTATTTTTATATGAGGTTTTGTGAAATAGATTGAATGTTTGAAAAACACTGCTGATATCAATACACGAATTTTTGAAATGTTAATATAGTACCAAAAATTATGATGGCATTATTAATAGGATTTCTTGCTATAAGGAATGTGTAGTTTCTTGACTGATTGGCGACCCTTGACTATTTAACTGGATATTTGTCATGATCCAACAAATGAAATATAGATAATATATATAATGAAATAAAATGTTATCATTGTTTATTATACTGTACACAATTTTAAAAATGTGTCCCCTCAAATAAAAATAAATTTTAAATCGACCTTTTGCGTTGAAAAACGTGGTAGTAAAATCATTTTGTATTATTTTTTTCACAAAATTTCTAAAGTTATTGGTGTACAGAAAATATTCCTTATGCTACATGTATTTCTTATGTATGTATTTCTATGTTATCTATTATCTATGTATTTCTTCTAATGAGCGAAAAGCGAAAAACTAAACATAAGGGTTAAAATTGTGTGTACCAGTGTTATTCGAGAAGTTATAACACTCTGGTTTGCACGACATAATATGTGAGCAAATAACAAACAAAATATTACTGTTCACAAAAAAAAAGAGTCAAGATGTGAGGACAGCATTTATTATCCCCATATCCCAACACAAAGAGCTGCAAAATATTGATAGATAATAAAATACATGGCGGCTTATACAACACATGAGGTAACTGCCTTCTCTCTTGTATTAGGTCACAATCCTTGCTCAATGTGGCACCCTTCATTCTCAATCACCGCCTGCAGACGATAAATGACAGAATGGACAGCATTAAATAACATATCTGTTAAATTGATAAAGCGTGCCATCTGATAGAAGCCTTCAACATGGCCAATGTGGTAGGCCAGCATCGATAAACACACGATTTAATGTATCCCCATAAACAAAAATCGCAAGGCGTCAAGTCTGTTGATCTTGGAGGCCACTGGTATATAAAGTGGCGACCTATCACACGATTTTCACCGAACGTATCCTTCAGCAATTGTTTGGCACCTCGGGAGATATGAGGAGGTCCTCCATCTTTCATGAATGTTATTTCGCTTAGTGCTTTTACCCTGCAATATGGGAATACCCTTTTCTCATAACGTTCACCAGTTACAAAAACGGTTTTAAAAGTTCTTCCATTTATTTTTCAAAGAAAAATGACCCAATAATAAAAGAAGTGAACCCACACAAAACTGTAACTCTAGGCTGGTAAAGTGGCATTTCTGTGAAAATCCTAGGGTTTTCTGTTGCCCAAATGCGGCTGTTTTGAATGTTAAATTCTCCGTTTAGAGAAAAGTGAGCATCATCTGTCCACAGAACATTCGACAGCCAGTTTTCATCAATATCAATTTGCCGGAAAACCCATGCAGCGAATTCTTGACGCATCTCAAAATCGCCAACTTTCAGCTCGTGAAATCTTTGCATTTTGTATGGGCACACACAATAGAGACATTAAGTGAAGCGTCTTCGGATATCACAATCATACTTCGGCGAATTTAACGCCAAAAGTTCAATTCGGGGATCACCTGTCCAGGATAACAAAAGTCAGTAGGTTGAGGACATGCTAACCGACCTCGACCTTACACCGTTAAATAACGGAGAGAACACCTATCTATCTAAGTCCACAGGCACAAAATCCGCAATAGACATCACAGCGATAAATTACAACATCGCACCCACAACACAATGGAAAATCCTGAGAGGTGCAATCAGTGACCACAGACCAATTTTAACAACCCTATACTTCAAAATTGAGAATGTCCATTAGAATAAAAGAACATGGAACTTTAGGAAAGCCGACTTGAAAAAAAATTCACAGAAAAGCTTGAAGAACTGTGCAACGAAAAATTGAATTACAGAACGCTTGACAAAAGCTTGGAAAAATTCTCTTCGAACATTTAAAAAGCTGAAAAAGAGCATCGATAACTAGAGGTAGACGTAAAGACCTGTGGATATCTTACTGGAAGGACCACAACATCGAGGCAATGATTTCAGAGAGAGAGACAATATCAATGAACTTCTTTAAAAAATAAAACAGAAGAAAACAGAAAGGAACTCATTTAAATTATGCACAAAATATAACAAGAAATTTGGATATTCAAACAAGAAAAATGGCAGAATTCTGCGAAAAAAATGGATCCAAGAAAGGACAGCCAACACTGGAATATAATTAGAGTGTTAGAGAACAATCAAAACCAACACCAATCCTCCAATACTCTAACCGATATGAATAGAACAGCGAGAACGAGAACAAACAGATGGCTGACATAATTGCTGAATATCTTTCAAGCACTTCCATTCTCAACTATACGAATGAAGAAAGGACTCTAAAAATAATATAAACCAGTTAGTTAAACAAGCAAGAAACTTCCATCAACAAGATATTTTCTCGAGAGACTTCACACTGAATGAGCTAAACTCATCAATAAAAAAATCCAAGCGGTCACCAAGAGATAATCTAATCTTTGGTCAAATGATTAAACACTTTGAAGTCAAAGCTAATAATCAACTCCTACGAATACTGAACATTTCATGGCAAACTGGTACTCTACCAAAGAATTGGAAGATATCAATTATAGTGCCAATACTGAAGCCAAACAAAGATGCCAAGGAATACAATAACTATCGGTCAATTGCTCTCGCCAGCATACTTTGTAAAATACCAGAACGAATTATCCACTCTAGGCTCATAGTCTGGCTTACAAAAAAAATAAAATAAACCTCTACCAAACGGCCTATAGATCCCAGCACTGTACAACTGATCAACTGTTCTACTTCTGTCAATCAATAATAGATTCTTTCCGGGAAAAACCGCCAAAGAAGACCACGGCTATATTCCTTGATATGACCTCAGCTTTTGATCGAGTGTGGAGGGAGAAATTACGTGAAAAGCTGCACAACATCGGAGTAAGAGGAAAAACCTTAATCTGGATTGCAGACTTCTTAAGGGGAAGAAGGTTAAAGGTTCGGGTTAATGGAGAATTTTCCAAGGAAGGAAGAACATGGGCTGGTGTACCTCAGGAATCTGTGCTCAGTCCTCTACTCTATCTGCTATATATTAACGACATACATCCTTACCTCACTGAAGACACAAAGGTTGCCTGTTATGCAGATGATAAATCCATATGGCACACAAGTAGCAGCATAGAAAAATCGTAAAAAATACTGAAGACATCAATGAGAGGACTGGAGAAGTGGGCAATGGAACTCCAAATGACCATAAACCCAATAAAACCAAACCTATGCGTCTTCTCCACTCCCAGGGAAAAAGGCATAAATATAACCACAAAATAAGCATAAACAAACAAATAATTGATAAAATTAGAAATCCATAATACCTAGGTGTGATACTGCAGTCCTGGATCTTTCCAGTTGGTCTCGAGGACCACGCCATCACCATCTCCTAAGCGGCGAAGTACGCGATCTACGTATTTATCGTAGATCGCAAAATGCGTGGTGTCGCTGGAGACCCACTGGCGATTCTCCACCAAACTCTGCAGCGCTGGCAGAAGCGCCATATTCATTGTACATAGTGTATATAATGCATATTATCTTTTTTTAATAGTGCAGACTGTGTATGTATTGACAAGATGTCAACAAAATTATTTTAAATATTATTTATGAGGAATTTTAATTTTCATAGCACATAATTAGCACCTCAAATAGAGCTATCAGAAAACTAAACATTCTGAGAAGGCTATGTGGAACAAATTGGGGAGCAAAACCCAGAATTCTCAGAACAACATATACCACCTTAATAAGACCGATAATGGAATATGCAACACCGGTCTGGGCTCCCTCAAGCTCATCACTAAAAGTAAGACTAGACAGTGTTCAAGCAAAAGCGACCAAAATAATCACTGGTGCTGTTTCATCCACCAACAATGAGAAAATTCAGAGAGAATGTGTTCTAGACCTACTCGCTCGAAAGCAGAAGACAAAATAAAAACAACTTGGATCGGCACTTCGGAAACGAGGAACCAGAGGACGAGATCTCTCTGACCACTTGTGGTTTGGTAGATCTGCCCTTTTCTGAGAATGAGGTGAAACTGACGGCATTCAAGTTCGGGAAAAGGAAATCTTCTGGTCCCGAAGGGATCGATAACACGGTCGTGAAAGCCCTGGTAAGGATGCACCCATCGCTTCTTTCTAGGTTATTCAATAAGTGCCTGGACACTGGTACATTTCCTGAGGCATGGAAGGTTGCCCGAGTAGTGCTTCTCGAAAAGTCTGGTAGAAAGGGTAATTCTCCTAATGATTATCGTCCGCTTTCTTTACTAGTTTGTCTAGGTAAGGTTCTGGATAGCCTACTAGCTCAGCGACTGAAGCACTGGCTAGAGAGTAATGAGCTCCTTTCCTCTTTCCAACATGGTTTTAGGGAAGGGAAGTCCACGACCACAGCTCTGAACGAGGTGTTAGAGGGGGTTGAGATGGGCTTAAATAAGGGTGCTTGGGTTCTTTTCGTGGCCCTGGACATTGATGGCGCGTTCAACTCCATGAGCTGGAACAAGTTGATGAGAAATTTGATGGACATGGGTTGTCCTGATAATTTGTGCAGCTTGATTCGTGACTTCCTGAGGGATAGACGGATTAGCCTCAGTTTTGGTGGGCGGAAGTTGGAAAGAAACTGTGCTAGGGGTTGCCCCCAGGGCTCTTGCTGTGGACCTGTTCTGTGGAATATCCTGGTAAACACCGTTTTCCAGGAGGAGCTCCATGAGGGAGACAGGCTGGTTCTCTATGCTGACGACCAGTTCCTCTTCATTGAGACTGCTTCGAGAGCGAAGGCTGAGAAGTGTGTTGAAACTTCTCTTCAAATTTTCTCGATCTGGGCCCATGACTCTGTCCTTAAGTTCAATGTCTCCAAAACTAAAGCCCTCAGCTTTAAGCCTAGGGACATAAGAACTAAAAGGAAAGGGATCAAATGGGAACACAAGCCGGCTATCCGGATGGAAGGACGGAGGGTAGCGTTGGTCAATAGGATGACCATCCTGGGAGTGGTCATTGATGACAAGATGGGTTGGCAATACCAGGCGGAGGAGATGGTGGCGAGAGGCAGGGAGGCGTTGTGCAGGCCTGTCCTGGTTGGCCCTCAACAGGGTGGGGGGGGGGAGAGAGAAGGAGGGTACTATTTTTAGGAACCTCTGCCTCTCCTGTGTCAGGACAATCCTGCTATATGCTTCCGGGGCTTGGTAGCGCCGAAACAGGGATCAGAAGGTGGCGACAACTCTAGAGAGAGTGCAGAGGACAGCGGCACTCAGAATCACAGGGGGATATCTCACTACCAGCAGTGAGGCCTTTTTGGTCCTCGCTGGGCTTATTCCCCTGGGATTGAAATTAGAGGAGGAGACCATCAGACAGAAGATCTGGGAGAAAAGGGAAGATGCCCTGGGACTTTAAGCGGGGGCCCTGGAATCGAAGAGGGACACAAGGAAGCCTCCGCAGTGGTTGCCAAAGTGGAATTGGAGTCCTAGAGGGCCGACAGGGATTGACACGGAGGTTTTCACTGATGATAGTAAGTCTGGAACCAATACTGGAGCTGGGGTAGTGATATTCACTAATGGAGAGCTGATCTTCCAAGAAAGTTCAACACTCAGAGTGGACGAATTGGTCTTTTCAGCCGAGCTGGTTGCGATCAGGGTAGCCCTCAGAGTGTGTGCCGAGAAGAACTTCAGCCCGGACCGCCTCTATTCAGATTGTATGTCGGCCCTCGTCGTTATCAATCTGGAGAAAAGGCAACTCGCGCATCAAATAATCCAGGAGCTGGAGATGATGACGCGGGCTTCGGAGCTCCCTTGGCTTAGGAAACACAGCCTCATCGAAGGTAATGAGTTCGCAGACAGGATCGCTAAGGCAGGATGCTTTAGAGGTAGATCACTGAGGAGCCCAGTGACCAAGAAAGAAGTTTATAGGAGGATCAGGGGTCACGTCCAGGACTTATGGTTGGACAGATGGAGGAACAGTGTGAAGGGGAGAGAGGTATTCAATGGGGTAACAACACCCAAGTACCTCTGTAAAGTAATGTCCCACAAACTCATTAGGGTAGTTCGGGACATGGGCTCTTCCCCAAGTCTCCACAGATTTAAAATTAAGAGAAACCCTGATTGCGTCTATTAGGAAAGGGATGTGAATGCACGCCACTACGTCTTGGATTGTCCAAGGGTAGTGGGTGTGCAGGAAGAGAGAAGGAGGGCGAGGGGCGCGATCGAGAGTAAGCTGCTGAGAAATCACAGCAAGCTTCTTGAGAAAGCCCACGACGTGGCAGCTGAGCTTTTCCTCAGCTGTGAGTGAACAGAGTCGACCTGGGGCTGCCTCCCCGCGGTCCCTGCTGGACACAGTAGATGGTTTCCTATTTTGCTGTGATTAAAGGCCACCGGTATAGAAATCCTTCCAGACACGTTGTCTGGGAGGTGGTGTTTCCAGGTACAATGTCCAAGCACTAGCTTGGATACCGTTACTTGGCTTATGAGTTGAACAGAATAGCAGCGAAGGGCATGCTTCGCATGCCGGCTTGTGGACTGAAAGGTCTGGGTGGCCATCTGCTTCTAGGGTATACCAACTGTGCTTAGGTGGGATCCTCCAGTTCTTGTTTATTTTGGCTACTGTTTCTATTTCTTTAAAAGTAAGTTTATTTTCTGTAGCAAGGGTTCTTTTGTGCCTTTTTTCGCTAGCGCATCAGCAGCTTCATTGCCTTCAATGCTAACATGTAAGGGTATCCATTGAAGGTGAATTTTTGAGGTATTGAGAGTTTTTGGAGATAACCAATTATGTTCCTGCTTACTTTGTCTCTAAGTTCCCCTGTGTGACTCAAGTGTTGTATGGCACTTCTACTATGAGTAAGAATCCATATATCGTGATATTTAGTATTTCTGATGGATTTTAAGACTTCATAGATGGCTATAAGTTCTGATCTGAAGATTGAGCAAAAATCTGGGTTTCTTCTGTTCATTTTCTCATTGCCATCTGTGGTTTTAATGAGAGAGCCACTGCCAGTGTGTCCCAACTCGTCTCTGCTATCATCGGTATAGATAGTTATTGCATTTTAGGAATTTTATTAATTATTTCTAATGATAATTGTTTTAAGTATTCTGGATTTTGGTATTGTTTGTTGGTGGGTTCGTTTAAAGTGGCATTAAAAATAACATTTTGTTAGTGGTTCGCATGTAGATATTTTTTCAGCTAAATAATATTTTTCCACTTTATATTTTAAAAATCCATTTCTTTTGGCCAGGTGGAGAGGGCCTTCTTTTTTGAGTCTTATATTGGGTTCCCAAATAAGTATGTAATTGAAAGTTCTGTGTTTATTTTCATAACTGTTGATTTTGTTTATATATTTTGGCAGATTGTAGCTTATTCTATCCTTTAAGGGCATAATGTCTGCCTCGCAAAGTACAATATTATTAGGGCAGGTATTTCGAAGACCTGTAATAATTCTAGGTGCATTTAGTTGTATCCTTTCCAGTGTTTTTAGATTTGTTTCAGATGCTGTACCATAGATTTGATATCCATATTCCAAGATAGGTCTCATTAGAGATGTGTAAGTTAATTTTAGTGTTGTTGCTTCAGCTCCCCACTCTTCCTGAAATACATTTCAAGATTTTTAGTCGGTCTCTTCTTTTTCTAACAACTCCTTCAATATGTTTACTGGAGTTAATGTCTGGATCCAGGGTGTAGCCGAGATATTTAGGATGTTTATTATATTGTAATTGTTGTTCTTTCAGAATAATATTTGGTCTTATTTTGTAATGTTTCTTATCGGTAGTAAAAAGACAGGTTTCAGATTTTTGGGGGTTAAATTCTAATTTATGTTTATTCGCAAATTTTTCTAGGTGGAGAAGAGTCTTGTTCAAATCTCTTTCAGCTTTTTTTCCAGTTAGTGTTGCTGCTCCATAGAATAATGTCATCAGCGAAAAGTCCAATATTGGTTTTATGTGATAATTTTTCTTCTATGCCTGCAATAAATAGGGTGAAGAGATTTGGGCTAAGGACTGAGCCTTGTGGTAATCCTTGATACAATTTGAAGGTTTTAGATAGAGTGCCATTATATTTGACCCTGATGTATCTATTTTAAGGGAATCATTTATCCAAGTGATAGCTTTTCCATCAATTTTGAAATGTTTGTATAATTTTGTAATTAACTTGTTTTTCCATACCTTATCAAAAGCTTGTGTAAGGTCTAAAAAAAGCAGCTATTGTGTGGTTAGTTGGTTTTATGTTTTGTGCATCTTTTACCTTTTGTGTGAAAAATAAGAGTTGGTCTATTGTCTCACGTCCTTTCCTAAATCCATATTGTTCTTCTGGTAAGAGATTTCTTGTGTCGGGGTGGTAGGTGAGTCGTCTGAGTATAATTTTTTTTCCATTAATTTTCAGCAAATACTTGTGAGGGAGATAGGTCGGTAGTTTTTTGGGTCATCAGCAGATTTGTCAAGTTTTTAAATGGGAATTATTGTTGCATTTTACAGTCTTGAGGCAATTTTCCAGTTTTCCAGGAGTTATTGAAAATATTAAGAAGTCTTTCTTTTCCAATTTTGCCCAAGTTTAATATCATTCGGCCATGGATTCCATCTGGCCCAGGAGTCTTGTTTAGGTCAGTGTTTTCTAATGCATAAGCTAGCTCTTTCATATTGATTTTTTTCATGGAAAATATTATGAGTGCTGGTGACATTTTTAGTCATGAATAATCCTTCGGGCCTTTGTTTCAACCTTGATTTTACTACTTATTTGATATGAATTACCTAAAAGATTGGCAGCAATTTTGTCATTAGTTTGTGACTGGGATCTGTCAATTTGTTTTGCCAAATTCCAAAGTTTTGTATTTGGGTTTCTTGGGTTCAGGTTTTCACAAGTTTGTTTTCATTTTTCCCTTTTCACATTTACGTATAATCTTTTTTATTTTTGCATTCACAATGTTCAGTTCAGTTCTACAATTTGTTTGGTTTTGGGTGCTCTTTTTTGTAGTTCATTTCTTTTAGTTATAAGTGTTTGAATATTTTTTGCCTGGTGTGTATAATTTGGAATCCATTTCTTAATATTACCTCTTGGTATTGAAACTGTGGCTGCTTTAATAATGGTGTTTTCGAAAGATATCCAATTAGACTTTTTGAAGTTCCAGAATTTTTCTTAATTGAGCTGGTTTTGGTCTTGGTGCTAATTTCTATCAAATTAGGCAAATGATCACTTACAATACTTTTTAATATTTGCTATTTGCATTTGTGGAAAATGTCAGGATAGTAAAAACTTATATCAAGGGCTTGTGCAGTATTATAGCTGTAGGAATGGTGGGTAGGATTCCAATCATTTAAGCACATGATTGCATTGTCGTCAAATATGTTTGAAAGTATTTTGCCTCTTGGGTTTGGCATGGAACATCCCCATAGTTGATGTTTGGCATTAAGGTCACATACAATAAGAGTTGTCTGTAAGAAATTGAGCCATTGTTCCATCGTCAATAAGTGTATTGTTTGGAGGGTGATACATATTGTATATGTTGATGGCTTTGTTTTGATTGAGGTAGACTTTGTTATCTTGGGCTTCGAGGTCTAATGTGTTTGAAATATTAACGGCTATGTCCTCATAGTACAAATTCTTGATTAAAAATGCTAGGCCACCCCCTTTAACAGCATATACAGATGGATCTTCAGACCTTACCCTGAGTTATAGAGTGGCCGGAATTAACATAATACTGCAAGATGGAACTCACATCAAAATCAAAGAAGGAGCAGGACAGATTTCGTCAAACTTCACTTGTGAACTGACGGCTATCTGGAAAGCCCTTGATGTATGCCTTAACCAACCATCCCTGAATCAAGCAGAAGGAAATTTAATATACAGCGACTCCATATACGCTCTAGAAGCAATTTAGAAGGGCAATAATAAAATCACACGGAAAATACACTCGTTTCTTACCCAACTGGAACCATTGGAGAATAACTGCATTCTACAATGGATCCCTGCCCATGCTGGGATCGGGGGTAATGAAATGGCATCTGAATTGGCAAAGGAAGCCAGAAAGTTGAGCCAAAGGAAAGAACAAATGCCATTATTTGACGCTGATGCTTTTGAAAAATACAATATAATTGAACAAAAATAAGAAAAAAAATCAAAATGCGAAATAAACACTGAGAGAAAAATGACAAAAACTATAACAAGACTTAGAACAAAACACTATAAAGGAATGACAATACATCCAGATGGCACAATAACCTATAGGGCATGCAACAATTGTCCTGGTGTGGAACTTACACCTACCCACATATTCTCATAGACAGCAATGGCCGCAGCCTTGCAGGAATTTGACATAGACCCAGAGCAGCAGCTTTACACACCCAAGATAGTGGACATTGCTGCTGCTGTGATGGAGATGCATGGATACATCTGAGGCTCTTTATTGGACACGACAACAACAACGGCATTCCAGAGTAAAATAAATTATCAGAGATAGATACATATTTTTCAAATGAATTAAAATAAATATAATCGATACTGAGAGAGAGTTGAATTAAAAAAATATTAGAAATTTATTATCTTTGGAAACACAAACCGTATCTAAAATATCAATTCTTTTTTTTTTTTTTTGCTACATGTTTTAATTTGCATTTACCTATTTTACATATCTCTGATTGTATTTAAAAATTGTTAACCAATTCTTCATACTTTTGGCGAAGAGGTGTTTTATTAATTTGTTATTTGATGTTATTAGGGTTCTTTCCTGGTATTCAAAAAGGAAAAATACGTGTCGATCAGTTATATTTTTCAATTTATCAAACAATTTGGCCGCTGAATCTCTGATTTTGGTAGTGCGCCATCTGGCGAATAAAATTGTAACTAAAATCAATTTCGAATTTTTCATTATTTGCCATAAAAAATCCCATTGCATCCTGAATACAATGGTGTTTACCGCATTGCTCTAGCGCAAATATTCGCGGAGTTATTAATTTTTAAAATAGTGCGGGACTTTTGGATCACCCTGTATATACTAAAATATTCGTTATTTTTTGCTTCTTGTGTAACACCTATTTTTATTCTTCAAATATTAGTAGTTATATTTATTTTTTAATTTATTCGATTTTCCATTCATAGATGTTTTTACTTTAATCATCATCACCAAATTGCTTTGTTTTCAAAACATGTGAGTTTTAATTATTGAATTTTATTAATTCCTAATAGTAGATATTCCGTGTATTTTTTTTCTAAATATAATTGTTATTAACTTTTTATCATGATTGTTAGTATAGTTTATTATTATTAACTTTATTAACATCATGAAACGCGATATCCCAAACTCAGGGATATTTGCGCCAATACATTTCACTGCATTACAGCAATACGGCTATATACAATCCTGTTCAATTCATTATTTTACATAAATTAACTAAAGAAAATTGTCCAAAGAGAAAAACAAACAACAAAGCAAAACACACAGAGCAAGCATCGCAGTTCTTTTTTTTTTTTTCTAAGATTCCTTCTCTTTTTTCCAATTCAAGAGAAAGTTGTATATGTATTTACAAAATTGATCAAAATTTTTATACTTTTCTTTTTTGTCTACAAATTCATCAAGCTGTCCAATACGACCAAATCTATTTTCCCTAAAATCCCGGAAAATTGGGCACTCCAGAAGTAGATGTCTCGCGTCTTGAATTTCACCTCCGCAGAAGCATCCTGGTTCCTTCACGGCGCCGATAGTTGCCAAAAATTTCCCAAAATTGCCATGATCTGTAATGAATTGAATATTATAAAAATTTGGACGGAAAAATCTTGGAATTCCTAATACGAAAAAGCTTCTGAAAATTTCATTAGTGTTCTCAAAAATTTCATTCATTTTTGCGTGTAAGAATGATTTGACTATACTTGGAGCATGGGGTTCGTAAGTAATTAGATCTTCAATGGACATTTGAGCTAGATCAAATTTGATTATTCTGGATTCTATATAATCTGTTAGGAGTGGAATTTTTGCCAAGCTATGCACACAGTTTGATGAAGTGGTTTTGTATGCTCTAACTGCCCATAAAATGATCTGGTACTGCATGGAGTTCAGTTTTTGTTTACAACGATTGTTTACATATTTGAACCAAATTTCAGAACCGTATGTAAGTACAGGCCTAATGATTGTTTTGAATAAAGTTAACCTCTTTTCAGTGTCTAAACCCCACATATTGCCACTTAGTGAACATAATAAATTTTTCATACGTCCTGCCTTACACAGAATATCATTAACATGCGGTGTAAAGTTAACTTTGTTTTTCCATTTGTGATTAGAAAATTTCATTCCCAGAATTTTTACTTGCTTGACCGGCATTATTATATTGTTATTAACCTTAATAGGTATTTTTTGTCTGTTATGTAGGTATAGCATATTAGTCTTCTCTGTACTGATCGTTAATTTATTTCTATTACACCATTGGATCACATAATTTAAGGTGTATTCACTTGCGGTTTTTAGTCCTTCAATAGTCTTATTCCAGCAAATTATTGTAACGTCGTCTGCATAACATATAATATCTGCATTCATTGAATCAAAATTTATCAACAAATCATTTAGCAAAATATTCCATAGAAGTGGAGATAAAGGTCCACCCTGTGGACATCCTTTAGTTAGTTTCTTATAAAAAGTTTCTGATTCGTATGTAAATTTCACCTCCCTTTCATTATTCAAATAAGATTTTATGATCCGTATTAAATCTGAAGGAACATCATCATTATCCATTCTTTTTATAATAGCAGGCCACCATGCATTGTCGAATGCACCCGCAATATCTATAGCTATCAAGGAAGTCAATTCTTTTTGTTTATGTTTCAATATAGTTTCTATAATTTTATCCATTCCAGTAATTGTCGATCTAGATTTCATAAAACCATGCTGCCTTGAGCTCATTAAATTATTCTCTAAATAATAGTTACTTAATTTATTTTTTATTATATTCTCAAATGTTTTAGATAGATTAGATGTCAATGATATAGGTCTATAACTTTTATTTATTTCATAATTCGTTTTGCCTGGTTTTGGAATTATTTTTAAGAATGATTTTTTCCATTCATCCGGATAATATCCCATTTCAATACATTTATTGAATAATTTATGCAGAATTGGGATTATTTTTATTTTAGCCTGTCTAATCATATTGTTACTAATGTAATCAGGGCCCGGTGCTTTTTTAATATTTGTTTTTAAAATTGTTTCCTCTATTTCCTTAGATTCGATATAAACACTACTTTTATTTTTATATTTAGGCGTATAATTTCTAATCAAAATATGATCATCTTTATCCAAACCTCCAATATCATCCTGAAATAGATCGTTCATTAAACTTTTTATTTTGTCGGTCTTTAAATGATCTGGTAAATTATCTATTAGTGGTAATCCTAAATTTCTATTTTTCGATCTCAATGACTTGAATATCCTATAAGCATTACCAAATGAGTTATTTGAATGACTTTCTTCTATAAAAATTCTCCAACTCGCTCTTTTTGCCTTTTTACTTTTATTTAAATATTTATTTCTCATTGATTTATAGGTCTTTTCAAGGACCTTTCCATGTCGGTAATACAAATTTCTAATATAGTGGAAATCGTTTTTCATTTTCTCCAGCTTCCCATCCCACCAGTATGTATTTGTTTTATGATTTCCGCTTCTTGTCTTGACATTTAGTGACAGATAAGCTGCCTCTTTAATTATTTGTGTGAGAGTCTTTACAATGTTGTCAATATCTTTGATGTTTGACGCGTCGTTTATCATGGTGATAATATTATCTACGTCTTGTATTGTTATTTTTTCGGTAAATGTTTTCCAATCAGCATCTTTTTCTATAAATTTCCATGTTGAGTTTTGAACTGTCCTTTGCCTGTTAAAATTATGATAAATGTCAAAGGTTATTGCTACGTGATCTGAAATGTGCGTCAATATAGTCGTCTTCCAGTTTTGTACCAAACCTATTGATTTTTTGTTTGAAATCGTAAGATCTATAAAGCTAGAATTTCGGCAGGTGGGTATCTTAAGATTATGAATAAATAGGTTATGTTCATCTATGATGGAGTGGAATTTGAAACCATTGGAGTTTGTTGTCGGATCAAACCAGACTGGGTGTCTAGAATTAAAGTCACCACATAGTATAATAGGTTGTTGATTGTAGGTCTCCAGAAGCTCTTGGATAAATTTTCTATGAGTGTCATTAAATCTATGTGGATGTATATAAAAGTTTGCGATAATAGTATTTGATTTTGCTGAATTTAAAGAAGTGGTTGTACAAAAGGAGTTTGTGAATTTATTGATTTTATTAAATTTTAAACTCTTATTCATAAAGATCGTTGCAGTATAAATTTGTTCATCTGTCGTTGAATGCACTATTTGAGATTCCAAATCGAAAATTACATCTCTATCAATCAGATAAGGTTCCTGTATTAGGATGATATCTGGTGGGTTGTCTTTTATAGAAGCTTGAAGCTCATTCAGTGCCAAGATACTTTTTCTTACATTTTGTTGTAAACATTTAATTCCTTTTCCCTGCATGATATTCAAACTAAATAAACAAAAATCTTAGCTGCGAAATTTGCCTAATTGTCGGTTGGATCATATCTCGTTCGTTGGATAATTCTGTCTATCTGTATTTTGTATAGAGGACAGTCCGAGGAATTAGCTCTATGATTCGGCGAGTTTCTAAATTTAGGATGTTTTAGACAGTTATAACAATTGCAAATTTTTGAACAGTCATGAATTCCTTGCGCGCCGCATAATTTGCATATCTCGACGTTAGTACAATCGGCCAATTTATGGTTGGGATTAAATTGAAGGCATTTCTGACATTGTTTTACCAGAATCTTATCTTCCACAAAACAGCGTTCAAAGTCAGTATATAATTTATTATTCATATTTTTAAGGATTCGGTAAACCTTTGGAGAAACCCTAAGAACTATGTTGTGGTGGGGCTTATTCGATTTCATGCTAAACAAAACATGGATATCATTTTCCATTTCGTTCAATTCAGGGTTCATACTGCAGATTATTTTAGTAAAATTAGCGGTTTCTGTAAGTTTATTAACATTTTTGACTATTACTGTAGGATCTCTTGGTTTGGGGATAAAAATTTTGCTGATATTTGCGAGTTCCTCTGCCCTGCCTAACTCATCATTTAGAGATTCCATGTCTGATTCTGTAGGGGTCTTTATTATTACAGATTTCCTAGCATTTATAATTTTGTTAATCTTTATTTTTTTTCCTTCGTCCCTAAGCTTTTTAACTTTGCCTGATATAGTTTGATACATTTTTGTATTATCTTCCACATTTATAGGTGTTGCCACTATTGTGAACTCCTTATGTAAATTTTGTTTTTTTTTTATGTAATCTTGTGATGTTTCTGTACGAGCTACTTGAGCATATGTTGGAGTTGTTTTGACTAATTCATCTTGGATCCCTTTCAGTTTTTGGTCCATAACATCTGTAATTGTTGTTTTCATTAGTTCCAATATATCTTGGTTATTTATTTCTTTTAAAGTTGAAATACCATCCTTGGTTTGCCTAACCATAGTTGACAAAAATGTAATATCATTTTTAGTTAGATTTTTTTGATTTTGTTGAACCTTTTTGTCAAAATAGTTATAAATTTCATCCAACTTATCATTTAATGTTTGAATAATTATTTCCATATTCTATTTTTGCATATTTGTGCGAAAACAACAATTGAAAAGGCTTTCAAAATGACTAAACTCTTAAACAGCGATTGCCAATTAAAAAAGGTTATAATATTTTTAATTAAACAATTTATAAAACTTTTATAAATTATACAATAAGTAAAATGAATATTTAAAACAATATTTACCGGAACTAGCGGAGCCTAGCGACGCACGTCCGGTCAGTTTCGCCTCCTGGCGGGAAAATAGTCCTTTGATTAATTTTGTGTCAATAGTTTTGTTTCATATATTTTGAATTTTTACAAGCAAAACTCTTCCAAAAGTCAATAAATATTTTAATATATCTGTTATTTTCAATAATCTTATTCCAATACCATATCTTCTAAATATATAATTTACGCTATTAGTGTAGTTATTAAATTTATATATTCAATTTCCATCTATCGTTAAAATTTGTAAGTATTAGTAATTATTTTATTTATTTATTCAATTTACCTATTTTAACTTTTTTGCCTCAAATTTCCCTTTATATATTTATCATCAACAAATTGCTTTGCTTTTTAAAATTACTTTTATATTAATGAATTATATTAATTTTTAATGGTAGAATTTTCGGGTGTCTAAATCAATTGTTAATTAATTTTCTGCCTATAATCAGAATTATTTCTCTGTAGAAGTTTTCCTTGGGGATCTACTCCGGATGATCAGGATTTATCCGTGTACGTATCTGTGCACGAATGTATATACTTTGCTTAGAAAGTATTTATTTAACCTTTCTTGAAATGTGTTGCTCCTAAGAAATTAAAATAAACCATTTCAATTTCAAACCACTATCTATACTTAACAGGCTCTTAGGGCAGGGGTCGGCAAACTGCGGCTCTTTGGATATGAAGCTCTTTATATAGTTCCATACGTAAATATTATTTATGCGAGTACTATTTATTGTTGACGAGAAAAAAATTTGTGGCTCTTTAAAAATTTGTGACTTGTAATTTTTGGCTCTTCCTACTCAAAAGTTTGCCGAACCCCTGCCCTAGGGTCACTCGGCTAGTTTATATATATTGCTTTTATATAACCTGAATAAAATGACTATATATATATTGGGAGAATAGATTAAAAAATAATTATGTTAAACACTATATCGGGAAGATCAGTTTCTCCCCTTAATTTACATTTGATAAATTAAAAATACATTTGTGAAATATATCGATTTTTCGTACTATATTTTTAGCTTTATTAAAGTGGTGGTGGTGTGTCTTGTCCATGGAGGATTTTGTTGCTCCATGGAAAAGGGGGGTGGGACCATTGCCCCGTTAGTCAGCCACATTTGAGAGTTCCCTGTTGCCCTTCATGGTTACCGTAGCGGCTCGGGAATCACGAAGTCCCCACCGTACTTCGCCCTACAGGGCAGTCCCTTACTTGTGCTGCTTCTCCCGTCCGCCACGTAGAGGACTTCTGGGCAGGAGCTTTATTAAAGTAAAAATTTAATAAGGCTCAGAACTGACTGTCGTCCCACACCTGTGTTTGTAGACCAGGCCTTTATTCTAGTATTATAATAATAATGTATTATATATTAACAAAAATAATTCTCAGCAATACATATTAGCATTACATTTTATGACTCTAAAATAAGCAAATAGCTAATATTTTTTTTTACTTGCGTTAATATGTCCTTTGATTAATTTTGTGTCAAATTTTGGATTTTTTAAAAAGTGGCACAAACACACTTTAAGTTTTATAATTCTGTTTAATAAAAGAAAACTAAAAGTGTTTAAACAGCTATAATAATAAATGAATTAAAAACTATCAACTTAACACACAGTCACACCTCTGTTGAGAGACCATCTCTGTGGCTTATAGATCAATATTAATCATTTTTATCTTTCGGCAATGAAAAACTCTCATTTCAATAGTATCCCTTTATAATCATAGAAGTCTTTATATTATAAATGTTTAGTTATTTTGAGATAGCATGAAAATTCATTTAAAAATAGGATATGATTAATAATTTGGAAGCATTTTAAAACAATATGGCGAATTTTTCACAAAATTTTTAATGAAATAAAATTCTCAATTTATATTAAGGTGCAATTTATTTTGTATAATTAACGAGGAATTTAGAAAAAGCTATTTAAAACGGCGGTATTTTGCGTTCTGCGCTTCAAGAACCTGGGTTATAAATATCTCTCTTATTTACAAGAAATTGTCTTGAAATTAATAATGACGGCCAGCTCCTCTTGCCATTCCATAGTTTGAGGGCTGATAACCATAGGTTCCATAGGGATAGGGGTTGTAGGACTCATAGGAGGGAGCGTAGTAATTTTGCCGAACAGGCGCATAGGCAGTATATGGAGCATATCTGGGAATATATCCACGGGTTCTCTGACCACGTCCTCTGTTCTGAGATGTGTGGCGAGGAGGATGGGCCACGCTAACAGCCACCTGGGTGGACCCAATGGTATGGGTTGCCTCCTTGCAAGCCTCGTCTCGCTTTTCTTTAGTCTCGAAGGATAGAAAGCAGTAATCCTTACCTGTTGGCTTCTCAAGACGCCCAGGATTTCCATATTTTGAGAAATGGTTTTTGATTTCATCCTCAGTTAGAGACCCGATGTTGCGAATGTAAATCTTGTAGTTTGTCTTTTGGGGCAGGGATGCCTGAATATCGATTTTAATGTCTTTTACTTTATGCTCAGTTACTTGAAGGACCTTCTCGTTAGAATCTTTCTGGACATAAAGGACGAAGGCAAAGCGATTGGGTTTCCCATTCTTTGATTTCTCCTTAATAGTGACTTCCTTGACTTCACCATACTGTGATAAATAATCTTCTAGATCCTTCTGGGTAATAGTGGCATCAACCCCGCCAATGAATAGTGTCTGAACATTTTGAGTTTGTTCAGTATTCTTAGTTCTGTCTTCCTCGTGGGATTGATCTTCTTGGTTTAGTTTATAATCCATAGTCTCATCTACCTCGCCCTGAATTTCTTGCTGTGAAACTAGTTCAGATGTTTGTTGTTCCTGCATCGTCTGTTCTTCTACTCTCTGAGGTTCCTGAATACTGGATTCCATTTTTAAAATAATAATTTGATTCTATATATTAATGTATATGTCGATTTTCAATTGGTATGCTTAAGAAAATATGAATTCAAGAACACATAAAAAGGTTTGTGTCATTAAAAATGACAAAATTAATCTGTTATTATTTTATTCTCTCATTGATTTTAAGTGAGAATAATTTAATTATCTCTAAAATATATATATTTTTTAATTAATATTTATATATTTAAAACATATATCAACATATATAGTCACGACCGTCATTCCACCGTCAATCAATTCCTCATGTCACGGATGCGCGCGCATCATCATTATGATCATTATCATTATCTAATGATAATAATAATAATTATTATTATTATATTATTATTATTATTATCAACATATATAGTCACGACCGTCTTTCCACCGTCAATCAATTCCTCATGTCACGGATGCGCGCGCATCATCATTATGATCATTATCTTCTATAGAAGCTTCTATCTTTATAATTATGTATATTTACAAAAAGTCAATTCGCTCGCGCCTCTAGCAGTGAAAATGAGGGGTAATACCAGCTGACCTAATGTACATGTAAAGTTTGGAGCGGGACGTTTCACAAGAGTGACATCCACGGCTCCAATTTATAATTGTAACAAATAGTATTTGGATAAAAACATTCAATCGGGTAAAACACGGGCGTTGCCCGGGTCATTCGGCTAGTATATATATAGTCACGACCGTCTGTCGTGGCCTCTGTCACGGATAATATACAGTTATCATCGTCATGCGTTCTTAATTCTGTCACCGTTTGCTTTTGGTTCAGTGGTAGAATGCTCGCCTGCCACGCGGGCGCCCCGGGTTCGATTCCCGGCCGATACATTTATTTTTTTTTAACAATTTTTAAAACTCATTTATATATTATACAAGAATGACATCCACGGCGCCAATTTATAATTGTAACGAATAGTATTTGAATAAAAGCATTTAATCGGGTAAACCCCGGGCGTTGCCCGGGTCATTCGGCTAGTATATATATATAAGTCAAAATATATATATTGTTGCACCTTGAGATGTAGATAGTGTTTGTTCAGTGGTTTCCATTGTGCTGTAGATTAAACCAGAAAATGTTCTCCCTAACAGCTGACGCTTTTAGTTTGTCAAGGTTACAAAGAAAAAGAATAGCTGGCGCGAGCGCGCGCGCGCCCAGGCCGGCGTGACTGGAATAAATTATGTGTTAACAAATATTTACAAAACGATATTGATAAGTCTTAATAAGTAAAATTATTAATGAAATATTTACATATGTCGACTGTGGTAATATATGCAGTTATACCTGTCTATAGCGCCCCCTCTAAATAGCGCCTTCCTCTCTATAGCGCCAGATTTTAAATACATAGTACGATGAGATTTACATTAAAAGCAATGTGTCTATAGCACCCTATTTTGGTGAGTCTCAAGAGGGGGCGCTATAGACAGGTTTAACTGTAAATATATTTATATGTTTGTCGGCTATGCACGTCCTCAATGCGTAACTAATATGACTGATATTTTAACAGTATTACAGTATAGAGTTGAATCTGGAATATCCTTGGGGTATCAATCTCGAATATTCATGGAGTTATTCACAAATTTGCCAATTTCACTCGCAACCAGCGCCCCACTGCGGTAACTGAGAGAATTACGTCAAGGACGTGTGCAGTAACCGAAGTCTGAGATAGGTTTCGGTTTTGGCAGGAAGCTTGTGCTATTCCTTCAAAACAAGAGGATTTATCAACACAATTTTCTCAAATATCGTTGTAGATTTATACATTTTTATTATATTTTATATTTTTAAGGCAACATTTTAGAATTCACAAAATTATTTTATGTTACATGGTTTAAAATTTACAATCGATTATTTTAGAATATTTATATTAATGCTATTTTCTAATTTTTTTGTCAAATTTTGAATTGTATTACAATATTTTAGAATGCTTAACATTAATTTTATGTTTTATCATACACCATAAAGTGTTTTATTTCAAGCATTATTCGTAGGGCAAACATTCACTTGGGGAGATCCCGGATCAGGGGCTGGGTCATATTTAATAATTGTATCGAATTGTATTTGAATAAAAACATGTTTTAATACATCGAACTCGAGGGGCTTTGTCACCGACCCGAGGCCGCTAGTTGCGGCGACGGTTAATAGATGGCGTCTGGTTTTAGACGTCTATTTTGACGGGAGAGGCGGCCCTTGTCTCTTTAGATCAATTTCCTCCCGGCAAAATTTCCATATATATGTTGTAATCCCGAGTAAACCGACGTGTGAATAAACTGGCAGTCGCGGACTTGGGGCGAAAGTGGTGAGGTTTTTTCCACACGTGGACAGCAAGAGGCAGAGACAGGGTTAGATGTTAGCACCGAGCCAGTCGGAGACAGCCCACCGGACAGAGGTGGAGGCCATGACACAAATCTGGATTCCTAACACCGAGACAAGGATAGAGAGCCAGAAGAGGCCTGCGTAGATGAACACACTGTATCACACTCTCAACTAACACTGCTCTGTTTACCCCGGGAGGGGTCGCCTATAAAACCCCGGAAGGGGTCCCTTCCTGGGCGCGTCATGTCTTCTATGCTTTGCCTTGTAGCTGTTTCCAGACCACTCTTTTGCTGTTTTTTATTTTTTTTTTTCATTTTGACGCCATCATTATGAGTTTAAATACAAATAAGGATGATACAGTTTAAATTAATATAGATATAGCATACTAGACGAATGGCCCGGGCAACGCCCGGGTTTTACCCGAGTGCGTATATATTTTAAAAACGTTTTAATTCAAATACTATTCGTTACAATTATAAATTGGCGCCATGGATGTCACTCTTGTGAAACGTCCCGTTCCAAACTGTGTGTTTTAAAAATGTTTTAATTAAAATACTATTCGTTACAATTATAAATTGGCGCCGTGGATGTCTCTCTTGTGAAACGTCCCGCCCCAAACTGTGTGTGTCTTGAAAATATAAAAATGTGAATTTTCATAAAGATTTCATCATGTCGATTTTTTTTTTTTTTTTTTGCATTTCACCTACTAAATCGATAGAGATAATTACATTTGCAACATGAACTTAGGTATATTGACTAAATAGAAAACTGCATAGTAATAAAGATCATTTTTTAAAGGCACCATATCGTTTTTTTTTTCAATAAAATCGAAACAAAAATTAACGATAAATAACGATAATTGCCTTAAAAAGAAATTGCCTTAAAAAAAAAAGAAACATTCGCGGTAATTTTGTCTTGCATTCGTTTATACAATTATTATATACGAATGACCCGACAATTTTATACATTATTATATACGTTTTACCCGATTAAATGCTTTTATTCAAATACTATTCGTTACAATTATAAATTGGCGCCGTGTATGTCATTCTTGTATAATATATAAATGAGTTTTAAAAATTGTAAAAAAAAAATGCATCGGCCGGGAATCGAACCCGGGCCGCCCGCGTGGCAGGCGAGCATTCTACCACTGAACCACCGATGGTTATGAAAAATCCCATCCATGAGCTTCAGACAGACAGAATAAGGCAAATATATAAGTAGATCATACAAAATGTGGGGGGTGGTAGCAAATAGGAGCAGTGTACATTTTAATAAGAGGGTATGATCTTATAAATTATTGACACAACTAATCATAAGATATGTGATAAATATACTAACAGTATTATTATATCATAATTTAAAATATACTACATATATATATTTTAATTAAGAAAAGGATTAATTATATAAAAAAATGGGAGAAATATATTTGAAAAGTGAATAAAAAGCTGAGTGAAGAGATCAAACAGATATGTAAATATCAAATTTACCCAGCTTCCTGGAGCGTACATAAAATGTCCGCCACTCTACCCGGAGACATCAAACAAGATTACCATTTTGGCTCAGATAGATTTATATTTCACATCGCACACACGTACGACTGGATTATATTTAATTCAATATATATGTCATATTTTGGTGAGATAGAATTTCCTGAGATAGGAATTACTTGCTGCATGATATATGAGTATTATGGCAATGGTATGCAAATCTTGGAAATATAATGGAAATATTTATGATCACCTTTGTTTTAATTGATTTTATAAAAATAATTAAGGAATAAATACCTGACTGGAGTTATAAAGAATAAATAAAATAATAGATTTGATTAAGTATTTACATATCTACAAAACGACTTCACTCCTAGATTAATGGAATTCTTTTTCCTGATTGGTCCGTCCGCCCCCCGGTCCACAGGTGGTGAACGGTTTTAGCCTCCTTTAGACGTCTTCGTAACGATATTAACGTGTAGCCGCTACACTGTAGCGTCATTTTTGCCATCGGTGTGACCATGACGTTTTTATTACCTATTAATGCGATATGTAATAACGCTATACTAACTCAATCGATAGAAAACAGCAAATTCGATAAAATAGTGTAAAATACGAAAATACATGACTCTAAAAATGTAGCTGAATCAACAAATAATTTATTTAATCTTTCTCCTGAAGAGAGGGGCAGCGAGTCACTGAAACATCGAGTATTAAATAAATTATTGATTGATGTAGCTATAGTTTTCCAAAACCAACACACACACACACACACACACACACTTCCAACTAACAAATTATTTACAAAATTACTGAAAATAGTGGTTGAAGAACGCACTGAAGACACCAGAGAATAAAAGGAGACACCATTGTATTACATTTTTTGATCAAATGCATAAATAAGCCAAGACATTTATAAAGTCTGACTATGGAACGACCATTGTGGAATAATGGCGTCCAGACGGCTTGGGTGACAGTAAACAAACATAAGGTGGAATCCTCTGGTGTATAATAAGCAGCAAACATAAATAAATTCCGAGGATAAGTTTCTTTTATTTCAAAAATAATAGTCTTCGAGCTTTCGGGCGTAAATAGCCCTTCTTCAAGAAAATAGGAAGTAATTTTAAATTAAATTTTGAATTTCAAATAGAAATGTTTGTAAACAATTAGATGGTGTTTTTCTTTGGTCCTGCATAGCGTGAGTGAATCTCGTATCCACGTGATTTAGTTCTAATCTAAAAACTTTTATAAAGAGAGGTAGCTTTTACAAAGGACCAGAACACGGCTTGGTCTGCTACCCACCAGTCGTAGTTTTCCACTGTCCTCTTAATATGTATTGAATAAAGTTAGTTAGAAGGAGATTTTTACCCCCTCCTTTCTGCTATTTAGTGATCTTATTTAAATTTCTGGGGGCAAAACACCTCTCTTTATAAAAGTTTTTAGATTAGAACTAAATCACGTGGATACGAGATTCACTCACGCTATGCAGGACCAAAGAAAAACACCATCTAATTGTTTACAAACATTTCTATTTGAAATTCAAAATTTAATTTAAAATTACTTCCTATTTTCTTGAAGAAGGGCTATTTACGCCCGAAAGCTCGAAGACTATTATTTTTGAAATAAAAGAAACTTATCCTCGGAATTTATTTATGTTTGCTGCTTAGTAAACAAACATGCCTGCGGCGCCAGCCACCAACAAAGGACCAGAACACGGCTTGGTCTGCTACCCACCAGTCGTAGTTTTCCACTGTCCTCTTAATATGTATTGAATAAAGTTAGTTAGAAGGAGATTTTTACCCCCTCCTTTCTGCTATTTAGTGATCTTATTTAAATCCTTGCAACAGCCCACAAAGAATCATCACAGCGAATTCTTCTACCGAATCTCGCTTCAGTGTTTTGTGAAACTATTACCCTACACTTCTTCACAACCATCTTAGAGAAACATGTTTAAAGAGGCATACCAGTCTTAGAACTGAATTATACAAAATTAATAAAGGTACTAATATATTTCATCGTAAAAAGAGAGGCGCATGTGTGTTAAAAAATAGAGGTATCTTTGAAATATATTGATGACCTACTGTAGTGACTAGGTAAATTACCACATACATACATCACCACACACAACGTTTATATTGAGAATGAAATATCTGACTTTAGGCGTAAAGAATAAAGAAAATAATATATTTGATTAAGCATTTATATATCTACAAAAAAACTACAGTCCTAGATAAATGGAATTCTTCTTCCTGATTGGTCCATCCGCCCTCCTGTCCACAGGTGGTTGACTATGAATCGACCATCTTAGAGGAGCATGGTTGAAGAGGTATACGAGTCTTGGAACTGGATTATACAAAATTAATAAAGGTGCCAACATATTTCATCGTAAATAGAGAGGCGCATGTGTGTTTAAAAATAGAGGTATCTTTGAAATATATTGATGACCTACTGTATTGTCTAGTTAAATTACCACATACATACATCACCACATACTACATTTATCTTACATTCCATTAGTTCTACGATTGGCTAACATTCAACGTACATTTGTTTTGCATACTATTGTTCCTTTATCTAAAACACCAGTGTACCAAATATTTTCATCTTTAATAGCTATAAATGACGTTAAAATCAATATATTCGATTGTATTTTATATGTAAATCACATATATTCAGATATATGTTTTTCATTATTAAGGCCCACAGAGATAACAGAATTTACTATTTATCGAGTGCAAGGAATAAGTGAAAATCGTGATTGGCCAACCCAAACAACCATCAAAATATATCAACTGCCACCGTCCAATCGAATGGTTCGCAAAAGCCATTAGGCAAATGGAGGCATTATTTGCAATTCAAAGAAGTATATCGGTGGTCAAAAGTCGTGAAAATAAATCACAGAATCGCATCAACGTTTGCCTTTAGGGGAAGATTAAAATTAAACAGAAGTGTGTTTAAGTGGGAAATGAATTACCAAGGAGCTTCATTTTCTGAGAGTTTTCTTTTTGGTTTACAAAGTTTCTCTTTGCTCAGTTATCGGTTTCTAAGATGGGATTGGGAACTATCTAACAAGTCATCGTAGCTCTGATGTTAGCCTATCTATCGTCGCAGTTTGTTTCAGGATAGATATTTCTTAGTCAACTCTCTTTATGCCACGCATCTATATAATTATTTTATATTCTCAAAAGAAATATACATTTTTTTCTATATGTGAAAAAATATTAATAATATTTTTTATGTCAGATATTGGTATTAAAATAAATAAGGCATATCCTGACCAGGCTCCCATGAGTTTTTTACCCTGTTCCCTGGCTAAATCATCGTTTAGTTGATTTATGTTCCTCTAGATGGCGCTATGACATATAAAAAGCTCGTGTGAGCGTGGTCAGGATATGCCTTTTTTTATTTTCTATATGTATTTCTTTATGAGAGTATGTAATTAAATATTTGTAATCATTAATATTTATTTTCAATATCATCTCCCTTTTTTCTTTATTATTATTTTTTAAATATTTCAGAAATTAAACACCTATTATGCTATAATAATATTTCAGCATGTTACTCATTCTGAATATATTATTTCAGAGATTCATTAAAACACTAGTGATTTCACCCCCACATAAACAGACAGAATTTGACTTGTATATAAACCACATATATGTTATTTAAATCAAATACGTAATTGTATCTAGAGGCATCTCTCCTTTCAATTATACGTACATTAGAACGATGCATTATCTTCATTACTTAATAAAAACTTCACTAGTGGTGTTGAAGAAAGAGCCACAACACCAGTTTTGGAAAATTCAGACAAAAGCCAACCTGTATATTCTTAAAGGAGAAATGTCTCTCTTGGTACATGAATATAATCCTCTCTAATGTCCCCTTCATTTTAATTAAATGAAGATAGGTCATATCAAAAATTTCGATATATTCTAATGAAAATATGAATCAGCTTATATTCACGAATCATTCAAAAATCCGAACACATATGCCAAGGATTATTAAATCACAATATCTTATCTGACTTGAACTATCCCCGATTCTTAAGACGCCAAGACCTTTCAAAACATCAGCCTCGTTAGTTCTGTTCAGAAACACCTTTCTACAAATACACTTATGGACAAAACTTAAGGAAGTGTAAAATCTTTAATGTCAACTCACGTCAGTTTTTTTTAAGGAGGCAGAGGCAATTTTGTTCATACTTGGTTATCTCGTTTCTTCAATAAAGGTCACTGTATATCAAAAAGCTTTCATAGTTAATATCTGATTCCTTATATAAATGCTAAAAGGTGCAACTTCCTTAAGTTTTGTTCATGAATGTAAATATCTCTGTCAATGTTTTGTCTTTTACTATAAGACTTGATAATTTAAGACTTTACGAAATCTCAAGTCAGATAATAACTCTAAAAAAACGTATATGCATATTTGATATATCTGTTACTTAAGCATATAATCCATCACCCTTTATATCAGACCTATACTTCTCCCTGACCACTGCCCTTCATGTATAAGGTTGTCCCAAAAGTTAGTGTTTTTCTTAAAACGTTGATTTTCTTATTACTTGGTGAATAATATTATTACGGCGAATACATAATACATAGTACAATTACTCTAAACATAATACAAAGACATTATACATAACGGCGAATAATATTGGTATTTCAAACTTTTTGCAATTGTTTACGAACTTTTGGGACAATATTGTTTTCTATATATAAACGTTCATCTTCTGATTTATAATTAAAAAATAAAGAATCCATGACTATCTTTCTTGTACAATTCTATTTCTCTAGCTTTCAGACTAACATGCCCTTTAGCAGGAGAAATTAGTAGTATAACTTCTAGTTAACTACTATATACGCCGACCTGTATAGTTAACTAGAAGTTACACTACTAGTCACTCTCTCTCCTGTTAAAGTACATGTTAGCCCGAAAGCTATAGAAATTAAATTGTGCAAGAAATTAAGCCCTGGATGCTATTGATATTTAAATGTATTTCTATGTATAAAAATATATAATACCTAAATTCTCATATACAAATAATACTCAACGAGCAACAATTATATACAGGGTGATCCAAAAGTCCCGCACAACTTTAAAAATTAATAACTCCGCGAATATTTGCGCTAGAGCAATGCGGTAAACACCATTGTGTTCAGGATGCAATGGGATTTTTTATGGCAAATAATGAAAAATTCGAAATTGATTTTAGTTACAATTTTATTCGCCAGATGGCGCACTACCAGAATAAGAGATTCAGCGGCCAAATTGTTTGATAAATTGAAAAATATAACTGATCGACACGTATTTTTCCTTTTTGAATACCAGGAAAGAACCCTAATAATATCAAATAACAAATTAATAAAACACCACTTCGCCAAAAGTATGAAGAATTGGTTAACGATTTTTAAATACAATCAGAGATATGTAAAATAGGTAAATGCAAATTAAAACATGTAGCAAAAAAAATGATATTTTAGATACGGTTTGTTTCCGAAGATAATAAATTTCTAATATTATCAATTCAACTCTCTCTCATACTGTACACAATTTTAAAGAATGTGTCCCCTCAAATAAAAATATTTTTTAAATCGACCTTTTGCGTTGAAAAACGTGTTAGTAAAATCATTTTGTATTATTTTTTGCACAAAATTTCTAAAGTTATTGGTGTACAGAAAATATTCCTTATGCTATTTCTTCTAATGAGCGAAAAGCGAAACACTAAACATAAGGGGAAGAATTGTGTGTACCAGTGCTATTCGAGAAGTTATAACACTCTGGTTTGCACGACATAATATGTGAGCAAATGACAAACAAAAAATTACTGTTCACAAAAAGAAAAAGTCAAGATGTGAGGACAGCATTTATTATCCCCATATCCCAACACAAAGAGCTGCAAAATATTGGTAGATAATATAATACATGGCAGCTTATATAACACATGAGGTAATTGCCTTCTCTCTTGTATTAGGTCACAATCCTTGCTCAATGTAGCACCCTTCATTCTCAATCACCGCCTGCAGACGATAAATGACAGAATGGACAGCATTAAATAACATATCTGTTGAAATTGATAAAAGGTGCCATCCGATAGAAACCTTCAACATGGCCAATATGGTAGGCCAGCATCGATAAACACACGATTTAATGTACCCCCATAAACAAAAATCGCAAGGCGTCAAGTCTGGTGATCTTGGAGGCCACTGGTATATGGCGACTTATCCCACGAATTTCACCGAACGTATCCTTCAGCAATTGTTTGGCACCGCGGAAGATATGAGGAGGTCCTCCAACTTTCATGAATGTTATTTCGCTTAGTGCTTTTTCCCTGCAATATGGGAATACCCTTTTCTCTCAAAAGTTGAACATAACGTTCACCAGTTACAAAAACGGTTTTAAAAGTTCTTCCATTGATTTTTCAAAGAAAAATGGCCCAATAATAAAAGAAGAAGTGAACCCACACAAAACTGTAACTCTAGGCTGATAAAGTGGCATTTCTGTAAAAATCCTAAGGTTTTCTGTTTCCCAAAAGCGGCTGTTTTGAATGTTAAATTCTCCGTTTAGAGAAAAGTGAGCATCATCTGTCCACAGAACATTCGACAGCCAGTTTTCATCACTATCAATTTGCCGGAAAACCCATGCAGCGAATTCTTGACGCATCTCAAAATCGCCAACTTTCAGCTCGTTATATCTTTGAATTTTGTATGGGTACACACAATAGAGACATTAAGTGAAGCCTCTTCGGATATCACAATCATACACGGCGATTTTAACGCCAAAAGTTCAACTTGGGGATCATCTGTCCAGGATAACAAAGGTCACCGACCTCGACCTTACACCATTAAATAAGGGAGAGAACACCTATATATTCAAGTCCACAGGCACAGAATCCGCAATAGACATCACAGCGATAAAATTTCAACATAGCACCCACAACACAATGGAAAATCCTGAGAGGTGCAATCAGTGACCACAGACGAATTTTAACAACCCTAAACTTCAAAATTGAGAATGTCCAATAGAATAAAAAAACATGGAACTTTAGGAAAGCTGACTTGAAAAAATTCACAGAAAAGCTTGAAGAACTGTGCAACGAAAAATTGAATTACAGAACGCTTGACAAAAACTTGGAAAACTTCTCTTCGAATATATCAAAAGCTGCAAAAGCATCGATACCTAGAGGTAGACGTAAAGACCTGCGGATACCTCACTGGAAGAACCACAGCATCGAGGCAATGATTTCAGAGAGAGACAATATCAATGAACTTCTTTAAAAAATAAAACAGAAGAAAAGAGAAAGGAACACATTGAAATTAGCCACAAAATAGAACAAGAAAATTTGGATATGCAAACAAGAAAAATGGCAGATTTCTGCGAAAAAATGGATCCAAGAAAGGACAGCCAACACTGGAATATAATTAGAGTGTTAGAAAACAATCAATACCAACACCAATCCTCCAATACTCTAACCGATATGAATAGAACAGCGAGAAAACGAGAACAAACAGATGGCTGACATAATTGCTGAATATCTTTCAAGCACTCCCATACTCAAATATACGAATGAAGACAGGACTCTAAAAATAATATAAACCAGTTAGTTAAACAAGCAAGTAACTTCCATCAACAAGATATTTTCTCGAAAGACTTCACACTGAATGAGCTAAACTCATCAATAAAAAAATCCAAGAGATCACCAAGAGATAATCTAATGTTTGGTCAAATGATTAAACACTTTGAAGACAAAGCTAATAAACAACTCCTACGAATACTAAACATTTCATGGTAAACTGGTAAACTACCAAAGAATTGGAAGATATCAATTACTGTGCCAATACTGAAACCAAACAAAGATGCCAAGGAATCCAATAACTATCGGCCAATACTCACCAGCATACTTTGTAAAATAACAGAACGAATTATCCACTCTAGGCTCATAGTCTGGCTCACTAACAATAATAAAATAAACTTCTACCAAACTGCCTATAGATCCTAGCACTGTACGACTGATCAACTGTTCTACTTCTGTCAATCAATAGATTATTTCCAGGAAAAACCGCCAAAGAAGACCACGGCTATATTCCTTGATATGACCTCAGCTTTTGATCGAGTATGGAGGGAGAAATTACGTGAAAAGCAGCACAACATCGGAGTAAGAGGAAAAACCTTAACCTGGATTGCAGACTTCTTAAGGGGAAGAAGGTTAAAGGTTTGGGTCAATGGAGAATTTTCCAAGGAAGGAAGAACATGGGCTGGTGTAACTCAGGGATCTGTGCTCAGTCCTCTACTCTATCTGCTATATATTAACGACATCCATCCTTACCTCACTGAAGACTCAAAGGTTGCCTGTTATGCAGACGATATAGCCATATGGCACACAAGTAGCAGCATAGAAAAATCGTAAAAAATACTGAACACATCAATGAGAGGACTGGAGAAGTGGGCAATGGAACTCCAAATGACCATAAACCCAATAAAACCAAACCTATGCGTCTTCTCCACTGACAGGGAAAAAGGCATAAATATAACCACAAAATAAGCATAAACAAACAAATAATTGATAAAATTAGAAATCCAAAATACCTAGGTGTGATACTGCAGTCCTGGATCTTTCCAGTTGGTCTCGAGGACCACGCCATCACCATCTCCTAAGCGGCGAAGTCCGCGATCTACGTTTTCATCGTAGATCGCAAAATGCGTGGTGTTGCTGGAGACCCACTGGCGATTCTCCACCAAACTCTGCAGCGCTGGCAGAGGCGCCATATTCATTGTACATAGTGTATATAATGCATATTATATTTTTTAAATAGTGCAGACTGTGCACTTTGCATGTATTGACAAGATGGCAATAAAATTATTTTAATTGTCATTGATGAGGAATTGGAATTTTCAAAACACATAATTAGCACCTCAAATATAGCTACCAGAAAACTAAACATTCTGAGATGGCTATGTGTAACAAATTGGGAAGAAAAACCCAGAATTCCCAGAACAACAAAAATCACCTTAATAAGGCCGATAATGGAATATGCAACACCGGTCTGGGCTCCCTCAAGCTCATCACTAAAAGTAAGACTAGACACTGTTCAAGCAAAAGCGGCCAAAATAATCACTGGTGCTGTTTCATCCACCAACAATAAGAAAATTCAGAGAGAATGTGTTCTAGACCTTCTCGCTCGAAAGCAGAAGATAAAATAAAAACAACTTGGATCGGCACTTCGGAAACGAGGAACCAGAGGACGAGATCTCTCTGAACACTTGTGGTTTGGTGGATCCGCCCTTTTCTGAGAATGAGGTGAAACTGACGGCTTTCAAGTTCGGGAAAAGGAAATCTCCTAGTCCCGAAGGGATCGATAACACGGTCGTGAAAGCCCTGTTAAGAATGCACCCATCACTTCTTGCCAGGTTTTTCAATAGGTGTCTGGACACTGGTACTTTTCCTGAGGCATGGAGGGTTGCTCGAGTAGTGCTTCTCGAAAAGTCTGGTAGAAAGGGTAATTCTCCTAATGATTATCGTCCGCTTTCTTTACTAGTGTGTCTAGGTATGGTCCTGGATAGCCTACTAGCTCAGCGACTGAAGCACTGGCTAGAGAGTAATGAGCTCCTTTCCTCTTTCCAACATAGTTTTAGGGAAGGGAACTCCACAACCACAGCTCTGAACGAGGTGTTAGAGGGGGTTGAGATGGGCTTAAATAAGGGTGCTTGGGTTCTTTTCGTGGCCCTGGACATTGATGGTGCGTTCAACTCCATGAGCTGGAACAAGCTGATGAGAAATTTGATGGACATGGGTTGTCCTGATAATTTGTGCAGCTTGGTTCGTGACTTCCTGAGGGATAGACGGATTAGCCTCAGTTTTGGTGGGCGGAAGTTGGAAAGAAACTGGGCTAGGGGTTGCCCCCAGGGCTCTTGCTGCGGACCTATTCTGTGGAATATCCAGGTAAACACCGTTTTCCAGGAGGAGCTCCCTGAGGGAGCCTGGCTGGTTCTCTATGCTGACGACTAGTTCCTCATCATTGAGGCTGCTTCAAGAGCGAAAGCTGAGAAGTGTGTTGAAACTTCTCTCCAAATCCTCTCGAATTGGGCCCATGACTCTGGCCTTAAGTTCAATGTCTCCAAAACTAAAGCCCTCAGCTTTAAACCTAGGGACATAAGAACTAAAAGGAAAGGGATCAAATGAGAGCACAAGCCGGCTATCCGGATGAAAGGACGGAGGGTAGTCATGGGGGTGGTCATTGATGACAAGATGGGTTGGCAATACCAGGCGGAGGAGATGGTGGCGAGAGGCAGGGAGGCGTTGTGCAGGCCTGTCCTGGTTGGCTCTCAACAGGAGGGGGGGAGAAGGAGGGTACTATTTTTAGCAACCTCTGCCTCTCCTGTGTCGAGCCAATCCTGCTATAACAGGGATCAGAAGGTGGCAAAAACTCTAGAGAGCGTGCAGAGGACAGCGGCACTCAGAATCACAGGGGGATATCGCACTACCAGCAGTGAGGCCTTTTTGGTCCTCGCTGGGCTTATTCCCCTGGGATTGAAACTAGAGGAGGAGACCATCAGACAGAAGATCTGGGAGAACAGGGAAGATGCCCTTGGACTTGAAGCGGGTGCCCTGGAATGGAAGAGGGACCCAAGGAAGCCTCCGCAGTGGTTGCCAAAGTGGAATTGGAGTCCTGGAGGGCCGACAGGGATTGGCACGGAGGTTTTCACTGATGGTAGTAAGTCTGGAACCAATACTGGAGCTGAAGTAGTGAGTTTCACTAATGGAGAGCTGATCTTCCCAGAAAGCTTAACACTCAGAGTGGACGAATTGGTCTTTTCAGCCGAGCTGGTTGCGATCAGGGTAGCCCTCAGAGTGTGTGCCGAGAAGAACTTCAGCCCGGACCGCCTCTATTCAGATTGTATGTCGGCCCTCGTCGCCATCAATCTGGTGAAAGGGCAACTCGCGCATCAAATAATCCAGGAGCTGGAGATGACAACGCGGGCTCCGGAGCTCTATTGGGTTAGGAGACACAGCCTCATCGAAGGTAATGGGTTCGCAGACAGGCTCACTAAGGCAAGATTCTTTAGAGATAGATCACTGAGGATCCCAGTGACCAAGAAAGAAGTTTATAGGAGGATCAGGGGGCACGTCCAGGACTTATGGTTGTACAGATGGAGGAACAGTGTGAAGGGGAGAGAGGTATATTCAATTGGGTAAAAACACCCAAGTACCTCTGTAAGGTAATGTCCCACAAATTCATTAGGGTAGTTCGGGACATGGCCCTTTCCCAGGAGTCTCCACAGATTTAAAATTAAGAGAAACCCTGATTGCGTCTATGAAGAAAGGGATGTGGATGCACGCCACTACGTCTTGGATTGTCCAAGGGTAGTGGGTGTGCAGGAAGAGAGAAGGAGGGCGAGGGGCGCGATCGAGAGTAAGCTGCTGAGAAACCACAGCAAGCTTCTTGAAAAAGCCCACGACGTGGCAGCTGAGCTTTTCCTCAGCTGTTAGTGAACAGAGTCGACCGGGGGCCGCCTCCCCGCGGTCCCTGCTGGACACAGTAGATAGTGTCCTCTTTTGCTGTGATTAAAGGCCACCGGTATAGAAATCCTTCCAGACACGTTGTCTGGGAGGTGGTGTTTCCAGGTACAATGTCCAAGCACTAGCTTGGATATCGTTACTTGGCTTATGAGTTGAACAGAATAGCAGCGAAGTGCATGCTTCGGATGCCGGCTTGTGGACCGAAAGGTCTGGGTGGCCATCTGCTTCTAGGGTGTACCAACTGTGCTTAGGTGGAATCCTCCAGTTCTTGTTTATTTTTGTTTTGGCTACTGTTTCTATTTCTTTAAAAGTAAGTTTATTTTTCTGTAGCAAGGTTTCTTTTGTGCCTTTTTTTCGCTAGCGCTTCAGCAGCTTCATTGCCTTCAATGCTAACATGTAAGGGTATCCATTGAAGGTGAATTTTTGAGGTATTGAGAGTTTTTGGAGATAACCAATTATGTTCCTGCTTACTTTGTCTCTAAGTTCCCTTGTGTGACTCAAGTGTTGTATTGCACTTCTACTATCAGTAAGAATCCATATATCGTGATGTTTAGTGTTTCTGATGGATTTTAAGGCTTCATAAATGGCTATAAGTTCTGATCTGAAGACTGAGCAAAAATCTGGGTTTCTTCTGTTTATTTTCTCATTGCCATTTGTGGTTTTAATGAGACAGCCACTGTCAGTGTGTCCCAACTCGTCTCTGCTACCATCGGAATAGATAGTTATTACATTTTTAGGAATTTTATATTAATTATTTCTAATGATAATTGTTTTAAGTATTCTGGATTTTGGTATTGTTTGTTGGTGGGTTCATTTAAAGTGGCATTAAAAATAACATTTTGTTAGTGATTCGCATGGGGATATTTTTTTCTGCTAAATAATATTTTTTCACTTTATATTTTAAAAATCAATTTCTTTTGGCCAGGTGGAGAGGGCCTTCTTTTTTGAGTCTAATATTGGATTCCCAATTAAGTATGCAATTGGAAGTTCTGTGTTTGTTTTCATAACTCTTTATTTTGTTTATATATTTTGGCAGATTGAAGCTTCTTCTACCCTTTAAGGGCATAATGTCTGCCTCGTAAAGTACAATATTATTATGGCAGGTATTTCGAAGACCTGTAATAATTCTAGCTGCATTTAGTTGTATCCTTTCCAGTGATTTTAGATTTGTTTCAGATGCTGTACCATAGATTTGATATCCATATTCCAAGATAGGTCTCATTAGAGATGTGTAAGTTAATTTTAGTGTTGTTGCTTCAGCTCCCCACTCTTCCTGAAATATATTTCAAGATTTTTAGTCGGTCTCTTCCTTTTCTAACAACTCCTTCAATATGTTTACTGGAGTTAATTTCTGGATCCAGGGTGTAGCCGAGATATTTAGGATGTTTATTATATTGCAATTGTTGTTCTTCCAGAATAATATTTGGTCTTATTTTGTATAGTTTCTTATCGGTAGTAAAAAGACAGGTTTCAGATTTTTGGGGGTTAAATTCTAATTTATGTTTATTAGCAAATTTTTCTAGGTGGAGAAGAGTCTTGTTCAAATCTCTTTCAGCTTTTTTCCAGTTAGTGTTGCTGCTCCATAGAATAATGTCATCAGCGAAAAGTCCAATATGGGTTTTATGAGAAAAAATTCTTCTATGCCTGCAATAAATTGGGTGAAGAGATTTGGGCTAAGGACTGATCCTTGTGGTAATCCTTGATACAATTTGAAGGTTTTAGATAAAGTGCCATTATATTTGACCCTGATGCATCTATTTTTAAGGGAATCATTTATCCAAGTGATAGCTTTTCCATCAATTTTGAAATGTTTGTATAATTTTGTAATTAACTTGTTTTTCCATACCTTATCAAAAGCTTGTGTAAAGTCTAAAAAGCAGCTATTGTGTGGTTAGTTGGTTTTCTGTTTTGTGCATCTTTTACCTTTTGTGTGAAAAATAAGGGTTGGTCTATTGTCCCATGTCCTTTCCTAAATCCATATTGTTCTTCTGGTCAGAGATTTCTTGTGTCGGGGTGGTAGGTGAGTCGTCTGAGTATAATTTTTCCATTAATTTTCAGCAAATACTTATGAGAGAGATAGGTCGGTAGTTTTTTGGGTCATCAGCAGATTTGTAAAGTTTTTAAATGGAAATTATTGTTGCATTTTTACAGTCTTGAAGCAATTTTCCAGTTTTCCAGGAGTTATTAAAAATATTAAGAAATCTTTCTTTGCCAATTTTTCCCAAGTTTGATATCATTCGGCCATGGATTCCATCTGGCCCAGGAGTCTTGTTTAGGTCAGTGTTTTCTAATGCATAAGCTAGCTCTTTCATATTTATTTTTTTCATTGAAAATATTATGAGTGCTGGTGACATTTTTACAGTCATGAATAATCCTTTGGGCCTTTGTTTCAACCTTGATTTTACTACTTATTTGATATGAATTACCTAAAAGATTGGCAGCAATTTTGTCATTAGTTGCTGGTGTACCATCTGTATTCTTAATCATATTAGTTTTTTCAGTTTGTGACTGGGATCTGTCAATTTGTTTTGCAAAATTCAAAAGTTTTGTATTTGGGTTTCTTGGGTTTAGGTTTTCACAAATTTGTTTCCATTTTTCCCTTTTCACATTTACGTATAATCTTTTAATTTTTGCATTCACAATGTTCAGTTCAGTTCTACAATTTGTTTGGTTTTGGGTGCTCTTTTTTTGTAGTTCATTTCTTTTAGTTATAAGTGTTTGAATATATTTTGCCTGGTGTGTATAATTTGGAATCCATTTCTTAATATTACCTCTTGGTATTGAAACTGTAGCTGCTTTAATAATGGTGTTTTCGAAAGATATCCAATTAGCCTTTTTGAAGTTCCAGAATATTTTTTAATTGAGCTGGTTTTGGTATTGGTGCTAATTTTTATCAAATAAGGTAAATGATCACTTCCAATACTTTTTAATATTTGCTATTTGCATTTGTGGAAAATGTCAGGATAGTAAAAACTTATATCAAGGGCTTGTGCAGTATTATAGCTGTAGGAATGATGGGTAGGATTCCCATCATTTAAGCACATGATGGCATTGTCGTCAAATATGTTTGAAAGTATTTTGCCTCTTGGGTTTGGCGTGGAACATCCCCATAGTTGATGTTTGGCATTAAGGTCACCTACAATAAGAGTTGTCTGTAAGAAATTGAGCCATTGTTCCATCGTCAATAAGTGTATTGTTTGGAGGGTGATACATATTGTATATGTTGATGGCTTTGTTTTGATTGAGGTAGAATTTGATATCTTGGGCTTCGAGGTCTAATGTGTTTGAAATATTAACGGCTATGTCCTCATAGTACAAATTCTTGATTAAAAATGCTAGGCCACCCCCTTCAACAGCATATACAGATGGATCTTCAGACCTTACCCTGAGTTATGGAGGGGCCGGAATTATCATAATACTGCAAGATGGAACGCACATCAAAATCAAAGAAGGAGCAGGACAGATTTCGTCAAACTTCACTTGTGAACTGACAGCTATCTGGAAAGCCCTTGATGTATGCCTTAACCAACCATCCCTGCATCATGCAGAAGGAAATTTAATATACAGTGACTCCATATCCGCTCTAGAAGCAATTCAGAAGGGCAATACTAAAATCACACAGAAAATACACTCGTTACTTACCCAACTGGAACCATTGGAGAATAACTGCATTCTACAATGGATCCCTGCCCATGCTGGGATCGGGGGTAATGAAATAGCATTTGAATTGGCAAAGGAAGCCAGAAAGTTGAGCCAAAGGAAATAACAAATGTCATTATTTGACGCTGATTCTTTGTCAAAATACAAGATAATTAAACAATAAATAGGAAAAGATCAAAATGCGAAATAAACATGAGAGAAAAATGACAAAGACTATAACAAGACTTAGAACAAAACACTATAAAGGAATAACAATACATCCAGATGGCACAATAACCTATAAGGCATGCAACAATTGTCCTGGTGTGGAACTTACATCTACCCACATATTCTCATAGCCAGCAATGGCCGCAGCCTTGCAGAAAATTGACATAGACCCAGAGCAGCAGCTTTACACACCCAAGATAGTGGACATTGCTGCTGCTGTGATGGAGATGCATGGAGACATCTGAGGCTTTTTATTGGACACGACAACAACAACGGCATGCCAGAGTAAAATAAATTATCAGAGATAGATACATATTTTTCAAATGAATAAAATAAATATAATCGATACTGAGATAGAGTTGAATTAAAAATATTATAAATTTATTATCTTCGGAAACAAACCATATCTAAAATATCATTTTTTTTTTTTGCTACATGTTTAATTTGCATTTACCTATTTTACATATCTCTGATTGTATTTAAAAATTGTTAACCAATTCTTCATATTTTTTGCGAAGTGGTGTTTTATTAATTTGTTATTTGATGTTATTAGGGTTCTTTCCTGGTATTCAAAAAGGAAAAATACGTGTCGATCAGTTATATTTTTCAATTTATCAAACAATTTGGCCGCTGAATCTCTGATTCTGGTAGTGCGCCATCTGGCGAATAAAATTGTAACTAAAATCAATTTCGAATTTTTCATTATTTGCCATAAAAAATCCCATTGCATCCTGAACACAATGGTGTTTACCGCATTGCTCTAGCGCAAATATTCGCCGAGTTATTAATTTTTAAAATAGTGCAGGACTTTTGGATCACCCTGTATAATTCGTTCTTATAAAATAAATGTAGTAATTCTAATGTCAATAAATATTCTGAATCTATGCGCCATTCTTCGATTGCTATCGACTGAGTATTTGAGACAATGAAGTGAAACTACAGTCTCACATGTCCTTGTTACAATGTACAACATAAGGAACTCAAGCAATTTCGTTAAGATTTTTGATTGGTGAAATGATAGAGATCTTTTTTTAGGAATATAAAAATAGTTCAAACATTACTGCTTTAAAAACGAAATTTTATTTTAAAATAAAAAGTTCCTAATTATTTTTTATTTGTAAAAACAAAGATTATCAGATTATTATTCATTCTCATTTAGTTTTCTGATATCTGTATAAACATAAATATCGAATATACACTCATGGACAAAATTCAAAGAAGTTGTACCTTATAGCATGTTTTTTTTTTATTACTAATATATTTTGTTATACTTTTAATTATTTTTTCAGAGAAAGTTAGAATTTACATGTATGGTAAATCCGCCGTTATATATGCAAATAAGGAGTAGTTTATACGTACTTAAAATATGAAACTTCGTAAGTGTTGCCCATGTGTGTATTTCAAAGTAAATATATCAAAATGATTAATATATATACTTTAAAATGTTGTTCCTATTCAAGCATCTTGATCAAGTTCTACAGAATGGTATCTATCACAAGGAAGGCAACAATTGGTAAGATCTTGGAGATCAAATTGATTGAATAGTGAAGGGGGCTTATTTAAATTCCATCCAGTGCTGCTAACCTAACCTAATCTGTATTAAGACATCGCCTCCTAGCGCTCCTCTACAGAATTTAATCCCTTCCTGACTATTTATACAAGTTAACACACAATAGTTAAGACTCACGTGATCGTCTAATGGGACCTAAAAATTCATCTAACACCTATTCTGGTGAAATGTGGAAGAGCTTCAATATTCTGAATATACTCAATATTCATATTATCAGAATAGAATATTCCCTGCTTATAAAAAAAACTATTATTTAAGTCCAAAATAGTACAAAAGTTAAATTGTACCGGGGGATAAATTAAGAAAAAGGCATCTCATGATCGTTCAACTACAAGTTGTTTATGGCTTGCGCCATTCCGACAGATGGCACGAGCCATCAGCAAATTTTAGTTCCACGATCAGGAGATGCCTTTTTATTATCTTATTCAAGTGTTTTTAGGGTGGAAAAGTGAAAGGAATCCTTAGAAAAAAAAGATAGATGGCCAAATTAGACAAATCACTGAACTGATCCTTGAAGAAAGCTGGACAGAGGTCGAATGAAATGGCTAAAATCCATCAGCGAGGTCACGAATTTCCTGAGACGGAAGAAATAATAAGATAAAACACATTGATAGAGCCGTCTGTGAGAAATGAGTTATTTTCTTCACGTCGTCCTGGTTCTTTTTAGAAGTATACTGTAAATATCTTCACCCACGATGCATTTACACTCATGGACTAAACTTAAGAAAATGGAAAGTCTTTGATGTCGTCTGTTTTTTTTTTTTTTTTATGAAACAGAGGCACTATTGTTCACACATGGTTATCTCGTGTGTCTTCAATAAAGGTCACTGTTCTGTTTCAAAATCACTTTATTAGGTACCGCTCAACAAGAGCAACCTAGTTTATGATATTGTAACATAAGAATGAATAATATGTGAAGGTTATTCACATATTAAGCAAAATGTTAACGCGGGATTCGATCCCGGTTTATGACTGTCGGGAATCGAGGGTGTTACCCACTCGTCCACCGACTTCTTTGTATAAGTAAAAGGTCACTGTGTATCAAATATCTTTCAGAGTTATTGTCTGAATCCCGATATACATGCTAAAACGTACAACTTTCTTAAGTTAGGTCCATGGGTGCCCCTTGACTTGAAAGATGTGAACCTCACTCTTGGAAATAACCACACGACTAAATTAATTATAGCATGACTTAAACATCCTCTTATAGCGCTGTAATATACTGTAATATGTACTTTAATGGAAAATAAATAAAATTATTTGAATATAAAATGCTTTTCTGCCCTTCCTCACCGCCACAATTGTTCACAAACATTATGGCATGACATGAAACAACTTCGAAGTTGCAACAACGCGATAATTCTATTAGTTCAATCATATATACCAATGGATAATCAATCCTCTACAGCTTATTGTTCTTTCAATGGACTCAAATACACTTCAATACACTCATGGACAAAACATAAGGAGGTGGAAAATCTTTGATATCACCTAAGGTCCGTTTTCTTTTTTTAAGGAGACAGAGGAAATTTTGTGTACACATGGATCTCGTGTTCCTTCAATAAAGGTTACTGTAATATATTTCAGAGTTAATATCTGAATCCCGATATACATGTTAAAAGGTACAACTTCCTTAAGTTTTGGCCATGAGCGTATATATTTTTTAAACTCAAAATTCATTTTTGCTTTTGCTAGACTTTTAAAAATACTTTTTTGAATGGAACTCTTTCGACAATATCATATTAATTTAATTTGGCGTTTAACACACAAAAACAATGATTTTCATCAGGATTTTAAAATATTGAACTTACATACTATCATGTGAACATATTTTTAGCAATTAATATATATTTTACTTTATTTATTCATGACAATATTTTTTTCTGGTGGAAGTGGTTTATCAAACTATCCTACTGGCCAAAATGTCATTTTGACACAAATACAATGAGTGTTGACCAGGCAGATCATCCCTATCTTCTAGAATGAGAGGACACACGACAATTGTTTATAAAATAAATTCTTTAAAAACTCGTTCTTCATTTTTAATAAATGATCTAACTTTCCTATTGATCTCTATGTAACCTATTATAGACAGAGAAATCTCAAGAAAATCTAGGACCCTTCTCGACCAATCAGATATAAGGAAATGGTCGATATCTTCTGTTAAGAAATAGTCCCATTGGTCAATTGATTTTAGTTTTCTATTCCCTCCCCACTACCTAATATATTTGAAAAATATTATGGTTTAAAAAATGATCCATTTTTCTCACATTTTCTCATATTATTTGAAGCAAAGAATGTGATAAAGTTTTTATTTCAAAAATCGTTTTTGCATTAATCTTCAATTTAATAATTTCATTTTTGACACAAGATTAGAAATCTCTCTCTTTGGAATTTATATAAATTCGAAAACTATTATGATATTTATTAATTTGGTATTATATATATAAAGATAAATTCATATTGCGCATGAAAATACGTATATATAAAATACTCATTCCAAGAGTCTAGCATCAGTATCACTATAAAAGGAAGATCGAAAAATGTAATATTACAGCGGTATGGTAGATTAAACTGACGAAACCGCTGAGAGGGTTCACCACTGATGAGCCAAACCCTCCCATTAAATTTTCCATTGCAGTAAGGGCAGTAGAAATTATTTTATTTTTAAAAGAATCATACAGGTCTATAATAGTTCTGAATTTTCATAACAGAGGCGCGCTAATGCATCATAACATATTGCGAATAAACAACAGGTATAAGAATATTTTAAAATTGTATACACTAAGGCAAATCGAAAATGTTAAACCCAGAAGAAACATGGTGGAATAATATTCAACTTGGCATGAATGTAAATTCTATTATAAAGATCAAAGGAATAAAAATAAAAAGAATTCAAATGTTTATCTATTTTAAATGCTATACAACAATGATTTAATCATTGATATAAAGCAATAACGTGCCATCTATATATAGGAAATGAAAGCATTAAAGCACGAATGTTTCTTTTACACATAAAACAAACTTCTACTATCCTCACTGTGAAGAAAAATATAAGAGGGCTTAGGTCATCAGTGATGAACCCTCTCAGCGGTTTCGCAAATTCAATCTATCAGACTGCTTATTTGAGCTCTAATACTGCATTGGACGATTATGCTTATATATGCTGTACTGAAGGGTGGAATCTCACAAATGGTATTCAGGCAAACTCCATACATAGGTTCTCTAAGACAGCAGAAATATATATAAGTATTTAATCATCCAATACACGCTACAATAATTTGAGATAAATTCTATGTTTTTACTTCAACTAAATTTAGGTGTAACGTTTGCTATATACACTAGTGTATATGATTATCATAGATTTACATCTTGGTATACTGCAGAGAACACACATCAAATGAAAATTATCTCAAATTACTTCACAAACGTCATTTCGCAATGCTAAAAAACAACGACGAACAGGTTGTCCGGAGGGAGTAAATAGAGGGTTGAAGGAAGAGTGGTATAAACCGTCAATTTTCGATGATCCGGGATCAAATCCCGCATTGAGAACTTTTTTATGAAGAAATATTGTTTTTAATGTGCCTTAATTGTTGCGCCAGTGAGTGAAAGTAACCAAACGGGACCCTAGCCTATTTGCAAGTGCAAAATTCGAACTGCCTTCTACATGTGTAGATATGTGATATACTTACAGTAAAAGAGCAGTTGCTAACTACCCAGTATGATTATCATGGTCTGTACCATGGCCGTGTACTTGGGATATGTATTATTTCTTTAGTTATCCTGTTACAATGTAACGTCCAAACTTCGTTTAGTTTGAAAAAGTAAATAGAAGTATAAAATGGAAGAGACAAATAATATATTTTTAAGAATTGTAAAATGAGCGAAGTCACCTGTAATTGGCCGGTTGACAATGTTTTGACCCTGTCGCAATCCTCCGAGATGTCTGTCAAAGAAGGTTGACATTTTCCTAAGGCGATTATGGTAACCAGAGCCTCATATTACACTGACTCCACCCAAGCTTTCTCAATTTTCTCTTTGAAAACTCTATGAAGCATATTTCTATGTATTCAAACATATCTTATGACTTTTATGTCGTGAAGGAAAATATTTTAAACACTTTTTTATTTATATAGTAAAACACCTCTTATTAATATAAGCCATTTAGACAAAGGTATAATGATCTTAATACACAAGTGGCGTGATCTTTTATGAGGTACTAGCGGACCCGGCCACGCCCTGCTGTGGCTAAATTGTAATATGTTAAATTAACATTATACTAAACTATTCAGTACAGTAAAGTCAATATTCACTTATAAAGATAAAAATGTTTTAGCAGATCTAAAGCCCTACGGGATTGAGAATGGAACGTTACGCTAAAATTTGAAAGTGAATTTTATATATATAGATAATATAGTCCTTCATTATAATCATTGATTATAATCACTGCATTAATAAATGTCAGTGAACTCGTTTATATGTATTGTTTTTTGTTTTCGAGATATTCTAATAGAACGTTCGCACATTTTCTGTAAAATATCTATATATGCACAAACACAGAATATAATCACTAGGTCTTAAATTCGCTATATTTATTGCTATAAATATTATTCTAAAATAATTCGCCAGAAATCGTCCTGATAGTATACTACACAGCGAACCCGGCCACGCGTTGCAGTGGCTAAATTGTAATATGTTGAATTAACATTATACTAAACTATTCAGTACAGTAAAGTTAATATTAACTAATAAAGATAAAAATGTTTTAGCCGATCTAAAGCCCAACGGGATTGAGAATGGAACGTTACGTTAAAATTTGAAGGTGATTTTTATATATATAGACAATATAGCCCTTCATTGTAAGCATTGATTATAATCACTGCATTAATAAATGTCAGTCTTCCCAGTATTCTTTTACCTATGTATGGAAATTTTGGTTTGAATTAGTGAACTACTGCGAATTTGTAGACGAATGACCCGGGCAACGCCCGGGTTTACACGATTAAATGTATATTACATATGGAAGATGGACGTAGTTCCCGGAGGGCACCCGCGAGGTCACTCTGTCCCCGCGCAACTGTCCAACCGGGAGCGCCCCGCGCCGTCAAAATCGTCACGCGTTCTAGAGGGCGCTGCTCGGCCGTCAGCCGGGAGATCTCATTTACTCGGTGGGGGGGGGGGCAGGGAGGTCACGTGCTGCGCCGGCAGCCAATCGTCGCGCGCCGCCATCCCCCGTCTGCCGCGAGAGGGGCGCAGATTGCGAGTGAATTTACGTTTTATTGTAAATAGAAATGCAACGAAAGGTTATTTCTAAAGAGTAATTAGCCATAAACCATCCCTGTAGTATACTAAACATCTTCCCAAAGTTTCATCACGATTGGTTGAGCGATGTAGAAGATTATCACTCACGGACGGACTCACGGACGGACCAACGGACCAACCAACAAACATCCATTTTTATATATATAGATTAATAATAACGAAGCAATTTTACTAGTACATAACTTTTTATCATGAGTTAATCATTTCTTTTTCTAAGACAAGAGAGATATAAAATTAACAGAATACTCCGTTAATTGATTCATAAAAAGCATAGGGCGCCCTCTCCCGTCAAGTTAAACGTCAAAACTAGACGCCATCTATGCCTATGTTTTTATAGATCAATTTCCTCTCGACAAAATACCCATCAATTAATGGAGTATTGCGGCTGTAAAGATATAGATATATATATTTTTAAATAGAGCAATACATAAATAAATATTTAATTAAAAAGGCATATATTGGATCAAAATATCATTTATTTTACCAATGTTTCAGTTGGCTGAACGCCAACCTTTATCAAGGTGTTATAACATATTTAATGTGTGTCAATAACAATTGTGGCCCTGAGTTTGTGGTTGACATACATTAATATGTTATAATACCTTGATAAAGGTTGGCGTTCAGCCAACTGAAATATTGGTAAAATAAATGATATTTTGATCCAATATATGCATTTTTTATTATATATAAATATAGATATATTTATCAGTAAATTTATATTTCTTCCCAACCAATAAGAAGGTATAATAAATTACGATTTTTTTTCAGATCAAACAAACTTCCTATTGTCTTTACTGCGATTAAAAATATCGAGAAAATTTGGTTTATCAGTGGTGAATCCTCTCAGTGGTTTCGCCTCACTCCTTCCACTTTTTAAAACTTTAATTTTGGACGACTATCTTCATATGTTCATACATATAATCAACCTGCAAGTTGGTGTCTGGAATATTCCTGCTCTCTCAGAGATTCATTTCTATCATGGTGTTATAGAGTCTGGTTCTGATGTCACGGTGATTATAATTTGTTATTTCTTAAAATATTTCTTAAAAATCATATTATCTACTATATAATAAATGTTTATCTAGTGTTCGTTTTATTCGCCCGTTGATTAGTTCTCTATTATAACGTGACTTTAACCGGCCAATCATCGTGTGGCAGGTTTTTTTCAACTCATTGGTTGTATTGAGCAAGGCAGTACACACTATATTAAATATTTCCTTCATATCAGCAACATTCCGGTCCCTTGCCTCAAGGAAGTAACGATACTCGGGGTTAAGTTTGACTCCCGCATCTCTTTCTCCTATCTTACTCATGTTTGTAACAAAATCTCGAATATTCTCCCCGTCTTTACTACTATGCATACGGCTATTATGGACTGAGATTCGAGGCCCGCCGACTCATGCATATTACCGTTTTTAAACCCGCCTCAACATACACCGTTCCCATCTGGATCGACGCGGCAAAGCCAGAGCAGGTAGGAACTTGCTGCGGTTAATTTAGAGAAAGTTCTGTATTAACTCCATTCGTGGTTTCCGCACGACGCCCACTCTTACTTCCATACCTCTGATGCGAACTCTCCCTTTGAACTTGAATATTTTACTACGTTCTTCTATTAATAAATCATCAGGCACTTTCCCATTTAAAATTAAACGCCCTCTTCGTCCCCCTACACATATCCTCCTCCTCAATTCTTACCTAGAATCTCACATTCCCATAAACCACCAGTTCACCCCGATGTAATCTATTTTACCGATGGCTCTAAAACCTCTACAGGTATGGGCTAAGGTTTTTCAAGACCTCCACACTTTATTTTGTTCCTTTCCTGGAAGTCTCCATCCCTCCATCAAAATATTGCTCTGTCTTACAGGTCGAGAGCTTCGTGTTACTCTCTGTATTGAAAGAAGTGTTTTCCTTCCTTTTCATCTTTTTTTTTTTTTGCAATATTTTTTCGACTGTTTGTCTCTTCTCTTACCCCTGTCTAACCTGAATTGTCGTCATCCTCTGATACACCTCTGTTAAAGCATTCTCTGTGAACTTCTATCATCACGTAGGATCACACTCCACTGAGTTAAAGGCCAATCTGGAAATCTGGGGAACTATCGGGCGGGGGGACGCAATAGCTATATCTCCAGAAATAATGGCTCACATATTTTCTGACTGCCCTATCCTAGAAGTTCCTGCCTCTATACCGCTTGTCTCAGGCATAGGCAAGATATCTTAGACTTTAAAGGATCTTTTCTGGAAATACAAAAGCTAGAAAACTGTCCTAATATTCTCAAAAACGAAAGCGAAAGATTTATTCTCTCTAATAAACCGTTCTCCACCTCAAATTTATCAATACTTGGTTATCTCGTGTCTTCAATAAAGGTCACTGTGTACCTAATATATTTCAGAATTATTGTCTGAATCCCGATATACATGTTAAAAGGTATAATTTTCTTAAGTTTTATCCGTGAGTGTACGTGTCATACTTTAAACACGAAATGTGTAATGCAGCGGTGGTATAGGCGCCATTTACATATTCTCAGTTATGTAATTGTATATATAGACTTTGATTACTATGAGGATAGTGAACCTTACTCCTGTAGAGAAGGGCTCCGAAGTCCGAAAGTTTGATTTAATTAAATAATATTTTGCAAGACACACCTTCCCTGAATTAATTTTAAGTTATTTTCAATATTATATTCAATTTTAAGTTATTTTCAATATCATCATGGTTGAAAATTACTCATTTATCATCCATTAATTAATATGGATTGTGCGCTCTGTCATTGTATTGACAAGATGTCGGTTAATCATTTTTTAATTAACGATTGTCTTCGTAGGTACTCTGTTTTAAAATATAGAAGGACATTTATTGGAAGTTCGTTTTTCTACTTTTGGGATTAAGTATTTTCCTACTTATCCATATTGTGATTTATTTAATTAAAGATATATTTATATATACAGTAGAACCTCCCTTTAGCGGACACCCTGCTAGCGAACACCTCTCTATAAAGGACAGTTTTCATTTGCAAAATTACCATTTTTACTATTTAGCAACTCTTCGGTAAGAGGACAGCTCTCCCTAAAGGATACTTTTGCTCTGCAATTAGGCGTCCATTACATGGAGGTTCTACTGTATTCATATTGATTATACTTTGTTATAGTATTACATATATATTAATATATTACATTGATTTGCTTCTTGTTCGGTAAATTTCGATGGTTATATGTAATTCACTTTTTAAATTCTAGGTATAGTTGGCGCTCGATTCTTCTCTACGAAGGATCTGAACAACCACCGTCTAGGCAACCAATCTTGTACACACTCTATTAACTTCGTTTTCTAATCTTATTTATGTATTTCGTCTCAGTTTACAGGTGTTACATTCGAGTTACCTTGTCCTTGCTATTTACATATGGCGAGTTGGTGGAGTAGAGGTGGCCCCCCAGACTTTACAGGAGGGCAGCTTTTTTCTAATCACAAATATACAGACAATTTATATACGTGAACAGATATTGTTGGTCAAATATATATGCAAAAAATATATATATATGTACAAATATATATATATACAGATTAATAATAATAATAAAAACTCCAACACTTCTCATTGTATAGAATGTAATTACAGATTATAAATTGAACTTTAATGTTCAGAAAGAATTTTTAGGGTTTTTTTGGTTCGATTTTTTCTCCATTACCTCTTCCTCTAATAAAATTTCCCAAAGTTTTTCCCCTTTAGTTTTTGTGATGATGATGATAAAGAAATCTATCATCATCGTTGAGGCGCGAAGAACTCCCGAATCTGCGTCGTTCGGCCCAAACCAATTAAACCTACCTGTCAATAAAGAATTAGCCCGGAAGTTTGGACCTTGATGATGGGGCAATTTCCGCTTTTTTATTGCATCACAGGTCGTAGAAAATCTCTAAACAGATAGCAGAAGATTGTAGTTCTTTTTATTCTAAAAAATATTAATAAAAATATATCATATATATGTTATATTTATTTATTTGACATATCGGACGCGATATCCCAGCTCGGGATACTTGCGCCTAAATACATTTTAGTAGTAGTCGAAAGATAATAATAAAAATATTATTTTATTTAAAAAAAAAATTATATTTCATAGATTCAAATATTCTGTTTATATCTACCACCAGATGTCGGGACTTTCCCTATATAAAACCGATTGTTGTTGTTTCCCGATAGCCGGCTAAAACCGTTTTTGTAAATTATGTAAATAAGTTTATTTTTTTTTTATTCTTACGCCTTAAGCCAGGCAGTACCTTTATCAAATTATGTTTTCTATATTCCATAAGCTCAATTAAAGCTATTTCTAATCATTACTATTTTTATTATTAAACTTTCATAAATTTTAACCACGACTGCATTACAATAGCATAATCCTCAAGATAATCAAAAATCAACAGAAATCTATTTTTTATATAATATATATATAGTTTAATGAAAATAGAGCAATCCATAAATAAATCTTTAATTAAAAAGGCATATATTGGATCAAAATATATTTTATTTTTACCAATATTTCAGTTGGCTGAACGCCAACCTTTATCAAGGTATTATAATATATTAATGTGTGTCAACATTAATACACACGTTAATATGTTATAATACCTTGATAAAGGTTGGCGTTCAGCCAGCTGAAATATTGGTAAAAATAAATGATATCTTGATCCAAAATATGCCTTTTTAATTGAATATGGGTTAATATATTTCCGGAAATATGGAATAAGGAATGTTTTCATTTATTTTATGGTTATGTAATTAATTTGATATACAAACTTTCGAAGTTCTTTTTTTTTTTTATTTCTCAAGCATGTAAAAAACGAGAGACAACGGTTCACATTAGAATAGAGATAAAATAGGTATTTCTCTTTTCTACCTCCTTCACCTTAAAGGAAAAAAGCACTAAAATATCAAATTCTATTTCCTTCATAACTATGAGGTAGAAAAGGGAAAGACCTATTTTATCCTTGTTCTAATATGAAAGCTGATGGCCTAGATCCTACTGATCCCAGTATAATTTCAATTTTGCACTATTTTTCACACACATATATAAACATGTATTATTCTATTCAAAATCAGAGTTTGTTTTGTCTTTTAAAAAACAACCAACTTTCCTCCATTAAGGATCCAATTTGGGCTTATCTAAAGAGTTAACGTTTATAGAATATTCACTGTATAAATGTTTTCTTATTATTACTATAATTAACCCTAGTACACATGGTATAGGCCATGGTAATTATGGTGGGTAGAAGTTGGCGACTGTTTTTACTATGGATATATCAAGATAGTGATCATATTTAGATTAAAACAAATAGATGTTGTTTACATGCTTCGTATAAAATAATGAGTAATGGCAGTGAATTGTAAGACTCTACAATTCAGAAAAGTTTATGAACTATGCTATACTGAGAGAATAGTTATTTAGAATTATTTTTGTTGTGTTTGTGTTTTGTGTTGTGCTTGAAGGAAGCTTTTACATATCCACATATATTTATGCACATTAAATGAACATACATGTATATAGTAGGGCCTCCTTTAATTGTAATTTTCCATGCTTCTATTTACATTTAAGAATTTATTTTTCCTAATACCGAGATATAATTATTTTACTATTTGTAAAACGAAGTTTGACAAGCTTTACCGCGAATGTTTTTTTTTTTAACAAAAATCGTAATTTATTTTAAGGAGAAATAATGAATATTTCTATCTTTAGGGATGAAGTATGAAAGGATGAATTGTGAAGAGTAATGATGAACGGAAAAATAAGTGTCCAGAGAGGGATGGGAATAAATATATTGTATTATATATTTTTAATATTGATTCGTCCTAAACATATCTATATGAAAATTGTAAAAAAATAAATAATTCTTCGCTATTTTTGTTCTTTTTTTACTTAAAATAATTCCGTAATATCCTTATTACAATCATAAAAATCTGGGAGGATTCACACCACTGATGAGTCAAACTCTCACAAAATGTTTCTCATCGATGTAGGAAAGTGTTTTAATTGAAAAATTCACTTTAAATTGCCTCTATTTTTCCATTTATTATCCGTGAAACACAACTCTCTCTCTCTCTTTTATCATTATATAATCATATTTATTTATATTTATTCTGTATTTAACCTTATATAATCTTATATGGACTTTGAAATAAAGTAGTTTCAATCTCATTCTCTCTCATTAAAAACATGGACTCATAGATTAATGCATTATTTCATCTCTCGTATTATTTTGTGAACTATTTAAGCGTTTTAAGAAAAAAAAAAGGAATTTCTTGATCGTGTGCAACTATATAATAAAATTTGCTGATGGTTTGCGTCATCTGTAGGAATAAATATCATCTTATCGTTGATTTATAATTATTCCATAATTGGCCATATATCATTTATGAATAAATAAAGCTAACCACGTATACGTTTCAGTTACACGATTGGGAAATGCCTTTTTTCTTAATGTATCCACTTGATCCCAGTGTAATTTCAATTTTTTGTACTATTTTCATATTTATAAACATGTATTATTTTAAAGAGACAAAGGTCGCCTCTCCCGTCAAAATAGACGTCAAAACTAGACGCCATCTATTGACCGTCACCGAAAACTAGCGGTCTCGGGTCGGTGACAAAGCCACAACACCAGCTTTGGCAAACTGAAAAGCGTCCACCTAAAGATCATGGTTTCGGGCTAATGGCCCTCGTCAGTCTAGGGCGGACTTTATTCCATGAAATCCACACGGGATCTAATGGAATCTTGACAATCTGCCAAAGAGGTGTTTAGCTGGCAAAGTGGCTGGGCCAAATCTATGGCTAAAATCTTTGACGGGAGAGGCGACCTTTGTCTCTTTAAATCAATATCCTCCCGGCAAAATTTCCACCTATATTTTAGCCATAGATTTGGCCCAGCCACTTTGCCAGCTAAACACCTCTTTGGCAGATTGTCAAGATTCCATTAGATCCCGTATGGATCTCATGGAATAAAGTCCGCCCTAGACTGACGAGGGCCATTAGCCCGAAACCATGGTCTCTAGGTGAACGCTTTTCAGTTTGCCAAAGCTGGTGTTGTGGCTTTGTACCCAACCCGAGACCGCTAGTTTGCGGTGACGGTCAATAGATGGCGTCTAGTTTTGACGTCTATTTTGACGGGAGAGGCGACCTTTGTCTCTTTAAATCAATATCCTCCCGGCAAAATTTCCATCTATGTACTATTTTATTCAAAATCAGAGTTGGCTTTCTCTTTAAAAAAAACAATCAACCTTCCTTCCTTAAGTATCAAATTTGGGCTTATCTCAAGAATTAACGTTTATATAAAATATTTACTGTATAAATGTATCATTATTATTACTATAATTATCCCTAGTATACATGGTACAAGTCATAATAATCATGGTGGGTAGTATTTAGCGACTGCTTTTACTATAAGTGGACCACATTTCTATACACATATAGAAAGCAATTCGACTTTTCACTTACAAATATGAGAATTCAAAACTATTATAGACGCGTGTGATTATTTTAAAAATAAAACAATGTTCTACTGCCCTTACTGTAATGAATAATTAATGGAAGGGTTTACCAATGATGAGCCAGACACTCCCATTAATTTTTCATTGCAGTAAGGGTAATAGAAAATTGTTTAATTTTTAAAAGAAACATACGCGTCTATAATAGTTTCGAATTCTCATTACAGATGGCGGGCTAATGTATCATATTATAACTTACACATATGCCAGAATCCCATTGTTTACTTACACTTACTGGTAGAGTTGGACTTTTTTCAAGAATCGGGGAGCATTGGAGCAATTTTTTTATTCAGAAAAGAAGTAGTCAATACGGGATTCGATCCTAGTTCGTGGCTATCGGTAATAGACTGTTGATGCCACTCGTCCTCCATGTATATAAATGGTGAGGAATCAATATGGTGTTATCATTAAGAAAGAGGAGGAGAAGAAGAAAGAGAAGGTGTTGGAGATAAGAAGGAAACAATAAAGGAAAGGATTTGCGGGAAGGTTGCGATGATCCTCCTAATTTGAAGTAAGCCGGGCTCGGATCAGAACATTGTCATCCGATAGTCTCAGTTGGCGACAATGGACAGCGGGGTTAACTTAGATAAATAAACATTTGTCCTCCCTCTCACTAACTAGAAATGGACATTGTCGCGACATTCCAATCTCTATAGAACAAACCTCCCTCTATTCCATCTCGACGTGTTCACTTTATAGAATTATATAATTGTATGTATTTCTACTATCCTCAAAGCTTATCTCCATAGTTCATTTAAAATGCCGCTTTCCAAGAGTCTAGCTTCAATATCGGTGTAAAAGGAAAACAGCCAAATGCAATATTACAGCGGTATGGTAGATTAAACTGGCTAAACCGCTGGAATAGTTCACCACAGATGAGCTAGGCCCTCCTATTATAATATATCATTGCAGTAAAGTCAGTAGAAAATTGTTTAAATTCAAAAAGAATCGTACGCATCAAAAATATTTTAAATTTTTTATAACAGATGGCGCGCTACTGCATCATAGAATATAGTTTGTTTAGAATGGTCTATTTCAGTGATAACATATCAATTACATACAGATATATGTTGACGCTCTAGGGAGGCTGGTCGATTTATAGAGGTTGCTGTCAAAGTTTTAACTGTATATAACAGTCTTCTACTGAGACGCTCTTTCTTTGCCCTCTCTCTTTCTTTCTAGACCCCCTGTTATAGTCTAAATAAAATCTACAGCGCAATCATAGACTCGCCATGATGTAGACGGATGGTGAAGAAAAGTAGGAAAGATGGAACAAGATTGATATTGGTAGTTAGGGAAATTATAGAAATTATGAAGGCAAAGAGCAAGTGTATGATAATGGTATATAAGTAAAAGGATATTTAAAAAGAGTGAATAAATTACTGTGATAATGAAGAACTGTAAGATGCGAGTTAGCTGAAAAAGCCTTGTTGCAAGTCCCAACAAAAAATAGCAGCTATAAAAAGTTGTTTAGAATTGCATATGAGAAATAGAAAAGTATATTTTTTAATCTAGAGGTATAGCAAAGGTGATGGATGTAATGTTTGTTCTTCCCCCCTCTCTACTATACTAATGGACAAAACATAAGGAAGTGGAAAGTCTTTAATATCGCCGGTGGTCTGTTTTTTTTTTTTTTTTTTTTTTTTTTTTAAGACAGAAGCAATTTAGTTTACACTTGGGTATATCGTGTGTCTTTAATAAAGGTTACTGTGTATCAAATATCTTTCAGAGTTATTATCTGAATCCCGATATACATGGTAAAAGGTACAACTTCCTTAAGTTTTGTCCATGAGTGTATGTTTGGTGGAAATATATATTGAGTGAGATCTGTCTCAATTCAGTCTGGTGATATTCAATGGATGTTTACCACTATAAATAGACAGGAACCATGAAGACCCACAGAACCGTTGGCGACTTTTGTGGAAGTAGTGAGGGGAACTTATTCCAAGTATGCCATGCTAATCATGGTGGGTCATAAGCAACTTCTTTTACTGTAAGTATGCCACATGTCCACACATGTTGAAAGCAGTTCGAATTTGGCGCTTACGAGTGTTCCTGAACCCCGTTTGGTTACTTACATTCACTGGTGGAGTTGGACTTTTGCTAGAATCAGGGGCCATTGAACCAATTTTTTCTTCTTTTTTTTCAGAAAAACGTGTCCAATGCGGGATTCTATCCTGAGTCGTGGCTGTCAAAAATCGAGGGTTTACACTCAAGGACAAAACTTAAGGAAAAGTAAAATCCTTAATGTCGCCTGTCGTCTATTCTTTAAGGATACAGATCAATTTTGTTCCCACTTGGTTATCTCGTGTGTCTTCAATATAAAGATCACTGTATATAAAATATATTTCAGTGTTATTATCTGAATCTCGATATACATGGTAAAAGGTACAACTTCCTTAAGTTTTGTTAATGAGTATATACCACTCTCTCTCCTCTACCAGCTATTATTATTACCTTATAACTCCCTTTGAATGTAAAGATTGACGAGATGTCAATAAAGTTGTTTAATTGTCAATTGTCCCTCCTCTACCAGCCACAACTCGCGACTTTTGTACACACCTAAAATAAGAGTTTATTTAACTGTGAAATAGTTGTCACATTGTTGGTCTAATGAGTGTCCAGATTTGTCGGAAAGGAAACTGGGTGATGTTGAATGTGACAAAACTAAATACGTTAGAGTGTAAATAAATGGCCCCATAGATTATTTGACATGTCATATTTTCCACTTACTGTCAAACCACCATTATCCCATAGATAACATATTGTGAAATATAAAACAGAATGAAATTTTCTTTTCTGAAACTTTTTACATTTGTCGAGTCAAATATTTTGTAATTTGTGAATATATAAAAGTAATTAAAACTCATTTTTAACATTAATTAAATTATACAATTTTAAAAATTCTTATTAAAATAATTTTAGTATTATCTTAAAATTTAAGTCATCATTACAAAAGTCCTTTTTTCATCACTAATTCTCGACTATTCAATTCAAAAATCTTTTAATGGAATAATATTAGTGCTATTTTAAAAGTTCAAAAAATAATCCATTTCTAAGTCTAAAATTCATTCATAAAACTCTTATTAAAATAATATTAGAGTATCATCTTAAAATTTAAGTTATCATTGCAAAAGTCCTTTTTTCATCACTAATTCCCGACTATTCAATTCAAAAATCTTTTAATGGAATGGAATATTAATGCTATCTTAAAAGTTTGAAATAATCGATTTCTAAGTCTAAAATTCAAATTTTAAAAATATATTTGACCTTTCTTTTCTCTCTCTACTAGGAAATGTTTTTGCTCGTATGTTATAATGGAAATTTCTTCGATTGAGAGAGAGTGAGATAGCTAAATACTTTAATGATCCAATTTATTCATTTTTGCATATTTACCGCGTTTACATAAAGTGTAACTCTCAATTAACTTAATAGTTATTGAATATTTACAAATACACTTTATAAAGCAATAACGCACCACCTATACATAGGAAATGAAAGTATTGAAGCACTAATGTTTCCTTTGCACACAAAACAGACCTCAATTATTAACACTTTACTTGTAAACATATCCTAATTCTTTGGATATTCTTCTATCATGATGATAATGGAAGAGGATTAAAGGCCTTCCATTTTGCTACAGAGTACGTCACATTTTTATCCATGAAAATCTTCAATAAGAAATCTCTTTTGTTATAATGCAATATAATGAGGCTTATAATTGTAAAACGACATTTGAAATTTATCCCGCATGTTTTTCATTTTAAACGAAAAATCGAAATTTATTTTTTAGGATAAATAAAGATTATTTCTAACCTTAGGGATGAAGTATGAAAGGATGAATTGTGAAGAGTAATGATAAACGGAAAAATAAAGTTAAAAAAAGAAAAATAAAGAAAATTTTGTTATCTTGATATGTGCCATTTTACATAGCAGAACTCCGCAGAATTTTCGCTTTTAAGAAATTCTTTTTGGCATCTTGGAGTCAGCAAGGCTTTGATATAGATTTCCGGCTTTAACCAAAGTGGATAATTATTTAGCTCTACAATGATCGTAGCAAGCGAAAAAAAAGCGTCCGTGACAGGATGAATCGACTAGTACAGGATTGACCTTCGAGAAGTTGGAGCGAGTCCTGCGCTCCAAAGCGGCACAAAAGCGTCAGTAAGGACTGTCTTATTCAACAACAACATCTCTAAACTTGGTTCTTAGAAGTACGAGACATTTCGGCCAGTAAATTATTTTTATTCTCTCGACGTTTCGACAAAATCATTCAAATAATTTGAAAAATCGCGTGAGACCGCCCTTGCAACTTCAGAATAATTTTTAACGCCTTGTGAGAAATGCTTTAATTTTTGTTTCTGACGAGGACAAAAGATTCTTGTTGAAACGTCGAGAGAATAAAAAAAGATTTACTCTCCGAAGTGTCTCTTAATTTTAAGGACTATGAATGCCGGCCAGACAACCTCTATCTTCATGATAACTCTAAACTTAGACAATTCGATATAATCTTGGAGTTAGAAATCATGAGAGAAATGGGGATTATCCTGATTTCGAAAACGAATTTTATTTGTGGAGTGGGTTGTCTCCACAACTATTGTCTAAGTTTAAAGGAAAAATAATGTCTGCGCCGCTCATTCTTAGTCAAATTTCTATTGTTCTCAATATATGGTTAGAATTGGTCGTCTTCGATATGATAGTGTGACCTCATATGCAGTCAGGCTAAGTTAAAACACAGCCGTTATGGTCTAAAGATATAATTTATTCTTGCGGCGTCTATAGATAACATTCCCGTGGTATGAAGAGTGTTATCTAGTTGTGCAGCCTATAAGTTCAGAAAGATTTAACGAAATTTCAGATATTTTTCAAATATAATTTTATAAAATTTAAGGTCTCCTCTCCCGTCAAAATAAACGCTAAGCGCCATTTATTGACCGTCTCCGCAAACTAGTGACTTGATTCGTGAAATAAACCTCGCCTTAGACTGACGAGGGTCATAGCCCGAAACCATCGTCTCCAGGAGGACTCTTCTCAGTTTGCTAAAGCTGGTGTTGTGGCTTTGTCACCGCTAGTTTGCGGAGATGGTCAATAGATGATCCTTAGTTCTAGCATCTATTTAGACGGAATAGGCGACCTTTATTTTTATAGATCAATCACTAGCCGGCAAAATTTCCATCTAGATAATTTTATAGAAACATTTATATTCAATAAACCCCTTCTATGTATAGCGATGGTCTGGAAACGTTCATTTTCCATCCATCTGCATATTCGAGATGGATTGATGAGGATAGATATGGATTCTCCAGAGGTAAAAACCTCACTCTCTAATTATTCCATTCAATTACCATCCATTTCTCCACCCACCTTCCTTATCATCATCACCTCTTCCCTGCAATTTAATTAAATCAATAAGACAGCAAATTAATTTGTTTAAAAACCACTTTTTTTTTGTTCAGATCCAATCACAGCATGTTAAAAATAAGTCATTAGCTTGTTAGCTTAAAATTGATAATGAAGGATTAAGGGGTAATTAAATAGTTTATGTTTTTCTCTGCTGGAGGGAAATGGTGTGGGATATTTTATTAGATAATGAAGCGAATTAAAACTTTGGGTTGTAGAAATTATCGAAGGAATTATGTTGTCTTTCTAATTGGCTGACGTTTTTTAGAACAGAATTATTGATGTGATAGAAAATTTTGTAGGTTGGATTTTATCAATTGGGGACATATCAACCTTCAATATTCATTACCAGATATTTCTGTGACTCATTATCTTCCTTTTCAAGGCAGATGATTAACATGATGGCTTTATCGATGTTGTTGTTTTTGTGTCGAATGAAGAGCCTCAGATGTCTCCATGCATCTCTATCACAGCAGTCACAATATTCTCTATCTTGGGTGTGTAAAGCTGTTGTTCTGGGTCCATGTCAATTTTCTGTTGTTGTTGTGTCCAATGAAGAGCCTCAGATATCTCCTTACATCTCTATCACAGCAGTCACAATATTCTCTATCTTGGGTGTGTAAAGCTGTTGTTCTGGGTCCATGTCAATTTTCTGTTGTTGTTGTGTCCAATGAAGAGCCTCAGATGTCTCCTCACATCTCTATCACAGCAGTCACAATATTCTCTATCTTGGGTGTGTAAAGCTGTTGTTCTGGGTCCATGTCAATTTTCTGTTGTTGTTGTGTCCAATGAAGAGCCTCAGATGTCTCCTCACATCTCTATCACAGCAGTCACAATATTCTCTATCTTGGGTGTGTAAAGCTGTTGTTCTGGATCCTTTCTGTTGTTGTTGTTTTCATGTCCAATGAAGAGCCTCAGATGTCTCAGATTTGCCCTAAATACCGGTTTCTGATTTTCCCTAAAGCCTATAGAATCATTTTTGTTGTTTGAGTTACAGCCTACATCATTGTGTCAAGGTCCATCAGCCTGAGATTCATGGCTGAATTTTCTTGATTTACAAGAAAGGGAATTTGGTCAATATATTTGAATAAAATAAATAAATGAATAATTGGTATTTATTCCGACAATTGGCACAAGCCATCATCTAATATCAGTTGAACAATCAGAGCAAATGCTTTTTTTGTTCTAAATATCATATTGTCCTTTACATTATGAGACCCATTTTTCCAATAAACACACGCATAAACTACTAAGAATAAACCTTCATTTGCCGATTATAAAATCAGAAAGAACAACAATTAATGTAGGAAATGAAAACATCAAGACACGAATGTTTCTTTTACACATAAAACAAACTTCTACTGCCCTTACTGCCCTATGAAAAAATATTAGGAGAGCTTGGCTCATCAGTGGCGAACTTTCCCAGCAGATTCGTCAATTTAATCTACCAGACCGCTTCTTAGAGCTTTAATACTGTATTGGACGATTCTGCTTATTCTCATCGCAGTAAGGACAGTAGAAGTTTTGTTTTTTTATTTGTAAAAGAAACATTCGTGTCTTAATGTTTGCATTTGCTATATATAGATGGCGCGCTATTGCTTTATATTAAAAAAAAAAATATTTTAACGCTTCTAACGTTAGGAATTAATAAGGTAAGTAAGAAGGAAAGAAAGGGTCATTATGTGTTAGCAATTTGCATCTTAATTTTGCTAATTAATATTCGCGTGCTTTCTTTCTTCTTAATAAACTTACTGCAACTTCTTTCATAATTCCCACCACCTTTAACTACCATAACCTATCTTTCATTTCCTAAGATTATGTTCTATTGAATGGCAAGCGTTTATATATAAGTCTTTACTATTGCCTTCAGGATTGTCTGAATTGTATTATAGAAGCTAGTTTAGAGAAAGCCGAGAGCTTTCAGTGGAAAAGTGAATATGTATATATGTACACCCATACCTCGCTTTGCGTCGGGGTTACGTTCCAAAAAAACACGACGCAAAGTGAAAATATTTGAAGGCGCAATCAAAAACAAAGGTGTTGCCATATTTTAGGGAAAAAAAAATTAAAAAAATTAAAGACTCGAATCCAAAACTACGCAACTTCGAAAATCTAACGACGTACAGTGAAAATCAGTAAAAATTAAGCAGCGACGTAACTTCGAAAAAAAAACGCAAAACGAAACGACGCAAAGCGAGGTATTGGTGTATATATACGTATATGGAAAAACAATTTAAAAAATAATAAAAAAGGTCAGGTGTTGATATTGAAAATAAAAAAGGCATATCCTGACCAGGAGCACATGTGCTTTTCAGAAGGCAGAGCGCCATATGGTGGAACATAAATCAACTAAACATTGATTTAGCCTGTTCCCTGATATTTGGCCAACCCAATTTCTTGATAAATCAAGAAAAGCCATCCACAAACGCTTTTCGCGCTATTGGCGCTCGTCAGCGTGGAGTTGTTTAGTTTATTTCTGTTCCACCAGATGGCGCTCTGCTTTATAAAAAGCACATGTGCTCCTGGGTCAGGACATGCCTTTTTTATTTTTAATATATATATATCCTTTATTAGAATTAATTCAGAAATAAGCATATATTGTTTTCAATCTATATTAATAAAATGCAAATTTCATAAGAGGACATCACTAAAAACTTTCGTTACAATGCATCAATTTCAACCAAATTTTCAACATTTATGTAAAACGAGATGGAGCAGGTTTTGCTTAACATCAAAATATTTTTCCCTAACATTAACATGCGTAACTTAGCTGTTATCGATTAAATACAAAAAAAAATCAACAGAGTTAATTTTATTTATATATAAATACAAAAAAAAAAAATTCAGCAATTCATTCAACTCAATTTAAAAAAATATTCAAAACAAGCAATTTTAAGATAACACCATATGTAAAACAGTCGGCCAAGAAAACAACAACGATATTACATCTTTCTCACATATTCACACACAATCTTGATTAATAATTAAAACTAATCTTTAACATTGTTTATTATACTTCAACTTTTATTTCTACATTTGTTTTTAAATACCCAATTGTTTTATCATGTTTCTAATTTCGCCTAACAAATATACAAATTTATAGTGACCAACATATGCAAATTTTATCTTTGTTTTTATTTAACTTGATATCGTAAACATAACATCCATTGTAAGCATTTTTCTGTTCACCTTCCGTGGTTTCTCTTTTCTCTGATAGTTTTTAGGTGTAGTATATTTTCTTATTACTAGACTACAAACATTCCCTCGAGAAAAACCTGGGCGAAGCCGGGTACATCCGCTAGTATAATATAAAAAGCCAACAATGAAGAATGAATGTAAGATAAAAAGCCAACAATGAAGAGTAAATATAATATAAAAAGCCAACAATGAAGAGTGAATGTAAGATAAAAAGCCAACAATGAAGAGTAAATGTAATATAAAAAGCCAACAATGAAGAATGAATGTAAGATAAAAAGCCAACAATGAAGAGTGAATGTAATATAAAAAGCCAACAATGAAGAATGAATGTAAGATAAAAAGCCAACAATGAAGAGTGAATGTAATATAAAAAGCCAACAATGAAGAATGAATGTAAGATAAAAAGCCAACAATGAAGAATGAATGTAAGATAAAAAGCCAACAATGAATAGTAAATATAATATAAAAAGCCAACAATGAAGAATGAATGTAAGATGAAAAGCCAACAATGAAGAGTAAATATAATATAAAAAGCCAACAATGAAGAGTGAATGTAAGATAAAAAGCCAACAATGAAGAGTAAATGTAATATAAAAAGCCAACAGAGTGAATGTAAGATAAAAAGCCAACAATGAAGAGTGAATGTAATATAAAAAGCCAACAATGAAGAGTGAATGTAATATAAAAAGCCAACAATGAAGAATGAATGTAAGATAAAAAGCCAACAATGAAGAGTGAATCTATCTATATATATAAAATTGAATGTCTGTCTGTCTGTTTGTCTGCACTCTATAGATTCAAAAACCATACATCCAATCGCCGTGAAATTTTGGGATATTATTAGGTATATCACCGGGAAGGTTTTTGAAAAATAATTTCCTGAATATCTTGAATATCCTTAGAGTTATTTGCAGATTTGTAGATTTAACTCGCAAGCAGCGCCCCCATTGTGACGATGATAACAATATATCGAGAGATTCAAATTTACGAGTTTCAAATTATCAAAATATATCTTTTTTTTTTAAATAAGTTTTTAGAGAATTGTTTTAACAAATGTTCGCTAGACAAACCTTTACTCGGGTAAAACCCCGGGCGAAGCCGAGTACGTTTTATAAGTTTATAGAGAATTGTTTTAACAAATGTTCGTTAGACAAACATTCACTCGGGTAAAACCCGGGCGAAGCCGGGCACATCCGCTAGTCACTAATAAAAATACACACACATGTTAATTCAAAAGGTGAAATATGTATATAAAAGTAGCACATATGCCCGATTATGAATACATATGTGAAACACACGTCTCGGTAGGTATTAGAATAGCTCTCAACATTATTCCAAAATTTGATGAAAAGAGGATTCAATTCTGATATATTGGTTTAAATTATTTATACCAATATTTTACGCAAAGTTATTATTTTTTTAATTTAAAATTGAGCCATGTTATTTTTTCTTGTGAGATACATAGTGTGATCTTTATCTCTTTATTCCATATTTTATTCTAAGTATACGTGTTATGAACAAAGATAATCATGGTGGGTAAAAATTAGCGAACTGCTTTATACTGTAAGACTACTACATACCTACATATGGTGAAAACATTTCGACATTTACAATTACGAGATTCCAGAAAGAGAATCCCATTTGGTTACTTACACTCGCTGTCGCTGGTGAGATTGGACTTTTTAAATGTTCAGGGAATATGGAATCAATATTAGGTGTTCGATGTAAGTTGCAATCTTTAGATCTGTTGTAGAAATTTGACGCACCAAACCCTTGTGCAATCTCTATAAGTTTAAAATGTGAATCTAACTGAGAGTACATGTGCCTCAATAGTTTAAAAACAAAATGTTTATTTTAAAACACAACCTAAATTCCCATAAAAGACTTTACCAAAACCAAATAAGATTAGCATTAGATCAACACCAAAAAACATTAAGGGAAGATAATGCTAACTAAATGGCCGATAAAAAAGCGGAGTCACCTAATAAAAAAACATGGTGCCTCAGCATATTGTGAAGCTAATGTGGTAAAACTTTGCAGAAGTTTGGTGCTAATCTATCTAAATTTTCACCACAATTACCTTCCCCTAACCTCGTTTACATAGTAACTGGAGCCTAGCTGGCGTGTGTGGTCTAATTTAAATACGGTAATACTTTCTCCTTTTTTAATATACCGTCCTTACACGTATTGGGTCATTTATATATCCCACACATGCTAGATTCTAATTTATTTTAAACAGAAGGTGCTGTTTGTATAACTGGAAGTCATTAATCATAGGGATTGTAGACCTCGAATCTATATTCATGTTTGAAGTAAAGGGTAGGTTCAATTATATAGTTGTAATGGAAATTTTTGTAACGTGTGTGTAGTGGTATTTATGTGTGGCGATGTGTGTTTGGTGTGTGTAGTGGTATTTATACGTGGCTATGTGTGTTTGGTATGTGTAGTGGTATTTATACGTGGCGATGTATGTTTGGTATGTGTAGTGGTATTTATGTGTTGTGAAGTGAGTTTGGTATGTAGTGAATGGACCGTCTAGTCTATACTTCTACTTGATGGTCAGTCTAGCGTCTTTACTCATACCGAAGGGTCGATCTAGTGCCTATACTTCTACTGAATGGACAGTTTAGTGCCTATACTTCTACTTGATGGTTAGTCTAGCGTCTATACTTATACCGAATGGACAGTCTATCGTCCATACTTCTACTGAATGGTCATTCTAGCGTCTTTACTTCTACTGAATGGTCGGTATAGCGCCTATACTTTACTGGATGATTAGTCTAGCGTCTATGCTTATACTGAATGGTCAGTCTAGCGTCTATACTTCTACTGAATGGTCGGTATAGCGCCTATACTTTACTGGATGATTAGTCTAGCGTCTATGCTTATACTGAATGGTCAGTCTAGCGTCTATAATTCTACTGAATGGTCGGTATAGTGCCTATACTTTACTGGATGATTAGTCTAGCGTCTATGCTTATACTGAATGGACAGTCTATCGTCTATACTTCTATTGAATGGTCGGTATAGCGCCTATACTTTTACTTAATGATTAGTCTAGCGCCTATACTTATACTGAATGGACAGTCTAGTGTCTTTATATTGGCTCACCATTGCCGCTAGACTTGTCTGGATAGTAATAATAGGTCAAATGAGACTTAAAGCAATTCATTGACATCCGTTAATAGTAAAGCATGCACACTAACTTAAAAGAATATTGTTGAAAGACGTTAATGGTAGAAGGTAGTGGGCGACGTCATCCGTCCCATGCCAGCTCTGCAGGTCAGATGGTCGCTGGGGGATGTTGAAAGTTTTCCCGCTCCTAGAGATAGTACACCGAATATAGATATAATTTATTCTAGCAAAAATTCTAAGAAAAAAACGAAGAAATGTTTCTTTCTATTACACCTCATTGACAAAACTAATGAAGGTGGTACCTTTTAGCATGTATATAAGGATTCAGAAAATAACTTTGAAAGATATTTGATACACAGTGACCTTTACTGAAGACACACAATGATAACCAAGTTTGAAAAATTTTGCCTCTGTCTCCTTAAAAAAAAACACTATGAGTGACATTAAAGATTTTCCACTCTTTAAGTTTTGTCTTTGAGAGGATATCGGTAAAGCACTTAGCTTCTTCTACAGATATAACTCAAAATCTTTTGCACTACACTTTTAGAAGTACTGTAAGGTTTGAAAGCTCTCTTGTGTTTTATCTATACAATAAATATTTATTCGTTGTTTTTAAGAGAATGTTTGCTATATTATCTAAAAGAGATTATTCACCCTCTGGTCACCCAGCCCCAGGCCCTTCCAACCGTTTATGTACATAGTGCTTTATATATATTCCGCTTTATGCGTCCATCGGGGCTCAAAAATCATCCATTCTGGTTAGCAGTCCCGTAAATTAATATATTCCCAGAGATTATTCAGAATAATGTATTCTATTGAAATTATAAGAAAATCAACCAGAGGAAATAATCAATGTTATAAAAGCTACACAAGTTGGGTGCCACAACCACCAAGAAATAACCCAAAGTTTTTAATAAATATAGGACCGCCTATTAAGAGGCCGTTATTTTTTTAAAGCACGATTATAGAACGCAAAAAAAAAAGTGAACAAAACGAAAAAAAGACGCACATGGTAATATGCAAGTTTAAGATTTCGTGAGCCAATTTTTAAAGATTTTTTTTATGTCTAATTAGAATGCCCATTTTTAATTTTATTTAAAAAAAAACTTCAGTAAAAGAAAATTTTGGGAAACAAACGAGAGGTTCTTTACTCTTTCACTTAATTAATTTTTCACCCTTATTAGTTTGGAAAATAGTTTTTATTTAAAGTCGCGTGAATATTTGAGAAAAAAAGTTTCTTAAATTCAAGAAGCTTATAGAATTGTAATGCTAATTATTTGTTCTTTTTTTTTTTTCTTTCTAATAGAGTATGTTTCATTTGGAAATTTCGGTAGAAATCTTTAACAAGCAACTAGTGTGTTGATCGAATATCAATTTCGATATTGTTTCAATAACTTCTAATAATATTTATGTGATTTGATATATTTTGTAATTGTAAAACAAATCTAGACTAATGACCCGAACAATCATAGTTCGAATATTTTAATTAAAATATTGCAAGTTAACTTATCATTTTATCTATATCCATAAGGAATCTAGGGCCTTGTTTCTTTTCATAATTCTTTTATTTCTCGAGCTTTCGTGTTAACATGGCCTTCAACATGGAGTTCCAGAAGTAGAGGCGTGTTATAATTAGATAGAAGTTGTACTTCTGGGTCTCCACGTTGGCCCAAAAGCTTGAGAAATAAAAGAATTGTGAAAAGAAACCAGGCCCTAGATTCCTTAATTTGAAATGAAGGCGATAAAAACGTGGTGATTTTCTTTTAATGGTAAAAACACAAGCTTTCAGGCAAGAATGCCCTTCTTCAGGTTACATAATCCCCCCAGCTGAACTATTTACCTACTATATTGGGCTATCTTTCATATCCATAGTTTTAAAAATATTTCCAAGTTGTAACCTGAAGAAGGGCATTCTTGCCTGAAAGCTTGTGTTTTTACCATTAAAAGAAAATCACCACGTTTTTATCGCCTTCATTTTAAATATTATTTCGTGGCTACGTCATGTCAGATTCCTTAATTATTTAGTTAAAATGTAAAAGCAAGGAAAGAATCTTTAATAAAGACAACTCTTAATGATATTTGCATACACAGTGACCTTTATTGAAGACAGGAGATAATCAACAACAACAACAACAAAACAACTTTATTAGGGCGTCTTGCCCTATACGGATTCGCCGTTGAATTACAAACAATATTAAACACAGGGGAAAAGGGAGAGATAAAGTATTTACATTTGAGGTATGGCAAACAGGGTGACTTTAAACATATATTACACATATATCATTAATGGGGAAGAGAAATAAAATGAATGATAAATACAAAAGTATAACATGAGAATCTGAAGAACATTGAAAACAATATGAAAATTACATTAACAAAGGATAAGTGGAAAACATTTGGTGATTATAAGAAAAATAAAAGGCATTTGTGAAAAGGCAATAATCAGTAGGCAAAAGGTAATATATACAAAAAGGAAAATATGTAAATAAGAATGAACATGTAAATCTTTTTTCTTTTTTTAAAAAGTAATGGCAGGAATAAAGAATGGTCATTTTAAAGAAAAAGAATCAAGGTGGACAAAAACAAAAGTTAAAATTTACATAGGTGCGCTTTTAGATATAATTACATATGAATAAGGTAAAGTGCGTAAAAATACAAATCCTAAAAACAAAAACATTGTGAAATCAAATTAAATAAGAAGATATCAAAATACTAAAAGTTTGGGAATTTAAATATAAGATTGCAATGTGAAGCTATAGGGTATTGTGGTTATTAGCGAAAAAAATATATATAGTGGAAATATGATTTAAAAAAAAAAAAACTGTTTTAGCTATATCTTATTTCCATTAGTATTGACAACTTGGCCATTTACAGCTTCATAAACTACACCTTTTACAAAAAGTTTGTTATCTCTCAACTTTGATCGAGTGCCTTTTTCAAAAAGTTCTTTCCTTTTAGCAATAAGAATAAGCCGTTGATCTCTAATCTTTTTACTGTAGTCTTTGCTTATGTAAATTTTGCTATCTCTAAGTTTAGTCGTATTTTTGAATAATTTAATTCTGTCCTCATATTCAGGCAATGAAATCAAAATAGGCGATTTATTAGCCTTTCCAAGTCTATGGCATTTAGTTATACTTATATTCTCTAGAATCAGCATTTTTTCTTTCATAATAGATTTAACTTTTTGAAGACTTTCAGCTGGTCCTTCATTCGCTTCTCCCTCAACTCCGTAGAAAACGAGATTTGGCTCCCGCAGCTTCATCTCCAGAAAGTCGGTCCTGGCTTCAATTTCCCTTAACTTAGTTACATTCTCAGAGACTTTGACAGGAGATAATCAAGTGTGAACAAAATTGTCGCTGTCTCTATTCAAAAAAACAGACTCCAGCGACTTTAAAGACTTTACACTTCCTTTAATTTTATCCATGAGTGTAGATAGAATAATTACCATTCTACGAACAAATCTAAAACAACAGAAAACAAACTATTTTTATATAAAGAAGTATCGTTTAGAAAAATGTAATCTTTTGCGCTAATATTTGGCAATTTGTGTATGTGTGAAAAATAGTACAAAAGTAAAATTGTACTGGGATCAGGTGGATAAATTAAGAAAAAGGAATCTACACGATCATCTACACTGATGGCTTGCGTCATCTGTAAGAATAAGTATCAACTAATCGTTGATTTTTAATGATTCCAGAATTGTCCAAATACCATTAGTTGATTAATCAATAAAGCTAACCATGTACGTGTTTATGGTTGTTTGTCCTCATTAGCGTGGTGTAAGCTGTACCTCAACGACCAAAAGAGCTAATCTTTGAGGCATTCTGAAAAATCATGAAACAGGTATTTAGGCAGGAAGGGAGTGAGAACGCCAAACAATGTGAAAATTTGTACATAGTATTTGGCCAAAATTCTGGGATAATTAAAAATCAACTATAAGTTTATATTTAAGCCGACAGATGGTGCAAGCCATCAGCGACTTTTAGTTTAACGATCAGGAGATGCCTTTTTTTTTTTGCCAAATAAAGAAATATTATAACCTTTTGTTTTATCATCATCATCATTTTGGGCATCAGAAGAATAAAACTTTCTTCTTATTCCCAAATGATGATGAAAAACAAAAGGTTATGATACTTCTTTATTTGGAAAAAAAAAGGCATCTCCTGATCGTGCAACTAAAAGTCGCTGATGGCTTGCACCATCTGTCGGCATATATATAAACTAAGTATCAGCGCGCAATAATAAAATAACTTGAAGATGTTTTAATCCTCAAGGAAGAACCCTTCCAGCCGTCTCACTAGTTCAATAAGCAGAGAGTGTAGATAATATATAGATCAACTTGAAAGATCCAGGACTGCAGGTCCGGCGGCCGCCCGATGATAGAGAACACCTCTCGGATGACAGGGCGGACAGCGCTGCAAGACCAGTAGCGGTGGGCCAGAGACAGCTCGCTAGAGAGTATACTAATGTTTATTTCGTTGAAGTACACACAATATTGGTTGATCAAGCATTCACTTTAGCAAATTCCTATCGAAGCCTCTAGCCATTCATTTATATATATCAAGGTATTAAAATGAAAATCGTATAAAAACTAAAATAATGACAAATAATTATAAAAAATAAGATAAAAATATTGTCACAGTAGCGATAAGGAAGAGAGTCGTTCGAATAAGTTAAGCAAATGTTTATTAATAAATAAGATAACACTTGTTACACAGATAAGCGAAAAATGATATATAAGAGAGATATATTCATAGCCCAGGCTCTTCCATTCATTCTGGTTAGCAGCCCCGTATATATGGCATACGTCGGTGGACGAGAGGGTAACACCCTCGATTCCCGACAGTCATGAACCGGGATTGAATCCCGCGTTAAAATTTTGTTTAATATGTGAATAACCTTCACATATTATTCACTGTTTCAATTATCATGAACTAGGTTGCTCTTGCTGAGCGGTACCTATTAATGTGATTTTGAACCAGCCCCGTAAACAAAGATATTCCATTAATCCAGGCTCTATCTGGGCTCAAAATCATACACTTTGGTGGGTAGCGCGTAAAACCATATTCTCTCTCTTTAACCCAGGCTCGACTTTTTTCCCGGCCGATGCATATCTTTTTTTGTTATAATATTTTTGAAACCTTCAATAAAATTTGATTTTAATTTCGAAATAATTCTTAAAGCGATTTTTGGGCTCGAAAATCCTACACTATGATTAGTAGCCCGTAAAACCATATTATATATCTAACCCAGGTTCCTGGAGCAAAGAGAACATACATTAATACATCTCACGTCCTTCCAGCCTAAATACCTGTTTAATGGTTTTTCAAGATGCCTCAAAGACCGTTTTTTTTTTTTTGGTCGTTGAGGTACAGCTTGCATTTCGCTGACGAGGGCCAAGAGCCAAAAACGCGTACATTGTTAGCTATTGTTAGCTTTTCTTGATTAATGAAGAAACGGTATTTGTCCAATTCTGGATTAATTAAAAATCAACGATTAGTTTATACTTATTCCGATAGGTGGTCTAAGAGCCATCAGCAATTTCTAGTTTAACGATCAGGAGATGCCTTTTTTCTGGCAATATTAATTATCAACAGGTAAATGTTTTAGCAGTGGGGCTAATTCACTTCACTGACAGATTAATTTCTTTGATTAATGGTACTTTTTTATTATTATTTAATTATACTCATAGACAAAAACTTAAAGAAGTGGAAGGTCGGTGGACGAGTGGGTAACACCCTCGATTCCCGACAGTCATGAACCGGGATTGAATCCCGCGTTAAAATTTTGTTTAATATGTGAATAGCCTTCACATTTTATTCACTGTTTCAATTATCATGAACTAGGTTACTCTTGCTGAGCGGTACCTATTAATGTGATTTTGAACCGGCAGTGGAAGGTCACCGGTCGTCTGTGTTTTTTTTTTTTTTTAAGGGAGACAGGCAATTTTGTTCACACTTGTCACTACTTGTGTAGAATTGGTTATTTAAGGATTCATCAAAACACATCATGTCACGTTTTTCTACCTTTGTATGTACCCCCTTCCTGAACTAACCTTTGGAAACAATCCGTGTTTAAGCTTGGTGTTCCTTATCTTAGTTTTCTTATCACAAAAAAGTTTTGAGGAAACACCTGAGATAATGTTGTTAAGAGAATTGCAAGTTGGTGAACGATATCCGTCAGTTTTCGGCAGGAACGACCCTGGATCGAATCCCGCATTGGGCTCTTTTTAGCTATTTAAAAATTTCTTCAATGGCCCCCAATTCTTGCATTAGTCTAAACTCACAAATAAGTACAAGTATATAATACGAGGCGCTGGAACACTTGAAATTTCAAAAGTCGAACTGCTTACTACATGTTTTAACATGTGGTTTGTGCACTTGTAGTGAAAGCAGACAGCAGATGATTATCATTGCCTGTTCCACGTGTACTAGGGATTGAAAAAAAAAAGAGAGATAGCTTTACTTATCGTGAAGATAGAGGCTGCCTGGCCGGCATTCATATTTCCTGAAAAAAAAATACTTCGGCCAGTATAAATCTTTTTATTACCTCGACGTTTCGACAAAAAGCTTTTGACCTCGTCAGGAGCAAACAAAAATCAAAACATATAGCAAGGCGTTAAAAATTATGGCCGAAGTATCTTTTTTCAGGAAATATAGCTTTACTTGGAAGATAAAATTTTTCCCCGTGGAGCCTCTATAAATAACGTCAATTATATGCAATATATACATTTAGAGACCTATTAAAATAACTCTTAAAACATTTGACTTTCAATTCTTGAGATATATGCACAGAAAGTAAAGATTGGCGCACCTTTAAGGAAAAAAAACCGCTAAATGTTTACTTTTAATTTCAGGAAATTGTTTGCCGATTTGATATTCAAATATAGTTTTTTTTTTTAATTCAAGTATTTTTTCACTTCCCCATTATTATATTTCACACACTTGCATTTGGAACTAAAATTGGTTTTAAACACTGAAATATATACACATCTAATATGATTTTTTTTCTAAAATATCATTTTTACTCTTTTTTTATCATTTCGATTCGGGGATAGTTTAAATATAGGTTAGTTATTAAATAATATTGATCCTAAAACTTTATAAATAAGGGGAAAAAATGATTTTTTAAAAACCAAACACTACTCATATGTAATGGGATATATAATTAAACCCCGGTTTAACACGCGCAAGTCTCACACACAATCTAAAAATTAAAAAATATATTTTGAATCAAAAATATATTTGCATATCAACTCGGCTGAAAAAAAAATCGAAAGTAAAAATGACCATCCACTTAATCCTCAGACACACAGGTGTTTTATAAAGTTAATTGTTACTACTGATGCTTGGGAAAAAACTTTATTGAACAACTACACAATGATTACAAGAATTTGGACAAAATTTATTTAGTCCTTTAGTGCAAAGCCCTTCCAAAAAATGCATGTGTAGCAGGGTGCTTAAGACGTAGTGGGTTCTGGCAAACATGGGACAGAAATTCTTCGAGGCCTTTTCTTCTTTCTTCGATGAAATCTGGTTCAAAAATTCCATCATCTTTTCGGAATGGTAGCTGTCTCAACCAGCCCTTTCCTGGAAGTTCCGGTAAGCGGTCGTACACTTTGTCTAACTCTTCACGTAGCGTGACAAAGTCACTGTATCTCTTCCGGATCTCAAAGTCCATAGGGAAGTCCGAGTTGGACTTGATCCTCACAGCATAGTCGATGTACCTTGAGGAATTGTCACTCACCTGGATCGTTGGGTCAGTCACCGTTACCTCGACAAAACGAGGGGTGGAATAGGCATCCATTATTCTCTGCTTTCTCATTGGAAGCCTCGAGTAACAATTTTGAGACAAGATATTATTTCCGTAGTTTTGATCCATCGAAAAAAGACAATCAATCCAATAAACTCAACCCTGAACTCCTGTAATGTTGCAAACTCGTTTACCTTTCCGAGAAAGATATTTTAGAAGCGCAGAGCACCTTTCAGAAATATTCCACGTGTGTTATTTTACTAACAAAATAAACAATAACTTATCTTTGGTCAAAAATACTTTATCTCAATTTTCTCCTCTTTTTATTCATTGAATTTTAACGATTTGTATATATTAAAGTTTAAGAAAATTTAAAATGGTCTATGCAAATTATGAATTTAGTTATTACAACACATGTGACAAACTTTAATTTAGGTTAAACTATAAATATGTGTCTAGTAAAAATATAGAAATATATATTTTCTCTCTTTAAAATATATTGAAATTTTTATATGTAAATTTCACTTATACATAAAATTTATTAAATAAAGAATACACAATATGATATAATAGAATGTTCTAATTCCATAATTTTTTATTGTTATTTGTTTTATAAATGTAGCTTATACACACACAAATGTCGCCAATCATTTTTTATTATGGCATTTTTATGCATCGATTTTTTCCTTCGGAAAGACTTTTGGCAGAGCTGGAAGCTTGAAAGAAGCCGGCGTTACAGACGTTTCAAATATCCATAATAGAATTTTTATGCCGAAAGAAGAAAATCTTCAACAAGATAGCTGATACTGTAAGCGATATCTGTTTTATCAGGTTTGTAGTAAGTCGAATGTATAACTAAACTACATTTATAAATTCAATATCCATCTATCGATAAAGTTTTTAACAATTATATTTTACTGACAATATGTTTTTTTTTATATTATATCATCAAATATTATATCTACAGACCTTACTGCAATGATAACAGTTATTGAATGAGAGGGCTTGACTCATTAGTGATAAATCCTCTCAGCGGTTTCACCAAATTAATCTTCAGACCACTCTACTATTGTATTGGATTGGTTTTCTTATATACCCTGCATTTTCTAAAGAAGGCCGCTTAGGGGTGTTTAGGGAACCTATGTACTAATGTATTAAAGCAAACTATTGGCATCGAAGGTGCATATTTAAAACATTAGTGTTTTCTAAGTTTGAAAGAGACTTTGTAAATTTTGTACCGAGAACTAAAAGAATTATCCAATCACCTTTTTATGATATTATGAGTATCTATTTAGAATATACTGTCATTTTAAAGGTTTTAAAACATTTTCAAATGACTCAATGGATGCTTCCTCGATTAGTTATCACAATTAGGAAACAATATGGACTCATCTACAGCTCAGGCCGGAAAATATCAAAGATGGTAATTCTCCATGCTCTGCTCTACAGCTCGAGTGTTTGGAGCAAGAGAGTGTTCGACACTAACGGCACCCGCAAATTACGTTGTCTTCACTACAAATTCGTTAAAATTCTTATTAAAGCGTGCTCCTGTGCCCCAACAATTCCAGATATTTCACTCACTGGCGTCCCTCCATTGGACATTCCAATCAAGGCACATCTGGCGTGAAAGGAGGCATTAAAAGATTGCTCATTTGAGACACGTCCAGGGCCGCGTGCAGGTCACTATCCCCCCATAGAAGGCTACTTCAATTTTCTAAGTTTGTTCCAGAAAATGCAACCATAGTATACACTGGTAGATCGCGGTTCCCAAACGGTGCAGTTATTCTGCCACCTCCCTACACCTTAATACAACTAAAGCTTCATGATCATTGCATCTCTTTTCAGCCAGCTCATGCCAAGACAACAAACATCAATTGCTTCTGATTGCCTTGCAGCCCTCCACGCCATTTGTAACCCAGAACTCCCGAATACCTCACTCATAGCAGTTCGCAACCTAAAATATTCAAATGTACAGCTCTGCTGGGCTGGAGGCCACAGAGTCATAGAAGGCAATAAGCAAGCGGATCAATTTGCCAAGGCAGCAGCTCATTCCAACCTGCCGAGATCTTATTACACTTTATCTAAAATGTTTGTTCGAGCCCGTAGCGAACAGTATTTCCTCAACTTTGGAACGAACTCTATGCCACAGATCACTCTACAATAAACATCAGGAGAATATCTGCATCCCCAAACACTCTCATTGCGATCCTACCCAAAATAAAATGTTGTGGCGCAGCCTCTACAACCCTTACAGGTCACGACTTTGTCAAAGCCAATGCTGAAAAAATATCAGAACACGACCTTACATGCTCACATTGCCACCAGGAAGACCAAACTGTCGATTACTTTCCCTTCAGATGGCCCGCCTACCACCCTCATAGGTTCCAAACAACCACCCTACTAGAAATAAGTATATTTACCCCTGAAGACCTCCCGAACATTCCCAAATACAAATTAGCCTGGCAACATCTGATAAACTGGATGTCTGCTGCCACCATTAGACGTAAAGTCTTAAAGACATTTTTCATGTCAATCAATTAACAGGATCCTTTGGCATCCTAAAACAAACTGACCATGATCTTTTCGGCAGATGCGATCGACTTCTTTGGCGCTGAACCACCGGCTTCCATCCACTGCTACGACTGCTGTTTGGTTTCTAGCATGTAGTATTAGACCCATGTCCATGGTGGGAAATCGCTGCACAATATCATTCGGATCGTTCTTGGACCGGTCCAAACATTGCTGCGAATGTCGTTTGCGCATTTACTTTTGATATGCATTCAGCAAATGCGGCACACACCTTGCGCAAATCTTTTGGCATCCCTAATTCTTCGTGCAAGATGTTCCGCGCCCTTTCTTCCGATATTCCCGCGGCCTCAGCTATCTCACACACCTTTACTCGCCTAAACTCCAACACGATCTTGTGCACCTTTTTGATAGTGTCTGGTGTGGTTGCATTTTTGGCCGTCCTTATGTGGGTCATTTTCGAGCGAGGTGTCACCACGTTTAAATTCAGCTGCCCACTTTTTTAATGGTTGAAAATGAAGGACCATAGTTCTCCCTTAAACTTTTGTCAACTTCGGACGAAACACGCTCAAGATGTGTACTGAAAATACTCTTATACACAAACTACTTAAGCAAATAAGTTAAAACTTGTCCTACGAACTAATGATGGTAGGAAACGTAATCTTTTGCCGATTGGAATGCCATCTCTGGGTCAGGACGAGAACTTTTCACCTTACTCTCGAGTGTGCGTGTATTAAAACTTTAAAATTAATCTCATAGACATTTGAAAAGTAATAATAATTATTATTAATAATTGATATTACATATGTTATTATTTATCTATGACAATTTAATTTCAAGAGAATAGCATATAGATAATCCAGGCTCCTGGAACGTATTTCTAAAGATAATTCAGAATCAACAAAAAGAATCAGTGTATGTTCATTGTCCCTTCTGTCTATTTAAATCTAATGTTAGTATTAAACCTAAATTTATATGATTCAAATCTTGTTTGTCTTTAAATCGTAGTTTCTCTATTCGGGTGTAGTATGAGGCAAAGAAAAGGGAACTGCGGGAACCGGCCCCGCTGAAGATGCTGTTTAATTGCATAGTACCAGAATTGAGGGAATTTTGAATTTCTGATTTTTTTAAACATTTCAAAGCTTTTTTTTATATATAGGAAAAATAGGCGAATATTTTCTCAATCAAATACTGGCTTGTATTAGAATAAGGTATAGCATTGTCGAGGTTGGTTGATATTTGCACAAGAAACGACAAGAAATGATCGCGATAGATTTCTTCTATCCTGTGATGAATCAAAGATGTTTCATTTCTAGATGGAATCATTCTTGAGACGGCTCATTCAGGCGCCAAGTCAATGATCGGTCGAATGAGTTGTTGGTCAATGCAGTTACTGAAGTTATTGAACATCTATGTATTTGGAATTAGAATATTTGAAGATTCTAGATCGTATTGAATTGAAATAGTTTAGAAAATCCTGTGTTAAGTTCATATCGAAGTAAAGAACATCGATCCAATGAGTAAATCAACATAATTGGAATGCTCTACTACCAAATGAAGTTTTGAGTATAAGATCTAAAACTTCGCGCATTTGAGATTATCGCAAGAAAATAATAATTTTGAGAAATAATGGGGAGAATGTTGCTTCCATTACATTCAACCACGATTAACTTTTTGCCGCTTCCAGGCTATGACCATGTTTGATTTTCGGTGGTTCTAATGGTAAGATCATGTTTGATTCCCGGTGGTTCCATGCTATGATCATGTTTGATTCCCGGTGGTTCTAATGGTAGGATCATGTTTGATTTCCAGCAGTTCCATGGATTTTTTCAGTCTCGATTCTCACTGATTTTAGATTTTTCTTTTTACTGAGTAAATCAATTTTATTTAAAAATCTAGATGGCCTAACTTTTAGAAGATCATTTTGTTAAACCAATTGTTTACAAATGGCGTATCTAAGGTACATTATAGAGAAAATTCGTAAATATAAATGAATGTTTTATAATCTCCTATTACATAAGTTGTCTGCATGTCCGTACATGTGAATCCTTTGTAGGTTTAATGAGATCATAGCCAATCTCCTAAACTGATGAGGGCCAGATGGGCCTTTTGAATTTTCCAGAGCAGGTGTTTTAGCTTTGTAATTTCGTCGTTTTTTGATTTTTTGTGATAGAGCCTTTTGAAAAAGACATATAATCATTATAATAAATATCTATATATTCTCATGGCCAAAACTTAAGGAAGTTGTATCTTTTAGCATGTATATCGGGATTCAGACAATAACTCTGAATTGTATTTGATACACTGTGACCTTTATTGAAGACACACGAGATAACCAAAGTGTGAACAAAATTGCCTCTGTCTCCTCAAAAAAAAAAAAATAGACGACCGGCGAGACATTCCACTCCCATGAGTGTATTTGACCCATCCAGTTGAAATATCATCACAATATAGAGTTAGATCCGAAAAGAATCATTTTCACATTTCCAAATCCGAAATATGAAATCAATCTCAATAATTTACCCTATAAGTATTATATCGTTTAAATATATTTTTCATATCGTCGTCCAATCTTAAAAAATCAAATTTATTATTATAAATAGATTAATAAAATGATGTTTGATCAAAATATTTTCTTTGTTTATATAAATTCTACAAGAAAGGACGCAGTCACCGTTCGGAGGAGATTAATGGATTCGCCAAATGTCGTGGTCCATTTGGATAAGGAAAGTAGAGACTAGAACGCGGCTGAATCCACACTCGCTTTTACAAAAAGTTTCAAATAAAGTTGAGACTTTAATACAACGCCTAAAATAAGGCTGCATGTGTTTAAAACTCGAAATGTCAACAAACTGTCCATAATTATAAAACCATAACAGTGTGCTGTGTTCAATTGGCGAATCTGTATTTCCTAAGATGTTAACATTGGCATCTAGGATGCATTGACTATATATAGAGCTTAATAAGGATTAGTATACACTCATTAACAAACCTTAAGGAAGTTGTACCTTTTAGCATGTATATTGGGATTCAGACAATAACTCTGAAAAATATTTGATACACAGTGACCTTTATTCAAGACACACGAGATAACAAGTGTGAAAAAAATTGCCTGTCTCCTTAAAAAAAAAACCTTTCCAATTCCTTAAGTTTTGTCCATGAGTGTACATATAAAAGTTATCGTGATTATCAATAACAAATCATATGAATCCATTAGGTTATTAACCGGTCATTTGAGTGTTGCTGATGTCATTTTGGGTCAATGATAGACTCCTATTACTTTTGTAGATATAAACCAGCGATAAAATAGATAACAATGAAATTAGTTTTTAGTATGAAAGGCGACCTTTCTGTTGTAAATCGCCAATCTATCCACGTAACTAGAAAATTTAATAAAGATTACGACTATATCTATATTAAAACACAAGTTTTGAAATGGAAGTGGGTCATTGAATTCCATAAGTACTAGTCCAAAATATCATGTTTCAATTTGCAAAAATTGAAAAATTCTAAAATTTTATAAAATAAACTGCTTAGTGTCCTAATTATTCAGTCAAATTTAGGAATTCGTAATAGGATGAAATATATTTGCATATTTAGGCAAAAGAAAAAAAAAACGAGTTTTGAAGAGATCAAATGCTAGAGAGTATAACTCGATTAGTTTGTTTAAAAAAAAAAGAGGATACTGCGTGAGAAGGAAGAAAAAAAATCACGATACGTATTTTTATATATATAGATAAGATAAGATTTACTATAAGAGATAGCATATTTACAGTGTCGGTTTTTCGATAAAATCACAGTCATTTTTAAAGTTTCTCGACACGTTCAGCCACACAGCCAATCAGATTCTTGCTAAGGAGCTCCTTGCCATGGGCCTTATAGTCGAAGGTACAGTTGTGCTTGTCAGAATACCGATGTTTCCCACAGAACAGCCCAGCCTTGCATCTGCACTCGAAGCCAGTCAGTCCAACCTTCTTGCTGCACACAAGGCAGCGGTTGACTTCCTTCTTCTTGGGCGGTGGTGGCAGAGCGGCGACTGCCTCGGCCTCTTTCTCAGCTTGTTCCTTCAGCTTATCCGCCAGGATCTTGGACCTGCCCGGGATGAACACGGGGACATGCTCAAATGTAAATGAAGTTGTGTTTGGCTTCTCCTCTTCCTTTTTGGGGACTTCTACCTCAACGTTCTTCTGGTAGAGTTCTTTCTCACTCTTTGGAAGATTCTTGAAGCAAACCGAGCAATACCCACCAAAGGCTTCATTGCCGAAAAATCTGCAGGTGTTGTTATTGCAAGACATCTTAGCTATGCAAACAATTTTTCAGAATACTTTTTTAAAATTGAGACAAAAATAAAGAAAGATTAAGATAATATATAAATCAATAACAGATTATTTTACATTTTTTAATCATAGAATATCATTTAAAATTTTACAATGTAAACTAAAATATAATTTTTTTACTTCGAAAAGTATTTACTATATAAATAAACATATAATGGATTCGAAAAATATATTTTTATGCAATATATGCTTTTTAATATGAATATTTATCTATTTTAAAATTAAAAAGTTATTTTTAAAACATGATATAATACTTTTTAATACGTATTACGATTTTAAAACGTGAAACTTGAGCATCTATCAAATTTATGAAAATATAAAAGAAGAAAAGGAAGATGATAAATACATCGTTCATTTACCTGATAAAATGACTTAGACGTCATATGTTATAGCAATAAAATAACCCAAAAATATTTATTATGACTTTCATTATTATTTTGTTATTATTATTTGCACATTTGTAAGGCATTCTTTGTAAGGCTTAAGGGAAATCTCTCCTCTGCTTTGCACTTTTTGTTTATTAATCGAACTTCCAGTGGGGAGCACACAATGTGAATATAACCAAGAAGACATAGGTCACAGCCCGGGTAGTTGGCGACTTCTGTACGTGGCTCCTGGAACCTGGATTACCTAAATAAATGTATAATACTGTATTTTTGTTTGTTACATTTTTGTTTAATTTTTGCAACCATTTACTATCAGGCTTTATAAAGTATTTTATAAATTATCCTATACTGGGATCGTTACCTAGCATCTCCAACAATAATTACACTAGATTATTAAGGATATATAGTTTTTTTATATAAATAATTAAAGATATACAGCTCCCTGTAATATATTACATAATATAAATAAAAAGACATGCCCTGAGCCGCTCGAAATTTTCCTAATAAATCAAGAAAAGCCAACCACGTGTATTATTTCAGGCAGTTGACCCTTGTTACTATGGTCAGACTGATATGTTCTCCTCTTAGTTTTTTGTTTTCCTTTTTCACCCATTCTGGCGTCCACGTGTCTTAATGTTTCGAAGGTATGGACAACCAAATATGGTGAGTGTTCCTGAAAATGTAGAAAAACTAAAGCCATGGTGTTTTAAAATCGGATATTGATAATCAGAGAAGTATCCGAAGAAACCGGATTGTCATTTTAGATATATCATTCCATTATCGATTATGATATAGGCCTAAAAAGACGATCCTGCAAATTTGTCTCTCTGATATTAACACTGGAGGAGAAAGAGACACGTAAATAGATCTGCGAAAACTTGCTCAAATTGGCTGTACAAGACGAAATGTGTCAAAATAATGTGATAACAGGGGGTGAAACATGGGTATATGGCTACGATGCCGGAACAAAACTCCCAATCAAGTCAAAGGTTGGCAGATAACGAATCGAGACCCAAAAAGCCAGGGTGGAAATGTCAAAAATGAAGGTTCTGATCGATACTTTCTTCGACAGCAAAGGACTCGTATTTAATGAATTCTTACCAACTGGGACGAAACAAATAACATTATAAATTATTTTGAAACGGTTATTGGAGGTTGTACGAAAGAAATTCCCATAAAATTGGCTGAATAAAAATTCGTGGCTTATTTATGATAGCGCACGGCCAAACATGGCTCATTCGGTGCTCGCTTATTTGTCAAAAAATAACACCCTTGTGCTTCTACACACTCCTGCCTCAGCAAAAATACCATTTTTTCTTTATCCAAAATTGAAGATGGCACTTAAAGGTCAACGCTTTGACACGATACAAGCCATTAAAATCGCTAAACGTTTTGCGCGGCATTCACAAAGACGAATTTTTCAAGTGTTTCCAAAGTTGGAAGAAAAGCTGAAAAAGATGCATTGATGCAGAAGGGTCTTATTTTGAAAACTATTTTAAAAAATTTTGTTTGTATTTTGTATAAATAAAGTTATAGCCTAAATTTTGGAACTTTGTATATTTCCCTCTGACATGCAGGGTCTAATCTTCGGGTGTGTCTTAGATTACGACGCCCTGGCCATCCTGGAGTCTGCTAAGACTCTCTCCTTGTCTGGAGAAGGACTTTCTTAAGGTGAGAGAGCCTCTCCCTCTCTCTCTCTCTCGCTGAATAATTTTTACTGTAGAAACTACTGCACCCAATGCTTCAAAACATCAAACACGGATATACCTCAACAACAATTCTGACTGGCCATAGTTATATTCAGACAGACTTTGCAAAGGTATTGAAAGAAGGCCCAACTAGCTCCCATTGCAAAGATGAAGACCACCTCCTCTTCAACTCTGCCGAACCTTCCAATACTAAAGATTCTTGACGTTCACCCTCATAGGGATCACCAACCTAAGTACAGCATTTCTAGAAAATCTTCCAAGAAATAAATATGCCTGGCGCCACTTCATGAATTGGACTTCCACTGGGGGGTCACACAATGTGAATATAACCAAGAAGACATAGGTCACAGCCCGGGTAGTTAACGACTTCTGTACGTGGCTCCAGGAACCTGGATTACCTAAATAAATGTATAATACTGTATTTTTGTTTGTTACATTTTTGTTTAATTTTTGCAACCATTTACTATCGGGCTTTATAAAGTATTTTATAAATTATCCTATACTGGAATCGTTACCTATCATCTCTAACAATAATTACACTGGATTGTAATTTGGCAGATTCATTGGCCTTAATTTTCTCTTCGCACATGACCTGTATCTTTCCAGAGCGTGTTTCAACCATAATAACAAATAAATAATGCAATGACAGTGCAGTCTCCTCCAAATATATTCAATGTTTATTTCTCATCCTACAAAAATAAATAATCAAGATGTAAACAATAACAATGTTACAAAAGAAATGATATATGATAAATGATATAATCTTTTATATATTATTAATTTAAAATAAATTTAAATATCAGAGATTATCTATATATATATATATAAATGAATGTTTGTATGTTTGTTTGTATGTCCGGTATACAAATTCGCAGTAGTTCACTAATTCAAACCAAAATTTCCATACATAGGTAAAAAAAATACGGGGAAGACGATAGGCTATTTTAAAAAATATATAAATCAATTATTAAACTATATATTCAAATTATTCTATTTAGCTCACGAACAGCGCCCTCTATCAAGGATTAGATTAAATTATGCTGATGCAAACAAATAGACAATGCTAATAACAAAAACAATTATAAAAAAATCTTTTCTAAATATATATCACTCGGGTAGATATGCACACGGGTCAATCCCGGGGCGAAGCCCGGGTCACCCGTCTAGTTTTGAATAAATGGAGGGAATCAAACATGATGCAGGAATATACACTCATAGACAAAACTTATGGAAATGAAGTCTTTAAAGGAGACAAAGACAATTTTGTTAATATTTGGTTATACTATGTGCCTTCAATAAAGCTCACTGTGTATCAAATAACTTTCAGAGTTATTGTCTGAATACCGATATACGTACATGCTAAAAGGTACAACTTTCTTAAGTTTTGTTCATTAGTGTATAGTCTTTAGATAATTAAAAGGCACATATTGGATTGAAAAAATATATAGGCAACTATAGTAGTCAAAATTTCCTAGTTACCTTTCAAACTATTGAAGGAGTGTGGGATCTCAAACAAGATTTGATCCATTATTGGGAATCAAAGAAAGAAAGATAACTGCCACAGATGGGCCGTTATTGCCTTATGTTTAATTTATACCTAGCAGGCCTTGTCCCTATTGTTTGCGGAAGAACATTGCTCGATGCAGATATTTATATGTGATTCTACTGTCCTAAAAACTTATGTTCATAGTTTACTAAAATACCATAACTAAGATTCAGTTCTCCACTGCCACATATATAAGCAGAATCGTCCAATACAGTATTAGAGCTCTAAAAAGTGGTCTGGTAGATTAAATAGGCTAAACCACTGAGAGGGTTCCCCACTGATGTGAGCCAAGCCCTCCCATATTGTTCATCGCAGTAAGGATAGTAGAAAGTTTGTTTCATTTGGAAAAGAAACATATGGCTTAAGGGTTAATAAAATGGTCTAAACCGTCCGTTGGTTTTCGATCGCTACGATCCGGGTTCGATTCCCGCATTGGGCACTTTTTTTCTGATTAAAAAAAATTCTCCAATGGCACCCGATTCTTGCAAAAGTCCAACCCCACCAGCGAGTGCAAGTAGCCAAACGGGGCTCTGGCACATTTGTAAGTCCAAAGTCGAACTGCTTTTCACGTATGTAGACATGTGGTGCATTTACAGTAAAGGCAATCGCTTACTTCTACCTACCAGGATTATCATGGCCTGTACCACGTCTACTAGGGATAAGCAAAAAAAAAAAAAAACTCTTTTCAAGGCCTTACAAAAATAAGCATACAAATCAAAGGATCTCCATCTATGCTGTGATGAATCTGTATAAGACCGGTGGTCTTGATAAAGCTGTATGTGTGTGTATGCATACAAGCCAACAATAGAAGAATAACAATTGGCGGACTCCAACCCCACCAGCGAGTGCAAGTAACCAAACGGAGCTCTGAAACATTTGTAAGTACAAAGTGGAACTGCTTTTCACATGTGTACACATGTGGGGCACTTACAGTAAAAGCAGTCGCCTAATTCTACCCAACATGATTATCATGGCCTGTACCACGTGTACTAAGGATAAGCAAAAAAATAATAATAATTGGTGGAATCACGGGATATCATTGCTAAGAAGAGACAAAAACTAACAGTGACTGAGTTTCTTAATTATAAAGACTCAAGCTTGGCGAATTTTCGGACAATAACATCCTTCAACAGGCTGTAATACTCTCCGAATACGTTATTGTCCGAAAGCTCGCCAAGCTTATATCTTTTTGATAAAGAATCTCGTTTCCGCGTTATATTATATCTCTCCAAATAAAATTAATAATTCACACACGTAATTATTTATCTTTTTTATATAAATAATTACGTATGAAAAAAATTGTGATACTCTAATAATTTTTATTGGAATTAATAATCGATTTGTTTGTGAGAGATGTATTCTAATGTTTATCTTAAAGTATTTGAAACTATTTTCGACGTGTATGATTATTTTTGATATAAAACATTTTTCTACTGTCCTTACTATCTCGAAAAAAAATGCATGTACTTAAAGTATTTAATAAAAGGGGTTAGACATAGGGTTCCTAAAATTGGCATCAAATATTTAAGATTATACATTAGCGCCTCATCTGTTATGATAAATTTAAACTATTTTAAAACATACTGCCCTTACTGCAGTGATAAAATAATGGGAGGCCCTGGATCATCAGTGGTGAACCTTCTCAGCGTTTTCGTCAGTTTAATCTACCATACCGCTGTAATATTGCATTGAGCTATTTTGCTTTTATACCGATAATGAAGTTGACCTCTTGGGAAAGGTATTTTAAATGAACTATGGATATAAGTTTTTAGGGGACAGAGTAGAAATATATATAATTGCAAATATTAAAAACAAAAGAGGCATATCTTGACCAGGCTCACATGAGCTTTTCTAGATGGCAGAACGCCATCTAGTGAAGCAAAAATAAACTAAACGTTTATTTAACTTGCTCCGTGATATTTGGCCAACCCAATTATAAATATATAATATGCTTCGAGCCTATTGCTCTTCCTCAAGCAGCAAGGTATTTTTTTAGAACGGTGGACGAGTGGTATAAACCGTCGGTTTTCGAAAGTCGCGACTCGGGATCAAATCCCGTATTGGACACTTTTTTTTCCAATAAAAAAAATTGCTCTGAAGGCCTCTGATTCTGGCTTCCTCTGAATTTCATACTGCTGCTTCAACTTCATTTAAGCTATTTTCAAAATTTCCATCCTGCAGCAATTATCGATTCTGAAGTCCAACGAAAATTCCTTCTTTATTTTCTATGCTAGGGAATTTTTGCTTCAAATAGGCAAATCCATCAGCATTTGAATTCAATACCTTGACAAAGTGCTTCATTAATCCCAGTTCAATATGTAGTGGTGGTTAGTATATATTTTCAGAATTGACCAATGGAAAATGTGTAATAATTTAAAGTCATGGAGTAATGATTCTACGGTTTGGCTAGTTCTGTTTGATATAATGCCTTTCCCTGTCTCTATTATCCAACTAACACAGAAAACAACCAAAATTTGTATATCCAAGCTGTAAACCAAGCAGGAGAGCAATGACTTTCAAGTCAGCACAGATTCTACAGCTTTATCTGTCATGCTTTACCTTTCTCAAAGCAATTTCATGCTTTCGTAACTCTCTTTTATGTTGAATTGGTGTACTATTGGCACCGATTGGAACTTAATACCGTTGTGAAGGAGAACATATTTCAGACTAACTTTAGAGAAATCAATAAGCGCCACTCTTCTGTATTATGTTAATGACCAAGCCCATCCATTAGACTAACAATATCATTGCAGTACACTAGGTCATTTTCTTGTGAAAAGAAGTTTTGAAATTTAGCTTGTCGTTTGTATAAAAAGTATACTTTTGTGTCCTTATGCAACAGATTCTAAATTTTTAACCTAGAAGTTGAAAGTTCACTCTGTTTTTGGATGAATTCAAATCACGTACGAGGTCCTTCAAATCTCTTTTATAAATGAGATTCAGATCTAACATGTGCTTTTAAATTTGTGTCGTCCTTCTCTGGCTTATGACTATTTGAACCATCGTCACTAAATGTCACATTTCAAGAAGCTGTGGCACAGGTGAATCATCATTATGAGGAACTGGTCTCATAGCAGATGGCAACTCTGGATATTTAATGGTATGTTTTAATTGAGATGTAATGCCTGTAGTTTTTTTTTTTTTTTTGTCAAACAAAAATTACAGTCTATATAATAATGGTTTTTAGTTCCTTCTAAACAATTGAAACCGAAAAAGGCATAAGGCCTTCACATTTGGTATTCACCTTTAATCCACCCTGTATGAGGCCGAGCACAAGCTTCATCACAATGATGAGGAGCACAAGCTTCACAACAATGATGAGGAGCCCAAGCTTCACAACAATGATGAGGAGCCCAAACTTCACAGCAATGATGAGGAGCACAAGCTTCACAACAATGGTGAGGAGCCCAAACTTCATAACAATGATAAGGAGCCCAAACTTCACAACAATGATGAGGAGCGCAAGCTTCACAACAATGATGAGGAGCACAAGCTTCACGACAATGGTGAGGAGCCCAAACTTCATAACAATGATAAGGAGCCCAAACTTCACAACAATGATGAGGAGCCCAAACTTCACAACAATGATGAGGGGCCCAAACTTCACAACAATGATGAGGAGCACAAGCTTCACAAAAATGATGAGGAGCTCAAACTTCACAACAATGATGAGGAGCGCAAGCTTCACAACAATGATGAGGAGCCCAAACTTCACAACAATGGTGAGGGGCCCAAGTATTATTAGTCACTGGTCATCCAATTTACATCCAAAATAAAGTTAATAGCCCTTTTTGGTGAGCAGTGTAATGTTTCACCCCTTTGAGCTTAGGAAGTTAATTCTCCACATATGTAACAGAAAATATCTGGAATATTTAGGGCAAAACCTTGGCATATTGGTACCGTCTTGTTTACACGATCTATAAAAACAATTTTATAGAATACGAAAAAGGAAATAAAACTATTCAGTTCTGAAAATATAAATAATGTTTTTATAGATTAAATCTGCCATCTCCACTACAATGCTACTAAACAAATCATTGGTTTACATATCAACTTGTCCAATCAAGAATAAACCCGCGGCAAATCTAACACTACTAGCTAATGTAATGAGGTTTAAGCAAAAAGCTTCGTAAGATTGTTTACATTTATATATTACTGCGTATTTATCCCAATAGGAAAAAAAAAAGGTTCTCACTCAGAAACCTTGCGTGATAAAAAAAACTAATGGTATTTTTGGAATCAGCACAAAAAGTCCCATTAAGGTCAGATATTATTTCTTTTGAGGAAAAGAATAATATTTTTTAGACCAGTATAACGGTTGAATTGATAAATTTATTGACTTTTTGGCAGTTCTTTTGCTTATAATTCCAAAAATAATTTATATAGGAACCTGAATATTCGGATTTGCAATTCCTAATAGTTTCCGAATTGATATTGGGCAACACACACATGATTTTAAAAATATATACAGTTAAGCCTGTCTATAGCGCCCCCTCTTGGGACTCATTAAAATAGGGTGCTAGAGAGAGGGGGTACTATAGACAGGTCACTTTTAATGTAAAATGTTTACATTTTACATGTTTACATTTTAATGTTTAAAATCGGGCGCTATAGAGAGGAAGGCGCTATTTAGAGGGGGCGCTATAGACAGGTTTAACTGTATATAGAAATTGATTCATTCCCAGCCACTCCGACCACCCAGAAATCTGAAAAATTGTACACTAGCGTTGTTAATCGGACTGACCGAGAGTTCAAAATAACATACTTCAATGTGGGTCTGGAATAATATTAAAATTAAATTTTAAAATTTGAAAGGCAATTTGGAAATTTTTCCGTTCCCGGCTATCCTGACACCCCAGAAGTCTGTAAATTTGTCAACATGTCAAATTCAGGTTCTAAAAAGTGTTAAACATTTTCAGATTTCTACGTGTTCGGGAAGAATATTAAAAACTAGCGGATGTAGCCGGCTTCGCCTGGGATTTGTCCGAGTGAAAGTTTACCTAACGAATATTTGATAAAAAATATTTTCTGAGCTAACATCCTCCACTCTCTAATATATTCTTATAGAGATAAATGAAGGATCCATTCCTTTTCTCCACAAAACTACTGAATAAAACATTGAAAAATACTGCATGTTGATAGCTGAATTTATAGATCAATATATAAGCTAATGAAAAATACTAAAATTAAAATATACAAGTATCAGAGTCATAATCAACAATCAATCAATTCTGTCACCGTTTGCTTTTGTGAATGGAATAAATACCCAAATATGGCCATTTTTTATAAGCATCTGTGGTTCAGTGGTAGAATGCTCGCCTGCCACGCAGGCGGCCCGGGTTCGATTCCCGACCGATGCATTTTTCTTTTTTACAATTTTTAAAACTCATTTATATTATTATTATTATTAAAATATACAAGTATCAGAGTCATCAATTCTGTCATCGTTTGCTTTTGTGAATGGAATGCTTTTACGTAATATACGTAAAATACGTAACTAATATGACTGAAATTTTAGCAGTATGTATAGTAGAATCTGGAAAAACTTATATTGAATATTTCTGTGTTGTTATCCAAGACGAGGCAAGATTAACTAAGCATTAGTTTATTTCCTATTAATATAATCTGTCATATACAAGTCAAAAGAGATCACTAGCAGAGTATTATTCCTTTTGGTTTCCAGAGCTCAACATTCTATGAGCCTAATACTCTGCACATCTCCTCCCTTATCTTTACAGGAACCTTCGAGGTATCTTGACTGCCCTTCCATATCTTGTATGCACGGCTGGCATTGAAGGGAGGCTCTTCTCTGGATCCTGGTCTTGGTTGTCCCTCTGCATCCTTCCATCTCTTGTAGATGAAGCCGTTGGTGTAGGGCAATCCTCCTCGGTCTCTTGCTCCTGGTCATCCTGGTCATCCTCAGAAGCATCCATGGTACTTCCCATTTTTGGTAGAGGTGTGAGGTGAAGTCTGTTTCGCCTAACTTTTCCTTGGGGAGTTTGTACCCAATAGGAACGCGGTTCTTCGGATTTGTGAAGAACTTTTCTCTCTCCTTTTACTCTTTGATCTCTAACCCAAACGCTGTCCCCTTGTTGAAGCGGAGGCAAGCTATGTACATCGCGTCGTTTATCATATAGGCACTTTTGGTTGATCACCCTCCTTTTCTCTCTTTCTTGCAAAGCTTCTGAGTCCAAGTACCTTGGCATCAGTGATGATTCTATTGCTGGAACAGAGGTCCTAAGGCGTCGTCCCATTAATAGTTCAGCTGGACTATAACCACTTTCCAGGGGCATCGTTCTATATGCTTGAAGAGTCAGATAGCAATCTTCTTCTTTCTTAAAACTTTGCTTTATATTCTTGATAATTGCTTCAATAAATCCATTGCTTTGAGGGAATTTCGGGCTGGATGTGATATGTTTGAAAGACCATTCCTTAGAAAATTTTGAAAATTCGGAACCCAGAACTTTTTGGAATTGTGGTCCATTATCGCTTCTAACAGTCTCAGGTGTTCCATGCCTAGCAAATATAGATTTAAGACGGCCTATTACTTCTTGAGCAGTTAGATTTTGTAAAAGTGATACTTCTGGGTACCTGGAATAGTAATCACATACAATTAGATACCATCTCCCATTTAGATAAAAGAGATCCATTCCGACTTTTTGCCAAGGTCTGATCGGAAATTCTGAGGGCATCAAAGGTTCATGCTTGGGTTTTCTCTCCTTCAAGCATTTTGTACACGACGAAACCATCCTTTCAATCTCTTGGGAAATTCCTAACCACCAAACCGATTCTTTTGCTCTAGATCTGCATTTATTGATCCCAAAATGGCCTTGGTGCAATTTCTCAAGGATCTCTTTCCCCAATGTCTTAGGGATTAGAATTCTTTGTCCTCTAAGAAGAAGACCATTCTGATAGGTCAGGTCCTCCTGAAATTGCCAGTATCCTCTTAGTTCTGGATCTACTTCTCTTTTATTCTTAGGCCATCCACTCATACAGTATTTAGCCAATTGAGAGCAAAGTGAATCTTCCTTTTGCTTTCTAGAAATCTCCAAAAGTCTTTCTTCTGTTGCTGGAAATTCAATGGATTGGATGTACGCAGAAAGTTCTTCTTCCAATTCATCTTTATGTGGTTTAGACATAGGCTTCCTTGATAACATATCAGCCACTATTTGCTTTTTGCCAGCAATGTGACTTATTTGATAAGAATACCTCATCATCCTCATTTTTAATCGCTGAAGTCTGGGAGTCATGTCTTCCAAGGATTTGGACGTAAAGATGGCAATCAGTGGTTTGTGATCTGTTTCAATATGGATTTTAATACCTGTAACATAATCCTTTAGTCGATCACAAGTCCATACTATAGCCAGTCCTTCTTTTTCAATTTGGCTGTATCTTTTTTCCGTTTCTGAAAGTGTTCTAGATGCATAAGCTATAGGTTTTAAAGATCCATCAGGTTGTTCTTGTCTTAGAACACCACCTATTCCAAATGAAGAAGCATCAGCCGATACTATGGTCGTTCTTGAGGGATCAAATAAAGCGATGTTAGGTCTAGATACTAACTCTTGTTTCAGTAGGTTAAAGCTCTTTTTCTGAGGTTCATCCCAAACCCACTCGTTTTTTGTACTTAGTAACGAATTCAAGGGTTGAAATTTATCCGCAAGGTTGGGAATGAATTTTCCTAAATAATTCACCATGCCTAAGAAAGACTTCAATTCTTTTGTTGATCTAGGCGCCTCCATTTTTGTAATAGCATCGAGCTTTTCTTCGTCAATGAATAAGCCTTCTGAACTCAATGTGTGTCCCAGGAATTTTACAGTTTTAACTCCAAATTGACACTTTTCTGGGTTGAGTGTCATCCCTTCTTCTTGGAGTTTCTTCAAAACTTGGCGTACCCTCTCGTTATGTTCTTCTAAGGAAGATCCGTATACTACAATATCATCCATGAAGCATACAACCCCTTCTATATTGCCCAGAAGCTGAGTCATCTTTCTTTGAAAGATTTCTGGTGCCGACGTTATTCCAAATGGGATTCTTTTGAAAAAGAACCTGCCGAATGGCGTTATAAAGGTGGTTAGTTTTTTGGGATTCTTTAGCTAACCCAAACTGCCAAAATCCAGAATTTGCATCTAGCTTGGAAAAATAGCAAGCATTTCCCAGCTCTCCCAGGATATGCTCTGTCGCAGGTAGCGGATAATTTTCTCTTCTTATATACTGATTTAGCTTCGTTAAATCAACACAAATTCTTATTTTTCCTCCTGGTTTCGATACTGCAACCATTCCCGCACACCACTCAGTCGGCTCTTCTACTGATTCAATGACTCCTAGCCTGGTCATCTCTTCAAGTTGTTCCTTTACCTGTTTCATTAAGGGAATTGGAACTCTCCTAGGGGTGCATAAAGCATATGGTTTCGCATCTGGTTGAAGGGATATTTTGTAATTTATTTTAGCATGTCCTAAACCATTAAATATTTTTGGAAACTCTCTTTTTGGATTTAAAAAAATTGATGATAATTGCTGAATCATTCTCACAATGTTTAATTTTTCACTTGTCTCCCCAGAGAGAAGTGGCTGCTTTAGTTTATCAACAATGTATATTTTCGAATTTAAGTGCTGGCCTTTATTTTGAAGTTTTACGTGGATCATTCCCACTGTTTCCAAGGGTATTCCATTTGGACCTTGTAATACTTTATCAGATTTTTCCAGTTTTATTCTTTGGAAACTTTGATAATAATATTGTAGGGGGAGCACGTTGACATCAGCTCCGGTGTCAATTTTAAAATTAACTTGTCTATTATTTACCTTAATTGGTACTATCCATTTCTTAGAATTATCTTATACAGATCCCAGAAAAGCTATCTCTGATTTTATTTCATTTATAGCTTCTGATCTACATACTTTGACATAATGGCCCTTTTTCATGCATTTATTACAATGCGAGTTCATAGCTGGACAATTTTTCCAATCATGATTATTTGAATTGCCACACCTGGTGCATCCATGTGATGACCCTCCCAACTGGTTTGACTTGAATTGTCTTATTTTTGGTTCGTGCCTTTTTGTTTCTTTTATATGATTAGGCATTTTCTTTATTTGATCTACAGAATCTTGTTGGTAAAGGCTAGACTGCTGTTCTTTGACACTTTCTAATTGCTTTGCCATTAGTGTGGCTTTTACTAAGGTCAAGTCTGTATCAAGTTGCATTCTTTCAGATAATGCTCTATCCCTTACTCCAACAACTATCCTATCCCTAATCAACTCATCATGTAACATCTCAAAATTGCAGTGCTCAGCTAGGCTATGGAGTGCTGTGATAAATTCATTCACCTTTCCCCTTCCTGCTGACATCTTTGATTAAATCTTGCCCTTTCATAAATTATATTACGTCTTGGAATAAAGTGACTCTCAAAGCATTCAATAACTTTATCATAATTTTCTAATTGGTCACTTGCTATTTTACATGACAACAAAATGTCATCTGCATTATCACCCATGCAGTACACGAGCATATTAACTTGCTCATTTTCTGGGTTATTAATTAACCCGCTTGCCTGCCTAAAACGTTCAAATCTCCTAATCCATTTTGGCCAATCACCTGGATTTGAAATATTAAAAGGTTCTGGGGCTACACAATTATAATTTTGGGACATTATAAAGACTTACTTATAATAAAATATAACTTACCAAAAAGTTTGCTTGATGTCAAGTTTCAAATTTTCTTCGAACAACGACTTTCTTTATGAATTCAGTTTATTGCTTCTAAGCTTGCTTGATGTCGAATTTCAAATTTTCTTCGAACAACGACCTTCTTTATGAATTCAGTTTACCGCTTCTAAGCTTGCTTGATGTCGAATTTCAAATTTTCTTCGAACAACGACCTTCTTTATGAATTCAGTTTACCGCTTCTAAGCTTGCTTGATGTCGAATTTCAAATTTTCTTCGAACAACGACCTTCTTTATGAATTCAGTTTACCGCTGCCACCATGTGTTGTTATCCAAGACGAGGCAAGATTAACTAAGCATTAGTTTATTTCCTATTAATATAATCTGTCATATACAAGTCAAAAGAGATCACTAGCAGAGTATTATTCCTTTTGGTTTCCAGAGCTCAACATTCTATGAGCCTAATACTCTGCACAATTTCAGGTCTCTATCCCGAATATTCTTCGAATTATTTGCAAATTTGAGTTGCAAATTTGCTCTTTCGCTCGTAAGCAGCGCCTCTAGCGGTGAAGATGAGAGGTAATATCAGCTGACCTAATGTACATGTAAAACGTGTTTTAACAGTACATAGAAAAAAATATGGAAGAGATATTTGTCGCATTTTTAGCCAAGAAAAATTGAAATTGACAGGTTCTGGGCAAAAATAGTTTTTTTTTTTTATTCAGAAAATGATTATTACAATATTGCTGTTTCATATTTGATTATCAGATACAAAATTATATCCGGAAAAATTCCAAAAAGCAGAGACCACGGGTGAAGCCAGTTCATTTTTAGTATGCAGGAACAAAATTCTAACAGAAAAACATTCATTCGAGCAGAAGACACAAAGCCAGATCATCTCTTTATAAAAATATCGCTTCTCAGACACAAAGTTTGGAGCGGGACGTTTCACAAGAATGACATCCACGGCGACAATTTATAATTGTAACGAATAGTATTTGAATAAAAGCATTTAATCGGGTAAAACCCGGGCGTTGCCCGGGTCATTCGGCTAGTATATATATATAAAACATTTAGCATATTTCTGATTTATAAAATTATGAGAATAAATCCCGGGCATTGCTCAGGTCATACGGCTTTTTAAGATTAAAAAATTTATAGGTGAATAATTAAATTTGTAAATTCGAAACTATTATAGACGCGTATGATTCTTTTAAAAATAAAACAATTTCTACTTCCTTTACTGCAATGGAAAAATTAATGGGAGGGCCTGGCTTAAACTGGCGAAACCGCTGGGAGAGTTCACCACCCATAAATTTTTCCATTGCAGTAAGGTCAGTAGAAATTGTTCTATTTTTAAAAGAATAATACGCATCTATAATAGTTTCGAATTTTCATAACAGATGGCACGCTAATTCATCATAATTAAATTGTGTGTGTGTTGTCAAATAATATTTTTGGCCAAACATCCACTCCAGAAGGATCTTAACATATCTTTAAATTTCTCTTTATAGTTATGATGATACTTAATGATGAATAATCAATACAATCCTAATCATCATCTTTAATGTCCACGAGAAATTCGTAATTCACTTTTCAAAAAATAAATAATAAAACTACAGAATATATTCCTCAAAATATAATTGCTACTATTCTCCATCAAAACTACTAAAAAACCATTTGCAAAATTTGCATGTATATATATAGCTGAATAAATATATTCATATATGAAAGCTATCCAAACAATTTTGCATATTTTGAGGATATAAAATGTTTATAATTATCATCCACTAACTGAATGACCTGGCTTCGCCCTACTTACTCCCGAGTGAATGTTTTCCAAGCGAATATTATTTCAACAAATGCTATATATTAAGATTATATATATCATCTTAACTCTAAAAATAGTCATCTTGATTGAAATTAATATATCATCACATTTTTGTTTCATTTTTAATTTTTATTTTCAAATACGGAAATATCTTTATTTACGGGGCTGCTAACCAGAATGAATGATTTTTGAGCCCCGATGGACGCATAAAGCGGAATATAAACAAAGCACTATTGGAGGGGCCATTTTTTATAGTATTATTATATTAATGAATTGAATTAACAAACATAACTCAGGAATATATATTAGCATCACATTTTATGTCCTCTAAGTCCTGTTGAAATATCAGCCAGATTAGGTACTTATTGAGGACGTGTATAGCCGGAAAAAACATATATACAAATAAGTATACACTGACTTTTAGATAGAGAGAGATATGCACAATAACTTTTTTATAAATAGAGATATTTTAAACTTTGAACTTAGCCAAAAAGCCAAAAAGCGATATTTTATATAGAGATGACCTAGCTTCGTCTGTATTCTGCTCGAGTGAATGTTTGCTGTTAGAATCTGGTTTCTTCCTACTAAAAATGATGGTTTGGCTTCGCCCGTGGGCTGCTTCAGTGACTATTCCCCGAAAGAATTATGTTTTTGATAATTAAACATGATACAGAAATATTTCCATTATCATTTTCTTACTGAAAAATAATTATTTTTGCCTATTACTTGGTTAATTTTATTTTTATTGGTTAGAAATGCGACAAAACTTTCGGTTTTAACTTTATGTCTTATTAGTAATTCAGCCAGATTAGTTACGTATTGAGGACGGGCATTGCCGACAAAAAAAATAATATATACAGTAGAACCTCTCTGTAAAGGAAACCTAGTTTCAGAGCCAAAGTGTACTTTAGGGAGAGGTGTCCTCTTACCGGAGAGTTGCTAAATAGTAAAAATGGCATTTTTGGCGATGAAACCTGTTCTTTATAGAAAGGTGTCCTCTAGCATGAGTGTCCTCTCATGGAGGTTCTACTGTACATACATTTTGATTTCTATATAAATAGAGATTTATTACAATATTTGTGGACGGACAGACAGACATTAAGGAAAGTAAATAAAATATTTTAAAAATCACGAGGTAAAGAGTCTCTTATAGAGTTGGAAGTATAAAGTCTACGTTTCCACAGCGGAGGTTAAATTGTAGATGGCATATCTACTTAGCTAGTTTAAGTGATTTTTTAGTATTAATTTCTTATATAGCGTTCGATGAATTCAAATTAGTATATTAAAGTTTACATTTTTTCATAAACCTAACATATGCTGAAATGCCTAAGTCATCCAACCATAGGTCATCTATGAGAACCTGATTTCCTAAACCATCAGTTATAAATAATTAACCTAACTATACTTCTTTAGGTCTTCCCTGGATACCCTGTATTTCCAGGCCATTGATTTATCATCAAAGGCTGCAATGGTTAATCCTCCAATCTAGATTTCACTGGATACCCTGTCCTGTCAGGCCATCGACCTATCATTATAAGCTCCTATAGCTAATTACCCAAACATAGGTCATCTAAGAATTTACTAGATACCCTGTCCTACCAGGCCATCAACCTATCATTATAAGATCCTGTAGTTAATCTCCCAAATATAGGTCATCTAAGAATTTACTGGATACCCTGTCCTACCAGGCCATCAACTTATCATTATATGATCCTGTAGTTAATCTCCCAAACATAGGTCATCTAAGAATATACTGAATACCCTGTCCTACCAGGCCATCAACCTATCATTATAAGCTCCTGTAATTAATCTCCCAAACCAAGGTTATCTAAGAATTTACTGGATACCCTGTCCTACCAGGCCATCAACCTATCATTATAAGCTCCTGTAGTTAATCTTCCAAACATAGGTCATCTAGGTCTTCACTGGATACCCTGTCTTGCCAGGCCATCAAGCTATCATTATAAGCTCCTGTAGTTAATATCCCAAACATAGGTCATCTAAGAATTTACTAGATACCCTGTCCTACCAGGCCATCAACCTATCATTATAAGATCCTGTAGTTAATCTCCCAAACATAGGTCATCTAAGAATTTACTGGATACCCTGTCCTACCAGTCCATCAACTTATCATTATATGATCCTGTAGTTAATCTCCCAAACATAGGTCATCTAAGAATATACTGGATACCCTGTCATACCAGGCCATCAACCTATCATTATAAGCTCCTGTAATTAATCTCCCAAACCAAGGTTATCTAAGAATTTACTGGATACCCTATCCTACCAGGCCATCAACCTATCATTATAAGCTCCTGTAGTTAATCTCCCAAACATAGGTCATCTAGGTCTTCACTGGATACCCTGTCTTGCCAGGCCATCAAGCTATCATTATAAGCTCCTGTAGTTAATATCCCAAACATAGGTCATCTAAGAATTCACTGGATACCCTGTCTTGCCAGGCCATCAACCTATCATTATAAGCTCCTGTAGTTAATCTCCCAAACATAGGTCATCTAGGTCTTCACTGGATACCCTGTCTTGCCAGGCCATCAACCTATCATTATAAGCTCCTGTAGTTAATCTCCCAAACATAGGTCATCTAGGTCTTCACTGGATACCCTGTCTTGCCAGGCCATCAACCTATCATTTTAAGCTCCTGTAGTTAATATCCCGAACATAGGTCATCTAAGAATTTACTGGATACCATGTCCTACCAGGCCATCAACCTATTATTATAAGCTCCTGTAGTTAATCTCCCAAACATAGGTCATCTAAGAATTTACTGGATACCCTGTCCTACCAGGCCATCAACTTATCATTATATGATCCTGTAGTTAATCTCCCAAACATAGGTCATCTAAGAATATACTGGATACCCTGTCCTACCAGGCCATCAACCTATCATTATAAGCTCCTGTAGTTAATCTCCCAAACATAGGTCATCTAGGTTTTCACTGGATATCCTGTCCTGCCAGGCCATCAACCTATCATTATAAGCTCCTGTAGTTAATCTCCCAAACATAGGTCATCTAAGAATTTACTGGATACCCTGTCTTGCCAGGCCATCAACCTATCATTATAAGCTCCTGTAGTTAATCTCCCAAACATAGGTCATCTAGGTCTTCACTGGATACCCTGTCCTACCAGGCCATCAACTTATCATTATATGATCCTGTAGTTAATCTCCCAAACATAGGTCATCTAAGAATATACTGGATACCCTGTCCTACCAGGCCATCAACCTATCATTATAAGCTCCTGTAATTAATCTCCCAAACCAAGGTTATCTAAGAATTTACTGGATACCCTGTCCTACCAGGCCATCAACCTATCATTATAAGCTCCTGTAGTTAATCTCCCAAACATAGGTCATCTAGGTTTTCAATGGATACCCTGTCCTGCCAGGCCATCAACCTATCATTATAAGCTCCTGTAGTTAATCTCCCAAACATAGGTCATCTAGGTCTTCACTGGATACCCTGTCCTGCCAGGCCATCAACCTATCATAATAAGCTTCTATAGTTAAATTTCCCAACCATCTTCTAACGTTTAGCGCCTATTTACCTGTGATCCTACACACATACTCTGTGGGAAAAATTATTTAATCAAACTTAAAATATATATACAACAGTAATTGACCAATCCGCTGCGATCAAACTTAGCGGCTATTTAAGGACTACGTTCTTAGTGATAACAGCTTTTTTTAAAAGGCTTTATTTAACTTGATTCTACGTCTGTCTGTCCACAAATCTTGTAATCAATTTTAATATACTCCCAGAGCATGTGACGTCTAATATGTTGTACACTTATCGACCTGAACAATGATCAACTAAGCAAACCTAATGATCATTCATTCCCCGATTTAATATTTCCAGATTTTCCCACATGGAAATTTCGGAATTGTTTTCAAACTACCAATTGGCTCTTTCTGCCGTATGCAGTCCTCGGCCTCCAAAAACCCAGCTCTATACAGAAATCATAGAATATGAATTACTCAGCCACAAATATAAGAAGATGTAAAGCCATGCCAAATAATCAGGTATCCAATATACCAAGAATTTAATATGAAAACACTTCAACAACCATCCGAATTAGCCATTGCTATACACAAGCATTTTAGACAAAGATTTTGAAAGAAGATCCGATTTTCCCCCCATGCTAGAATGAAGACCAAACAGCGCTCAGCCTTCCAATATCAAGGATTTAGATGGCCACTCTCATAGGAATTTCCAACCTCAACTTAGTATCTCTGGAATATATTTTCCTGGAAATAACTCTGTTTGACGCTATTTAATATATTGGACTCTGGCCGCCATTGTAAATAAAACCAAAACTACTTGAGTCTCTGCCTGACATCCAGGGTAGTTAGAGATATATTTTGAACGATCCAGGAACCTGGGTTATATATATTCTAATATCATATTCTCAGAATGTTATATATATTGTATATATAAATATATTCCCTTAATAATAATGGGTTTAATATTGATATACATATTTGAATATTTTGTTAATTTTCGTATATTATTCGTAAAATTTGAGACTCTGTGTGATGTTTATAAATTTATATACAGTTAAACCTCTCTATAGCGCTCCCTCTTGGGACTCAACAAAATAGGGTGCTATAGAGTGGGGGTGCTATAGACAGGTCACTTTTAATGTAAATCGCATAGTACTACGTATTTAAAATCGTGCGCTATAGAGAGGAAGGAGCTATTGAGGGGGGGACGCTATAGACAGGTTTAACTGTATATATAATTAAAAACCAAAATTTAAATAAATAATTAATGAAAATCTTTTTTAGAACACCAATATCAAAATAATTTCAATTTTCTTTATGGTCAAATGGTAAAAAATACGGCCATAATGCTTATTGCAACTATAGAATCAATGTAGATAATATGGGTGACACAAAAAGTAAGAACATTGTAAGATTTGAGATTATTGTAGTAGTTTGAAATCAAAAGTAAATACTTTTTTGTGATCAAGAGAAAATATAATAAAAGATAAAACAAATTTGAACTTAAAAGCTTTATTTTTAAAGGACCTATATATTTACAATTTATATATATAAATGGCTAAATCATAAACAAAAAGGAACGGGGTCAATTTAAAATTTCTTAATACGTTCAGCCACACAGCCAATCAGATTCTTGCTAAGGACCTCCTTGCCATGGGCCTTATAGTCGAAGGTACAATTGTGCTTGTCAGAATACCGATGTTTCCCACAGAACAGCCCAGCCTTGCATCTGCACTCGAAGCCAGTCAGTCCAACCTTCTTGCTGCACACAAGGCAGCGGTTGACTTCCTTCTTCTTGGGCGGTTGTGGCAGAGCGGCGGCTGCCTCGGCTTCTTTCTCAGCTTGTTCCTTCAGCTTATCCGCCAGGATCTTGGACCTGCCCGGGATGAACACGGGGACATGATCAAATGTAAATGAAGTTGTGATTGGCTTCTCCTCTTCCTTTTTGGGGACTTCTACCTCAACGTTCTTCTGGTAGCGTTCTTGCTCGCTCTTTGGAAGATTCTTGAAGCAAACTGAGCAATACCCACCGAATTCTTCATTGCCAAAAAATCCGCATGTATGGTTATTGCAAGTAGACATCTTCAATATATTTTTCAGTTTATATCTATTTTTAGATAATTATATTACTAAATATTGTCAAGAGGAGAGAGAAAGGGCAATCAATAAAGTAATGTAAGCTTATTTCAAATATAATGAAAATGATAAAATGGAAAAGCAGATTATTTTTGCACATTTTAATATCATAGAATAAAATCAATAATTTTCTTAAAATCATAATACAAACAATTGTAATATCATTTATAATTTGAATTTTAGAGATATGCGCACTGAGAGAGAGAGAGAGAGAGATATATATATAAAAATGTAAAATAAATTGTCGTAAATAAAATGGTGAAAAAAGGGGGTAAATAAGAAAGTTTACAAAGACACTGTCAGTTGCTGCTTGGAAAGTGACTTTGCCAAAAAAAAATTGAAATAAATATGTTTAAAAAAAAGAGAGAGGTAAAATAAATTCATTGAATAGCACTTATTACCTAACAAAGGAGGACGCACCATTATACTAGTATGTGCAAAAAGTCATTCCCACTTTTAAAAAATGCATCATACGACACATTTGCTTCTTTTTAAAACCACAGAGAATGTATCAATATATATTTTCAGAAAACCCCTGTATATAGTTAGCTGAAAATTTGCCAACATTTCAAAAATTCGCGCGAATTTATTTTTTCGAATCTTAACGATTTTTTCAGAGAATACTAGGCAAAACATTGCATTGATAGATTTCTAAACTATAGATTTATTTTGTCATTCGATTAAATTATTTAAAAAATAATAAAGATATAGAATAATTAATGGTCATATAAATATAAAGAGCCTTTCCTGAAAGTCTTATAATTTTTTATAAGTAATAAGTAATGAATCACTCTCTCTTTTGACTTGGGGAAGTTACTAACAATTTGTACCTGTCTATATATATAAAATATATCTACCTCAACCCATTCCAATTATTGAAACATCTGACCGCATAGTACCTTTAACTTCAGGCTCTTTTCTGCACCTAGTTAGTAGCATGTAGAAAAGAGGAAGGAGAAAAACAAAGTAAAAGAATAGGGAAATAGAAAATAATATTTCAACAGACCTTATATGGCAAATATTATTTAAAATGGATTAGGAAAACATGGTTCTTTTAGTGGTGAAATCTTCCAGCGTTAACCAGTTTAACCCCTAGACTGTTCTAATATTCTCTCTCTCTCGCTATTAGATCGAACTTAATATATCTATGTTGAATGAAATATTTATAAAGGGTTTTTAAGGAACTATTTGGACATCTCTCTCAGTTTCTAGAACTGCAGAAATGTATACTTAAATTAACGATTAAAGACAGCGAACTTTGCTCTTCCAAAAAATGGCAAAACAAACAGGTCAAATATCATCTTAGAACTATATATATCTGGTATAATTGTATGGCTCAAAATTTAGGAATATATGGGGGGAATCCAATTAATACTATAATAAAGTAGTTTAAAGATTAAAATATTTTGAAAAGCTTATATCCATAGGTTTCCTTAACACCCTTAGGTCGTCTTCCATAGTAAATGCAGAGTATATAAGAAAAGCAAATCCAATACAATAGTAGAGAGGTTTGGAAATTTATTTGGCGAAACACTGTTGAGAGGGTTCACCACTGACGAGCCAAGCCCTCTCGTTCAACAACATTTATCATTGCAGAATGGTTTGTAGAGATATTTGATAATGTATGTTAAAATAACACATTTACAAATATTTTTGTTACAAATTTCATTTAAAAGTATGTTGAGATTGAAACTACTTTAATTATATCGTTCAAATAATAATATATATGTGGTAAAATACAAAAAAAAATAAATAAATATTAATAAACTAGCCGAATGACCCGGGCAACGCCCGGGTTTTACCCGATTAAATGCTTTTATTCAAATACTATTCGTTACAATTATAAATTGGCGCCGTGGATGTTATTATTGTGAAACGTCCCGCTCCAAACTTTGTGTCAGAGAAGCGATATTTTTATAAAGAGATGATCTGGTTTGTGTCTTCTGCTCGAATGAATGTTTTTCTGTTAGAATTTTGTTCCTGCATACTAAAAATGAACTGGCTTCACCCGTGGTCTCTGCTTTTTGGAATTTTTCCGGATATAATTTTGTATCTGATAATCAAATATGATACAGCAATATTGTCATAATCATTTTCTGACTAAAAAAAAACAACTATTTTTGCCCAGAACCTGTCAATTTCAATTTTTCTTGGCTAAAAATGCGACAAATATCTCTTCCATATTTTTTTCTATGTCCTGTTAAAACACGTTTTACATGTACATTAGGTCAGCTGATATTACCTCCCATCTTCACCGCTAGAGGCGCTGCTTGCGAGAGAAAGAGCAAATTTGCAACTTAAATTTGCAAATATCTCGAAGAATATTCGGGATAGACCTGAAATTTTCACTATAAGTTTTTCCAGATTCTAATATACATACTGCTAAAATTTCAGTCATATTAGTTACGTATATTACGTAAAAGCATTCCATTCACAAAAGCAAACGAAGACAGAATTGATGACTCTGATACTTGAATATTTTAATAATAATATAAATGAGTTTTAAAAATTGAAAAAAAAAAAAATGCATCAGCCGGGAATCGAACCCGGGCCGCCCGCGTGGCAGGCGAGCATTCTACCACTGAACCACTGATGCTTATAAAAATGGCCATATTTGGGTAATTATTCCATTCACAAAAGCAAACGGTGACAGAATTGTTGATTTATGACTCTGATACTTGTATATTTTAATAAGATAAAATAGTGTGTGGAGATATATAAATATAAATAAATAAATATAAATACAGGTAAACCTCTCTATAGCGCCCCCTCTTGTGACTCACCAAAATAGGGTGCTATAGACAGGTCACTTTTAATGTAAATCGCATCGTACTACGTATTTGAAACCGGGCGCTCTAGACAGGGAGGCGCTATTTAGATGGGGCGCTATAGACAGGTTTAACTGTATATAAAATACTTGATAAATGTACATAAATATTTTTCAAAATATTATTTAAATAATAAAATTTAAAAATAAAATTTAAATTAACCGCGAGAAAGACTTCGCCACCGATGGACTGCAAGAGATTTTTCCAACAGAGTGGGCAAGTCAATGAGGTAGCTGGCGTTACCCACCTCAAAACCAAGATGGTACATGTAGATGGTAGCCTTCGCCACATTTGTCAGTTGCTTTACTATGAGATAGAGTCCGTCGCAGGTTTGCAGCCAGGCCTGCAAATTCAGGAGCAGGTTACATAAAGTGAACACCTTCTGGAGCGAAGCTCGCACGGCTCGGCAACTCCAGTATCTGTGAGTCATAAAAGTTTTCTAATATAAATAGTTTTTAGTTATTTAAAGTTGCGCCCTCTCTGAAAATTTGCACCAATTCGTCATATCGATGAAAGTAAACACAATTACTGCATTGTTTTATCTCTATTTGAAATTAAATGATATAATCCTTGAATAATACCTTATTAAATTTTGTAATCAAATATTTTAATTATGTAATTTATCTTAGTTATGCTGAAAAGCTAGAAGCTTTTAAATTCAAAAATTTAATTAGTTTTAAAAAGATTAATAGGTAAATTGAAATAGAGAGAGAGATAAATTTAATATTATTGAGATATTTTATAAAGATAAATTGGGAAATTGAATATTTTAATAACCAAATTTAATCCTCCGCGTGCTCGAATCTCCTAGCAACAGGTTCCATTGTTGCTATTGATACTGAGTCACAGGGGTGGGCGTCAATTCACAGTAAGTCTTCCAGCCTCGGACCTTTGACTGGAGTTCCAGTCATGCCAAATCATCAACCTATCATCATATATGGCTAAAACACTCAACCATATTTCATCTAGGGCTCCACTGAATACCATGTCCTTCCAAGACTCCAACCTATCGCGAAGAGCTGCTATGGCTAAGTCACCCAACTATAACTCATCTGAGGCTCCTTAATAAAATTATACCTTAATAAAGCTAAGAAATAAAGTTTGTGTTAGACTATATGTCTAACTAATATATTTTTCACTCAAACACTAATATATATGTTTGTGAAAAACACTGATTATAAAAATAAAATGTTTAAATATATATTTTATTCATTCTCTTAATACTGTATTTATGATTATACATTTACTGCCCGTCACCTTATATTTTTAAGGTCATATAAAGGGATATAAGAAGATGACTATTTCAACATTTCTCAACTTGCTCAATCGTAATAATAATTAAATTATTTGGGACATTTTTCTATTCAGTCTATTTAAAATAATAGAATGATGACCCACTTGATTAAAAAATATGTATAATTACTTTATGCGAATCAAAAAAAGAGTTTTAAAAGGAAGTTCTAATAAAAAAGAAAATATATATATGTTATTTTAACACTAGTTCTGATTGTTCTTTCTCAATTTCTTAAGGTAGTTCAAGGAAATAACTTCAAATTTACCATTTGTTTATCCTTTGTAAGTCCTATACAATCATGGCAAAAATATTTAAAGTGCCAACTCCCATTTGGATCCGATTTAAAATCATCAAAAGACTAAACATGTTATTTAAACAAACTAATGTTCATATTTAAAACAGATAGGGCACCTTTTCTAAACTTCAATAAAAGATTGACTATGAAACAATTCTTAATATATATTCTAATGGAAGGAGTAGTGAAAAAGCAAACCCAATGCATTAGCGTTTCACAAATTCTGGAAAACAACACAGACAATAGGCGAAACACAGATAATGGATCCAACTTGAAGAAAGGTCGATCTTAATCACACCTCTCTGCAGATAACTGTTATGTTTACTTCTGTTTACCCATCTGGGAGAATCCTGTCATTGAATATTTATAAAATAAACCTTTGTCTTTTTTTTTTCAGAGAAAAATATAATGATTTTATTCCTATCCATTAAATTGAAATACCTTCAAGTAGCAGCCCCAAAATTGCGATTTCAGGAAAAGTGAATATAGGGTCGATTTTATATACATAGAATTTAAGGGAAAAAATCTAGAAAAAAGGCCAGTCCTAAAGCTCTTTATGATGAAAAATATCAGATATGACCTTTTCGTTCATTATATATAGATATAAAACATAGAAAAAATTATTAAAACAAACGCATATCTTGGATCAATTGTTTTAATATATTTAAAGTGGAATGATCGATATATTTTCAACAAAGATAATACACTTCGTTCTCTTTTTATGCGGTTTTTTTTTATGCGGTTTTGGAGTTATGCGGTGCAAGAAAAAAAAAATTATTCGAATATCGAAAATATTTTGGTGATTTACTTTTTATAGTAAATTATCAGTGAACACATATTTATCACTGATGATACTCTGTGCAGTTGCCTTTTGATTGTTTGTAATATCTACCACATGTAAACATATGTCTTATAATTAATATGCTATATCTGATGTTGGCCTAAAAGAAATAAAGTATTTCTTTTTAAACTTCCAAGTACTTCTTGCTTATTAACGTCAACAAATACAAGGACGTTACACTACCGAAAACCGGAAGATAAATTTACTCAAGTGAATTGTAAGTTTTTTTGAATAATTTTAGTGCGTAATTGTACATTAAGTTTTTTCTATAATTTTAGTCCTCTTAAAGAAAATGTGTGACAATAATAAAAAACAAAAAAGAAGTGCAATTTCGCTAGAAACCAAAATTATAATTCTCGATTGCTTGGCGAAAGGAGAAAGATCAACAGCAATAGGTAAACGTTATAATTTAGGCGAATCTACTATAAGAGCAATAAAAAAAATGAAGCGGCAATAAGAAGATCAGTCAGATCTGGTACAAATTTGAGTTCTAAAATTTCATCATATTCAAGAGGCACTTTAATAGAAAAAACAGAAAAGGCTCTCGTAATTTGGATTGAAGATTTAACTCAAAAAAGAATTCCGTTAGATGGACATTTAATCAAGATGAAAGCCCTTAAATTTTACAAGGAGTTAAAAGAATCAGAGCCATCTACATCTTCACGTGAAAGTAATCCACAATTCTCTGCCAGCACAGGGTGGTTAACTGGTTTTATAAAAAGACATTCTTTTCATAATCTAAAAATAAAAGGTGAGGTGGCTTCTGCAGATGAAGAAGCTGCTAGAAAATATCCTGAAAAGTTGGCTAAAATTATTAAAGATGGAGGATATTGTGCCCATCAAATCTTCAATGCTGATGAAACAGGATTGTTTTGGAAAAAAATGCCAACCCGTACTTACATTGCAAAGTCCGAAAAAAATGCCAGTGGTTTTAAAGCTGCTAAAGATCGAGTTACTTTATTGCTGTGCAGCAATGCATCTGGCGATCGAATGTTAAAACCGCTGCTTGTAAATCGATCTTTAAAACCACGTGCATTAAAAGGAAAAGACTTAAATACACTGCCCGTACATTGGATGGCAAACAAGAAGGCCTGGGTAACAACGGCTATTTTCACTGAATGGTTCAATAAATGCTTCGTACCCGAAGTAGAAAATTATATGAAAGAGATGGGTCTCGAATTTAAGATCTTATTAATTCTTGACAATGCACCAGGTCATCCAAACTTAGAACATCCAAATATAAAGGTAGTTTTTTTCCCTCCAAACACAACGAGCCTAATTCAACCATTAGATCAGGGAATTATTTCAACATTTAAAAAATATTATGTAAAATTCACTTTCCAATTCATTTTCGATAAACTGGAATCCGATACAATAACAGTTACTGAAGTTTGGAAACAATTTAATATCTTGAACTGTGTAGATCATGTTGCGTTAGCAATTGCCGAGATAAAATCACAAACTTTAAATGCATGTTGGAAAGCTGCTTGGCCTGAATGCGTATCAAAGAAAAATGAATCAAATAGAACAACAATAGTAACATCAGATATTATTTCAATTGCTAAGGAAATAGGTGGGGAAGGTTTTGATGATTTTGGCGAGCATGATATAGAAGAATTGCTTGTGGACGAAGCCCTAAATGATGATGATATTTTGGAAAGTATGGTAGATACTACTAAAGATTTCGAAACAGTAGATAGCGAACTGGAAGATGTTACTCCACTGGACGAAAAATTACTTCGGGAAGGCCTTCAACTTTCCGGTAAATTGGAAAATTTTTTTATTCAAAATGATAATGATGTAGAACGCGCCTTAAAATTCCAACGTGATCTGAAATTTTGTACGTCTGGCTACAGAGAACTCTACAAAGAACTAGTCAAGCCATCACAGCGTTTGATTACTGACTACCTTGTCAAAGAAAAAAAAATCACTGAAGTTCCTAAAGAAGCATTACCATGTAGATCTGATGACGTAATTTTATCTTCAAGTGATGAAAGTGATCTTGCACCAATCCTCAAACGGGTTCGCACATTATCAGACAGCGAATAATGATGAAAACATTCTTAATATGATTTTAAATAAAGTTTTGTTTATGTTTTTTTTTTTTACATATTAAGTTTTGTTTTTGTTATTAACACACATATGTGCCATTTATTAAAATATGATGAGAAAAAAATTAAATCTTATTATTTATACATCTTTTTTTATGCGATTTCTAGTGCATTTTAAAACATTATTTAGGTTTTATGCGATTTTTTTAATAAATGGAACGTATCCATCATTTTACATATAAATGTATGTCTTTTTTTGTGCGATTTTTTTTTATGCGGATTCCCCTGGAACGCATCTACCGCATAAAAAAAGAACCAAGTGTATATAAATGAAGATACAAGGGGGGATCAATAAATAAGGTGAATTATCTTATTTCTTAAAAATTAAAAAGGCAAAAATAATTTAAACCACAGAGAATATTAAATTATAACATCGAGAGACTATTTAAGGTGTTCTGTTCTTTTTTCCCACCCGCGGCGCGAGACTTATAAATAAACTAAAATGGAAGCTCCCTTGAAGGATTGCACCACGCTTGAACAACGTGCAGTTATTCGTTTCTTGAATTCAGAAGGCATTCAAACATCTCAAATATGCCAAAGAATGAAAAATGTCTATGGTGAGTCTTGTTTGTCTCAAAAAAACATTTATAAATGGGTTAACGAGTTCAAAAATGGACGAATTACATGTACCGATATTGAGCGACCTGGACGACCAAGTGTTACAGCGACGCCAAGCACGATAAATGCGGTTGAAAACTTAATTTTGGAGGATAGAAAAATATCCATTTTTACCATAGCCGACAATTTAGGTTTTAACCGATCATAAAGGTCATTATTAAAGAACAAATGCAATTTAGAAAAATATGTTGCAGATGGATTTCACATTTCAAATCGGATAAATGGTTCTGGGCAGACCAACTGTTGACAGCGACATCGAAATATCTCTATCTTGGCTATCCCCTCACAACAACAATCTCGTTTAGTCAAGTGGCTTCATACTTTAAAGGCAAAGCGCTTGCAGCTACCGGCGAAGTATGGAAAATAATGGAGAAATCCAGGTTGAATTCATTTGATTCATCAATGAAACTATTAGACTCGATTATCCTGTCAACTCTGCTGTATTCTGCTCCAATTTGGGCGAACGAAAAGAACAAAATCTTGGACCAAATTCAGAATAACTTTCTCCGACGACTATTGAACTTGCCGAGTAACACACCAGGCTACATACTACGCATGGAAACCGGACGCTTCTCACTAGAAGTCACAGCAACCAAACTAATTCTAAAGTTCTGGTTAAGAATATTAAAAATGGAAAAATCCAGATTGCCCGCATTCTGTCTAGCCCAATTATGGGAAACGTCCACTCTAACGAATACCTTTATAGGCTTTACAGAAAATGTAGTGAATATCCTAAACTCAACTGGATTCATGTGGTTAAAAAACTGTTCAGACCCCAATATTCTACAGAAAACAATACCTCAAATTATCAGGATCACTATAGAACAGTCTATTCAAACCGATCAATCAAGAATAACCAATTCGAAGCTGCACACACACTACAAATATTTGCATAAAACATTCCCAGCAGAGAACTATCTACTAAGTGAACTCCCACTGCCGACTAAACGCCTCATTGCGCAATTGAGAATTCTATTTGTTTTATATCGAGAAGACCATATAAAATATCTAAGGACAGAAGACTTGTATTGCCAACTATGCAAAAATAGAACCGAAAATGAATTAGAACATTATATATTTGAATGCATGCTCTTGACACGGAAAGAAAAATACATTTCTCTAAGATAGGCCATACACACCTCACATTATATTCTTTATTATCCAACTTTATAGACAATAGTTCAGTAGCTTTGAATCTATATAACTTCCATAAAAATGCTGTAAAAAAGAAAGACTTAACCAAACATCTGACATATCAAAAATTTCTGTTTGATGAGGAGGACAGAGCCAATATCCAATTATTTGTTTGGGCAGGTACGATAAGCCAACCCCCCACACCGATAAAACGGTGTTTACCTCACAACTCTGAACACTCGGATTTTCCTGGAAAATCTCTTAAAGATTTCTTGAAAAAGCCATGGTCCACCTGTGCTGTGTGAGCAGAAGAGCGTAAATTGACTTGTTCCATTATATGTATGATCCATATGTAAATACCTGTTTTCTTTCCTCTTTTCTCTCTCCACTTCTCCCATCCATATTTCCAAAAATAAATTTTCTTATTTTCCATAGGATTATTCAAATAATAATCTGTATATATTTACCATGTGTATATAATCTTTCTCCATTTTTACCCCTTTGTATATTTCCCACTTTCATAGGTTTCTCCGTCTTGTAACCCCAAGGAGAATCCTCTGTAAGCCCTGTGTGTCTCAATAAAGGCTTTTGTGTGTGTGTGATTCCACATTTCCTTAATTTGGATCAAAAACTTAACCGTATTCGGGTTTCAAAGGCTCTGTTAAAGCGGTATGAAGAGGAAGGTGATCATTTCCTTGACCAAATTGTAACTGGAGATGAGAGTTGGTGTTATCATTATGATCCTTCGACAAAACATGCATCTATGGAATGGAAACGAGGCGACTCTCCAAGACCAAAAAAAATCAGGTCTCAACGATCGGCCGGTAAAGTTTTGTTAACAATTTTTTGGGATGTTGATGGACCAATCTGTCTTGATTTTTTATCCTTAAGGCAACGTATGAACAGCGACCTTTATTGTGACATTCTTGTAAATAAGCTAAAGCCCGGTATAAGAAACAAAAGAAGAGGGAAGCTTAGTAAAGGTGTTCTCTTCCTTCATGATAATGCAAGGCCGCATACATCATGTAAAACTGTATCTACAATCATTAAATTAGGTTTTGAAGTTTTAAAACATCCTGCATATAGTCCAGACCTAGCCCCCTCTGACTATTTCCTTTTTGGACTACTAACGAAGGAGTTAAAGGGAAAGCGATTTGATTCGGATGAAGATGTCCAGAAAGTAGTGCAAAATTTTTTTCACACGCTTCCTAAGAGTGCCTATAAAGAGGGTATTTACAAGTTGCCAGAACGATGGAGACGATGTATAGAAAGCCAAGGTGATTAATCTGAACAAATCAAGTCCTAAGTTTTAATATCGTTCTTTTTTTATATATATAAATTATAATTCACCTTATTTATTGATCCCACCTTGTATTTGAAATAGATCAATAAATATAACAGCAACGTTAATACTTATCTTAAATTTTGAAAGTGATTTGCTTATAATTCCAAAGAGGTTTGAAATAGAAACCACTGAATTTTTAAATTTCTTCTTCCTTTTAGGTCAAGAACAATCAATGAAAAAATTCTAAGCAGTTTCCGAGTTAAAATTGTATATGACAGATAGTATGTATATGAATATAATAGAGATATAAATTTATCTTCTCCCTTAATTCTTTCCAAATTTATAAATATAGTACTGTATATCTATTTTAAATGAGAGATGGAATACAAACTTTTCCTTTTCTTGAATACATTGATACTACTAGAAATTAATGATAAATGGAAAAACTATGAAAAATATTTTTTACTTGTGTCAAAATGGTGTAGTTCTTTGTATAGATTTCTATATGGATTTAGAGAACACCTATATCAAAACAATTTCAATTTTTTTCAATGGTCAGAAGGTATAAATAGGGCTACAATTCCTTCGCAACCATAAAATTGATGGAAATAAAGTATCTCACACGAAAAACTTAAATCAATGTAAAATTAGAGATTACTATAGTGGTTCAAAATGAAAGGATATATTTTCTCAAGCAATGGAGAATAAAATAAAATCTAAAATTTATATTTCGAGGCTTTATTTTTAAAGGACCTATATATTTACAATTTATATATATAAATGGCTGAATCATAAAATAACGGGGTCAATTTAAAGTTTCTCATTACGTTCAGCCACACAGCCAATCAGATTCTTTCTAAGGACCTCCTTGCCATGGGTCTTATAGTCGAAAGTGCAGTTGTGATTGTCAGAATACCGATGTTTCCCATGTGTAGGTACCTGAATAAACCATTGGAACTGTTGCAGCTGTAGGTACCTTAATAAACCATTGGAACTGTTGCAGGTGTAGGTACCTGAATAAACCATTGCATGTGTAGGTACCTGAATAAACCATTGGAACTGTTGCAGGTGTAGGTACCTGAATAAACCATTGGAACTGTTGCAGGTGTAAGTACCTGAATAAACCATTGGAACTGTTGCAGGTGTAGGTACCTGAATAAACCATTGGAACTGTTGTAGGTGTAGGTACCTGAATAAACCATTGGAACTGTTGCAGGTGTAGGTACCTGAATAAACCATTGGAACTGTTGCAGGTGTAGGTACCTGAATAAACCATTGGAACTGTTGCAGGTGTAGGTACCTGAATAAACCATTGGAACTGTTGCAGGTGTAGGTACCTGAATAAACCATTGGAACTGTTGCAGGTGTAGGTACCTGAATAAACCATTGGAACTGTTGCAGGTGTAGGTACCTGAATAAACCATTGGAACTGTTGCATGTGTAGGTACCTGAATAAACAATTGGAACTGTTGCATGTGTAGGTACCTGAATAAACCATTGGAACTGTTGCAGGTGTAGGTGCCTGAATAAACCATTTGAACTGTTGCAGGTGTAGGTACCTGAATAAACCATTGGAACTGTTGCAGGTGTATGTACCTAAATAAACCATTGGAACTGTTGCAGGTGCAAGTGCCTGAATAAATAGATTGAGATTGTCATGTAGAAAATTAGGAAATACAAACTTCAGGAAGACACGGCAATTTATTTAAGGCAACAACAAATTAAAATCTATTATTTATTTGGTTAACCCATACTCCTGGGGCGTAATTAAAATGTATAAAATAAAAAAGGGAAGCAAAGAGGGAATTTAACAGTGTAGCAAAATATGAATATCAGAATTAATAATCTGTACATAAATGATAAATATTTCGCTACAATATACAAACCATTCAAAGATTAAAAGTATACAATAAATAAATCATTCTTTCTATTTTTGAGAGTTAAGAAATTATACTAATTATTATTTATTATATACACAGACTCTGAAAGACCTAGCTTCGCGCGTCGCTGCGATCTCTGGGGTATAATTAGACTATTTTGTTGTGATTTCAGAAAAAAAGGAAATAAAAACAAACTCTTCCATGGTACTACACAATTTACACTTTATTTATACTTGAACTATAATTCTAATCTAATGCTTTTAAATATACAACATTTTTTGTTTTACCTGTTTTATTAGGTGTATATACATATAAGTTTGAAGGGTTTCCTACACGTGAGCTAGCTACATAGAGCTGCCCATGTGAGAAACATGGAACTTCCAAATTAAGTCCACATACTTTTAAGGATTGTCCTTGCGCTTTGTTGATAGTCATTGAAAAAGCAGTTCGCACAGGAAACTGTAATCGCTTAAATTCAAATGGCAGATCAGGTGGGAAAAGGGGAATACGGGGCAACAGTACATCTTGCCCTTTGAATTTCCCATTTAATATGGTTGCTTCGGTGATATTATTCATCATAGTTTTTTACGGAAAGTCGAGTGCCGTTACAGAGTTTGGGCGGGTTGATGTTCCGTAGTAAAATGATTGACACTCCAGTTTTCAATTGTAGAACATGCGGTAGAAATCCTGGCAAGTCTCGGCAGTTCAGAAATTCAGTAGGATAGTTCACCGCTTCATCTTCATTTAACACCGTATCAATTGATGTATACGTTCTCTCTTCACCCGGAACCCAATTTTGTACACTGAAGTTTATATCATTGACATCGATGTTTTTGCAGCAAGTATCGCTCGTTCACTAAGCAACTGAATATTTCGGTAATTTTGGGCTATATTTGGGAAAACTTTCTGAATCAGTTCTTCTTTGCTTGATGTTAGTGTGCAAAAGCTTGTGGGCAATGTAATGCATTGCGAAGTTGGGTCGATTGTCATTTTCCCATTTCCAATATTTAGTAGTTGCTTAGCGAAACGTTCTGCGGATGCATCATTTTGCAGATGAACACACATATTGGTTTTCAACATCAACTTCTTTACCTGAGGCCATCTGCTGGCGTTGAGCGAGGTATAACAGGTAAAGTTTGACGAAAATCACCAGATAGTAGAATGAGGGCGCCACCAAAGGGATTCCCATTTGCCCTCAAATCTTTAAGCGCACGATCGAGAGCTTCCAATCCTTTTTTGTGAACCCATTGTACATTCGTCCCATATTATTAGTTTGCACGTTTGAAGAACCTTGCCCATTCCGGAATTTTTCGAGATATTACATGTTGGCGTTTCAATTGTGTGCAAATTCAGAGGCAATTTTAGTGCTGAATGCGCTGTTCGGCCATCATCCAAAAGTGTTGCAGCAATTCCATATGAAGCGATTGCCACTGCGATTTCATTCCGTGATCTAATGGTTGCCAAGATGAGATTTATGAGAAAGGTTTTGCCTGTGCCTCCGAGCGCATCTAAAAAGTACAATCCGCCCCTTTGATCGGAGATTGCTTGCATCAATGTGTCATTTGCAATTCGCTGTTCTGGAACCAGTTTCGATAAATTCCTTTCAACAAACACACTCAAATCATCGACATCAAAGTGGGTTTCACGTTGCAAATCACGATCATAGGAGTCATTCGCAGATCTATTCGGTGCACATAATCCCATCTGTCCCAATTTCTTATTAGCGATTGCCAAGCAAATATCTTCGATCAAAACCAACGCCCTATTATATATCTCTGGTGTGAATTGAAAGTCCAGATTCGCTGCTCGTAAATGATGTAGGATATCTTCACTCATGGAATCTTTGTATTTTTCTCAAAGATCCATTGGCTTAAATGGGAAACATGTTGTCAATAGTATTGCAAATAACATGCGAATTTGATGTGGTTGAGCAGTACTTTATGCATCCGCAAGTGTTGTGTCCCAATGTGCATCGTTTTCAAGAAGGTATAATTCTTGGCAAGCTTCTAGATAGGTGGAACATACTTTGCCATTTACTGTTCTTAGTTCTTGGAAGGATTCTGGTCCACATACGTTAACTAACAGTAATCTTAAGTAAAAGCATTCTTGATTGCTTGGATGAACTGTATACAGACGACCTAAAGTGTCGGACGAATATATATTCGGATGTCCTTCAACTGGTTTGCCTTGTTTACGTCGTTGAAACTTTTTCTGAAGCATTCCAGGTGTAGTATTTCGGAACATCTGAGTAACGTAGAGTTTTTGCGAACAAATCACCTCTGAACAATGAGAAGAACGCAGTTAACGTTGTTTGCGGTGGCGATGCTGCTCTTTCACGTACATTTTCCGCTGTAAAATACACTCGCTGCCCATTTTCGAGATGTACTGCCAAATGAACAACTGTAGGATAACGTTCATGAATTGAAAATGATAGAATACGCCAAACTGCCTCATTGCTACAGATGTAGCGTCCCAATTGATAGCGTTGTACTTCATCGATTGGTGCAGATACATTTTTAACTCCAAAAACTGCCATATCGCTTCCTTTGTTGACATATTTGCAAATGTATTTGATTGACTTAACTGAATTGAAATATTCAACATTGATGTGTGCTTTGAAAGTCATAGAGAGTAATGGTGAATAAGGCACAATCCAACGATTATCAACTTCGATATCAATGTTGTGAACTTTTATAGTGATGCATTTACCGCCATCTTGAGTTGAGCGCCGACGATATTGTGGATACCCATCAACTCCAGTGATAGTTTCGGCGTGTAAATCTCTTGGATAGCGCTTAGTACATTTTCCATCCTTCATGCACGGAGAATTGTTTTTTATCACGCCACACGGACCGTGAATAATGTTTTTGGCTACAACATCGAATAAATCTGGATCAATGGCGATGTCTGGGATTTCTGCTGAGATGACCTGGTCAATTTGGTCTGGTGTGATCTTGTCGATTAGCCAAATCAAAATATGTGCATGTGGTAAGCCTCTCTTCTGCCATTCAATAGAATACATCCAGCATTGTGACTCTCCAAAAACACGATATTTGACAATGAAATGCATAAGAACTCTCAATTTCTGGTTGAACACACGGGCTATGATATCAGGCCGATCCGAAGGTGATTGTCCAGGCAACAAAAGTTCTCTAATTTCTTCCCACCTAAGATTGCATGTAAATGTTATGAATAAATCTGGACGGCCGTATACACGAACATATGTCATTGCATCTTGTGCGTATTCATGCATGTGCCGTGGGCTTCCTGCGAATGTAGCTGGCAGTATGATCATTTTCCACAGATCATTGGGATTCCCATCAGTAGCAATTGCATCACGTAGATGAATATATTTTTCAGAGCGGAGTTTGGTTTGGTTCAATCGAATGAAAAGTAGTCGTTCGGTCTCGATTTTTACATACATATCGACAATGTATTGCTGGAACAATGTTCGACATTTCAAAATGTGATTGTCTCTGTTGGCATGACTCATCAACCGATATGAATAGAATTTCATTGCACTGATTTTTTATCGATCTCGGCACCTGTTTTTGGATCTCTCATCTTAATATTGAAGTGATATCCATCTTCTCCTTGCCAGAACAGAATGGGATATTGTAAGGCATCATATGAGCGATGAGTTTCAGATACTCGTTGAACGTTATCATCTCTGCGATGAATTACTATATCGCGGGAATTAAATTCTTCGCCAACTATGAGGATTGCCACTTCATCTATTGTTGGTGCATTGAATCGCCTTTCGTGTTGACCTGCTGGTGTTTTGTCAGCTCTAATGACAACTACGTAATCATCAGTAGGCATTCGCTCGGTGGCTGTCTTGAACAGTCGAACTAATTCGTTGTGTTGATCTAACAAATTTTGTAATAAAGACACAATTTCTTGATTTGTGCTGCTATTGAATCTACAGCGTTGATTAACTTGGTCATCCCTGGTTCCCATGAAATAAATTTGCAGAAATTTGTGATCTGAATCCGGCAGAGGTAGAAGAGATCCAACACGATGGCAAATTTGCCCTTGCACTTTAAACGTTGGCATGTAATTGTCCCGAATTATTTCTGTTGCACCGAACGATGTCATTTGAAAGCATGAATTGTACTTTCGAATGTTTCTCAAGAAATGCTTTGATTGGCTTGGTGCACCTGATATCAACGTTGATAAAGGTTCAGGAGGTAAATGCAATTCGGGCAATATCACTTTACCACCTGCGCAGCACATTCCTGGAGTCTCATTCTTGAATTTAAACGCATCACAAAATTTGCATAACTTGTCCATTTTATCAATAACAACACTTGGATGCAGACTGTAATCATATTCAGCATCATAATGGAACGCGGTCAGGTTCAAGTCAGCATGTAGTGTTCGTCTGGAGCGAACATTGCGTTCTCGATTGGTTCCCAACCGTGTTTCCCGCTGGGCAATTGATTCATTTGAGCGACCCTGAGCAGTTTGTATTCGATTATCTTCTAACCTGGCTTTTCGTTGTTGAACTGTCTCATTCGAGCGAGCTTGAGCAGTTTGTATTCGATTATCTTCCAACCTTGCTTTTAGTTGTTGAACTGTCTCATTCGAGCGAGCTTGAGCAGTTTGTTTTCGATTATTTTCCAACCTTGCTTTTCGTTGTTGAACTGTCTCATTCGAGCGAGCTTGAGCAGTTTGTATTCGATTATCTTCCAACCTTGCTTTTCGTTGTTGAACTGTCTCATTCGAGCGAGCTTGAGCAGTTTGTATTCGATTATCTTCCAACCTTGCTTTTCGTTTAGTTTTTAATATATATTTTAGTTTATATCAATCTTTAGACAATTATATTTTTAAATATTATCAAGTGAGAGAGAAAGGGCAATCAATAAATAAATGTAAGCAAATATAATGAAAGCGATAAATTGTAAAAGCAGATTATTTTTGCACATTTCAATATCGTAGAATAAAATCAATAGTTTTCTTAAAATCGTAATGCAACAAATTTTAATCTATATATATAAAATTGAATGTCTGTCTGTCTGTTTGTCTGTACTCTATAGATTCAAAAACCATACATCCAATCGCCGTGAAATTTTGGGATATTATTAGGTATATCACCGGGAAGGTTTTTGAAAAATAATTTCCTGAATATCTTGAATATCCTTAGAGTTATTTGCAGATTTGTAGATTTAACTCGCAAGCAGCGCCCCCATTGTGACGATGATAACAAGTTTTCTTATCACTAAGTTTGTTATCTTAAATATTATTTATCAAAAGTAAGATTATCTCAGGATGACACGGCAATGTGACACGGGAAAAAATGTTCACTAGATAAAACTATGATTTTCTAATGTAGAAAATTAGGAAAGACAAAATTCAGGATGACACGGCACACAGGGACCGGGAAAAAATGTTCACTTTATCGAGAGATTCAAATTTACGAGTTTCAAATTATCAAAATATATCTGTTTTTTTTTAAATAAGTTTTTAGAGAATTGTTTTAACAAATGTTCGCTAGACAAACCTTTACTCGGGTAAAACCCCGGGCAAAGCCGAGTACGTTTTATAAGTTTATAGAGAATTGTTTTAACAAATGTTCGTTAGACAAACATTCACTCGGGTAAAACCCGGGCGAAGCCGGGCACATCCGCTAGTATCATTTATAATATGAATTTTAGAGATATGCGCACTGAGATATAAAAATGTAAAATTTTCTAAATTAAAATGGCGAAAAGGAGAGTAAATAAGAGATTTGACAAATACACTGTTAGTTGTTGTTTGAAAAGTGACTTCGCCAGAAAACCCGAAATGTAATTGTTTAAAAATAAAAAGTTGTAAGAAATTCTTTGAATGGCGCTTTGTACTTTGCAAAAAGGAGAGGAGGTGTGCACCATTATATGTGAAAAAAAGTGATTCACACTTTTAAAAATTCTTCATAAAAACACATTTACTTCTCTTTAAAACCATAGAGTTATGTATCGATATGTTTGTAGTGTATACAGTTGGCTGGGATTTTACCAGAATATCAAATATTATGGTGTTGAGTCAAATTTATTTTTTAGAGTCTGAACGATTTTTTCTAAAGGACTAGATAATAGATTGCATTGATCGATTACTAAACTATAGCTCAATTTGTATGCTTAAATTAACGATTAAAACAGCGAACATTGCACAAAATAAAAAAACAATAATGTCAGACAGTATAACAAATATAATCTTAGCATTATATGTATACTAGACGAATGGCCCGGGCAACGCCCGGGTTTTACCCGAGTGCGTATATATTTTTAAAATGTTTTAATTAAAATACTATTCGTTACAATTATAAATTGGCGCCGTGGATGTCTCTCTTGTGAAACGTCCCGCCCCAAACTGTGTGTGTCTTGAAAATATAAAAATAAAAATGTGAACGGAAAATATGTCCAGGGTAGCCTAGTGGTCATGGCATCTGCCCGGTAAGCGGAAGGTCGTGGGTTCGATTCCCATCCCTTGACACTTTTTTTATTTTATCCATTCTGACCAAAATCTATCCGTGAACTTCACACAGTGAACTTCACACAGACAGAATAAGGCAATTATATAAGTAGATAATCCAGCCCGTTGGCTGCCGGCAAGCACGTGACCTCCCTGTGCGCGCGCATCCGTGACAGCGGCCGATGAGGAATTGAGGAAAGACGGTCGTGACTATATGTGTTGATGATAATAAAATAATAATAATAATATAATAATAATAATTATTATTATTATCATTAGATAATGATAATGATCATAATGATGATGCGCGCGCATCCGTGACATGAGGAATTGAGGACAGCGATGAGGAAAGACGGTCGTGACTATATATGTTGATGTGGTGTAATTGTATGTTTCAATATTCAAAACAATATCTGAAACTCAGCCTAGTACAATAATGAAGTAGTCTAGAGATAAAAATATTTTAAAAATTCATGTCCACACACATAGGTTCCCTAATTTATTTATTTCATCTCAATTTGCAGGTGTTACATTCGAGCACAGCTCGCGAGTCACCTTGTCCAGATTATTTACACATGGCGAGTTGTAATGCTGGAGTGGCCCCCGGAACCTTACAGGAGGGCAGTTGTTGGGTGTTTGGCTGTCAGCTAGCCATTGGGTCCAGGTCGTCGGATTCGGTGGCTGAGGTCACCTTGATTTTGAACAATTTCTTGTATAGTTGGATTTGATGATTTTTGAGATTGCGAGAATAGTCTTGTCGCAGAGTCTTGATAAATCTCTTCTAGATTAGGCTGGTTGAGATCTTCTTTGAGAATTTTGTTTGAAAGATTGAATGGGGCTCCTATAGTGGTTCGTAAGCAAATCCTCATGAAGGCATCTATTCTTTTTTTATCCGTAGGTGTGATATATTTGCCCCAGACTGGTAGTGCGTACGTGATGATGGGTAGAATACAGGTTTTGTACAACGTGAATTTATGCTTTGTTGTTAAATTACTTTTAAAATTGAGCAGGCTTGATAGAGATATTTTGGCTATCTTTGCCTTTCTTATGGTGTTTTGGACATGTAGGTTAAATTTTAATTTCGAATCCAAAGTGACACCAAGATACTTGGCATGGTCGGCCCAACTAATAGTGCTTGAGTTTACTGTCAAGTTGGTTTGTGGCTTGAATTTTTTGTTATCTCTTGGGGGGAAAAGTATTGCTTGAGTCTTAGTTGGGTTAATGTCTAGTTTGCACTCATCGCACCATTTGATTATGTCATTTAGGTAATTCTGAAGCTGAGTAACCAATAGGTTGACTGATTTAGAGTTAAATAAAATTGCTGTGTCATCTGCGAAGAGCTTAAGTTTACATTTAGAGTGCAGTGGGATGTCATTAATGTAAATATTGAAAAGGTAGGGTCCGAGGATAGAGCCTTGAGGTACTCCAGTCTGGATTGGCTTTGGTTCAGTTATAAAATTTCCTTGCTTGACTGAAAATGTCCTGCCCTGTAGATAATTCTGCATAAAATTGATAATGTCACTTGGAAACTGGTGTTTTGTGAGTTTCTTTATAAGGCCATTATGCCAAACTTTATCAAATGCTTTCGCAAAATCTAGAAAGACAGCACCTACCACTTCCTTGTGGGATCTTCTTATCTGGATGTAGTCCAGAACTGCAATGAGTTGGTGAGTTGTTGAATGCCCCCTTCTAAATCCGAATTGCTGCGGGATGATGAAGTTAGAGTTGTCCAAGTACATCTGAAGTCTACGTAAAATAATTCTTTCGTAAATTTTGCCGATGGTGGGGAGGAGGCTGATAGGTCTTAGATCTTCAGGGGATTTAGCGGATTTTTTTGGAATTGGAATTATGATAGCATGCTTCCAGACTTTGGGGTAGTAACACAAGTGCAGTGCGGCGTTGAATACTCCAGCTAGAAATACAATCCATTTGATGGGAAGATTCTTGGCCATTTGCGGAGTGATATTGTCATGGCCAGGAGCTTTGTGGTTAGCTAAGTATTTAATCACTTCTTTGACTTCATTTGGTGTCGTCATTGTGAGAATTTTTTCTTGTTGGTGATTATAAGTTATATTTGGTTGGTCTTCTTTTTCCTCGGAGAACTGGTTGGAGAAGTGTTCTGCAAGTTCATTTCCGATTTCTTTGTCGGTCAATAAGGTTTTGCCGTTCGTTACTAAGCTTGAGATCCTTTCCGTTTTTTTCCTGATGGGTTTTGTTTTTCTCCAGAAGTCCTTTGGGCTTGATTCAATCTTGTGTATGAATTGATTCCAGTTCTCGGTGGAGTCGGATTTGAGGGCTTTGTTAACTTTTCCCTGTAGGTTTAAATAAATGGCTCTATGGGCTGGATCCCAGGTTGCTTGCCATCTCTTACGAGCTTTATTCTTTTCTTTTATCAAGGCCTTGGTCGAGGGGTTCTGTTTTGATGAAGAGGATGATATAACTGTGTTTTTCGAGTAGCTGTTGTAGATTTTATCATTTAGTATGGTCACTGCTGAGTCAATATTGGCTTCCGTTTTCAAGGGTACTCTAGGAGGCGTACTGGAAATTAAGTCTTGTTGGAAGTGTACCCAGTTAGTGAGTCGGCAAGCCCTAGTCGTGAATTCATCCTTCGGGCAGGTCAGCTCTAGGATTACTGGGAGGTGATCTGAAGATAAGGCATCCAGGGTCTTAATCCTCGAAGTCCAGGGGATGTTTCTAAGAATTGCGATGTCTAGAAAGTCTGGATTACCCAAAGGACTGTAGTGCGTGGGTGAAGAAGGTGCGACAATGTCCAGGTTTTCTTTTTCGGAAAAATTATGAAGCACGGTTCCACTATTATTGGAGGTTCTTGAACCCCAAAGAGGGTGCTTGGAGTTCCAGTCTCCTGCAGCGATTACTGATTGATTATTCTCTAACAAGAGATTCAGATCTTCCTCCAGGAGTGGTAGATCGGGTTTCTTATAGATTGACGATATCTGCACTACTGCCCTTCCACCTGGTTTCATTAGAATTGTGGTGTTTTCCATGTTAGATGTTTGAATCAGCACTTTTTTATATTTAAGATAGTTTTTTAGAATTATTGCCGTTCCACCGCCCCTTCCAACGATTCTATCGTCTCTTATTGTCTGATAGTTTCTGAGTTTGAGGTCGACAGATGGTTTTAAGTGTGTTTCACTGAGCAGTGCCATGTCTATTGAGTTTTCTTCTAAAAAATGTAGAAATTCTTCTTTTTTGAGTTTGATTCCGTTGCAATTCCAGAAAACGATTTTCAAAGGTAATTTGCCTTTCATTGTAAGTAAGTTTTGATAATTTCTAATAACTTTTCGCACAGTTCCCTGGTGTCAGAACGAGTAGTTTTCTTTTTTGCAGTTTCAGCGTAACTTGCCTTTTGTTTTTCAACAGTTGCTTCTTCTGTTTTAGTGGAGCTTGCTTGAGGTATGGTGTTAGGGGAGTTTTGTCTGGGAGGCTTTAGCTGCTGTTGTTGTGGCTTCGGAAAATTTTGGCATCCGCGGTAATTGGCTGTGTGCGCCTCTCCACAGTTAGCGCACTTTGGTGGGAGCTGTTTCGACTTTCTTGGACAATCCTTCGAATGGTGTTCTTCAGCACACTTGACGCATTTGGGCTTCAAAAAACAGTTTAGCTGGCCATGCCCAAAGCCCTGGCAGTTAAAGCATTGGGTCACTCGTTTTGTAGTCCTGAATGATTCCACGACTATTTTTTGGTAAAGTATTTCGGTTATTCCATAGATTCGTTTATTTTGTTCATTTTTCGGTAGCTCTACTAGGACTATATTCATCGGTATTTTGGTCGATTGTCTATGGAGTCTTTTGACAATGACCTCAGTGAAGCCCATTGAGACCAGTTCAGTTACGACGTCTTCTTCTTTGAAGGCTGTTGTTACCCCCTTCAATACCACTTTCAGTGGTTTTTCCTCCTGTAGTCTGTAGGAATATCCTCCATTATTTTTTTGTACATACTCCCTGATTTTTTTGAAGTCGCCTATGTTTTTCGATTTAATTATGTGCTTTTTGCCAGAAATCGTGACTTGGAATGGTTCCGTGCACAAGCCTTTTAGTTCTTGGCAAAGAAGCTTCCAATCTGCTACATTTTCTGCAATAACAGGAGGAATTCTCGGTTTTTTCACGTTAGTGACTGTGGTCCATGGGCCATCGTTGTCGTTATTTTCTTCATCGTCTTGAGGTGGGTGAGCTGTGTTCATTTGTTGAGAAATTCCAGTGGCGGGACTTTGTTCATCGATGTCCATTCTAGGCGTCTTCAGATTACGCTCGCTCCTAGTTGGCGATCTTGAGTCATCCGATTGGGAGCCGCGAGTTCTCTTCTTTGATTGAACCGTTTCTTCAAGCTTATACTCGATTCCACATTTGTCTAGGATCTTCGTTATTAAGGAGGCTTCGATTATGCATAGTTTCTCGCCGGTTGGTCCGATCGTCGATTTAATTACAATCGGTGGCATATTATTTACTTGCATTATTTATAGGTTCCCTAAACACCCCTAAGCTACCTTTCATAGTAAATGCAGAGTATAAAAGAATACCAATCCAACACAATAGTAGAGTGGTTTGGAGATTAATTTTGTGAAACCGCTGAGAGGGTTCACCACTGATAAGCTATGCTCCCAGCTTTAACAACTTTTCATCATTTAGTAATGTCTGTAAAATATTTGATGATATATGTGAAAAGTTACGCGTTGCCAAAAATTATTGCTACAAATTTTATTTGAAGGTTTGTTGAAATTGAGATTAAAACTACTACTATTATAGCGTTCAGATAAGATTATATACGAGTATAAATACAGAAAATGGAATATATATATATATGAATAAAAAATATTAAATAAGGATATATATAGATAAATAAATATAAAATATGTAATACTTGATAAATCTATATATATATATAAATGAATGTATGTGTGTGTGTGTGTCTGTCCTTTATGCCTGACCAAACCACTCATTGGAACGCCATGAAACTTTGGGAAGTTATTAAGTATAGTACTGGGAAGGTTTCTGAAAAATAATTTCTTGAATATCCTTAGAGTTATTTGCAGATTTAACTCGCAAGCAGCGCCACCATTGCGACGATGATAACAAGTTTTTTTTTATCTATAAGTTTTATTATCACTAAGTTTATTATCTTAAAGATTATTTATCAAAAGTAAGATTATCTCAGGATGACACGGCAATTTATTTGAGACAAGAATAATGATACAATTCCAAGGCAAAGATACTATTCCTTTAACTTCCAATTACCGAAGGAACCAATTAATATTGATTTTATTCAACTTATCGAGTATTTTTCAAGGGACAGGGAAAAAATGTTCACTAGATAAAACGATGATTTTGTAATGTAGAAAATTAGGAAAGACAAAATTCAGGATGACACGGCACACAGGGATATAACTTATATATATTTTTATATATAAGTTTATAGAGAATTGTTTTAACAAATGTTCGTTAGACAAACCTTTACTCGGGTAAAACCCGGGCGAAGCCGGGTACATCCGCTAGTATACAAATATATAAAACATATTAATTGGTGGCGCACACCGAGAGAAAGACTCCGCCATCAATGGACTACAAGAGTTCTTTTTTACAGAGTGGGCAAGTCGATGAGATGGCTAGCGTTACTCAACTCAAACCCAAGATGGTATTTGTAGATGGTAGCCTTCGCGACACTTTTCATTTGCGTTGCCTCGGGATGGAAGCTGTCACCAGGTCTGCAGCCTGGAGCTGGGGTCACTCGGCTCGGCAACTCCAGTGTCTGTGGGTCATAATACATTTTTAATAGAAATAGTTTTTGCATATTTAAATTGACGCGCTCTCTCTTTTATATATATATCTATTTATTCCTATACTTATCATTATATAATCATATTTATATTCATGTATCTAGCCTTATATAATCTTATATGGACATTGTAATAAATCAGTTTCAATCTCTCTCTCTCTGAAATTTGTACGAATTCGATATTTCGATGAAAACGAACAATTACTGCATGTGGCAGTGGTGGGCGTCAATCCACAGTAAGTCTTCCAGCTTCGGACCTTTGACTGGAGTTCCAGTCATTCGGAGTCATCATCATATTATAGCTGAAACACTCAACCATAGTTCATCTAGGGCTCCACTGGATATCATGTCGTTCTAAGACTTCAACCTATCACCAAAAGCTGCAATGGCTAAATCACCCAACCATTGTTTTCTGCAAACACATATATTGATACATATTTATATTATAAGACAATATAACGCTCCATCTATATATAATAAAATAAAACATTCAAGCACGAAAATTTCTGTTTTACATATAAATCAAATTTCTACTGTCCTTACTGCAATGAAAAATATAGGAAGGCCTTTGCTCATCAGTGATGAACCATCTGAGCGGTATAGCCAATTTAATCTACCAGACCGCTTTTTAGACCTCTAATACTGTATTGGGTGATTCTTCTTATATATGCTACACTGAACCATCCAATACAGTATTATAGCTCTAAAAAGCGGTCTGGTAGATTAAATTGGCGAAACCGCTGGGAGGGTTTACTGCTGCTGAGCCAAGCGCTTCCAATATTTAAAAATCTTTTATTTAACTTGCTTCCCTGTCTGTCTGTCCACAAATCTTGTAATCGATTTTAAATATACTTCTAGAGCATGTAGGATTCTGAAATTTGGCACTTTTCAGAATCCGATGACAATTCACGTTGACTAATTATCAGACTTCTGGGTTGTTAGGGTGGCCAGAAATCGACAAATTTCCAAATTGCCTTTCAAATTTTGTAAATTAATTTTAATTTACTTCCAGATCACATAGAAATGTAAAACTTTTAACACCTACTCAGTCAAATGAACAATGCAAGTGTACAATTTTTCAGACTTCTGGGTGGTCGAATGGCCAGGAATGAACAAATTTCTATATTTCTTTTTAAGTCTTATGTTACGCCCCTTACATTGACCAATCCACCGCGAGCAGGCTTCCATCTATTTAAGGCCTAATCCCAGGGAAATTTTGATACTAATTTTTGTGAATTCATGCCAAAACACTAACCAAATATTTGAAAAATAAAAATACATTTTTTTAAATATATATATTTTTTTAATGCACTAAAAAGGAAAAAATAAAATATTTGATCTTCTGCCATTGATAAATTAGATGTATCTGAGTAAAATTAAAAGCGGAGGGGTCGATTATATTTAGAAAGGAGGCAAAAATATAGCAAACACTTAGAAAAAGCGCTAATCAGTTGCTAAATATTAAATCACATTAGGTTCTAATTTCATGATGATCGTCCTTTTACAATGGCGGCCAAAGACCAAGGTATTAAATAGAGTCAAATATAGTTATTTCCAGGAATATATTCCAGCTATACCAAGTTGAGGTTGTGAATTCATATGAGAGTTGCTGAATGCTGTTTGGTCTTCATTCTAGCACTGGGGTAAATCGGATTTTCTTTCAAAATGTTCACGTAGTATGCTTGTGCATAGCCATGGCTAATTACGATGGTTGTTGAGGTGCCCATATTAGATTCTTGGTATAATGGAGATCTATTATTTGGCATGGCTTTACATCTTCTTATATTTGTGGCTGAGTAATTCATATTCCATGATTTCTACATAGCTGGGTTTTTGGGGGCCGAGGACTGCATACGGCAGAAAGAGTTAATTGGTAGTTTGAAAACAGTTCCGAAATTTTCATGTGAGAAAATCTGGAAATATTTAATCGGGTGAAGAATGATCATTAGGTTTGCTTAGTTGATCAGTGTTTAGTTTGATAAGTGTACCAAATATCAGACGTCACATGCTCTGGGAGTATATTAAAAATTGATTACAATATTTGTGGACAGACAGACGTAGAATCAAGTTGAATAAAGCCGTTTTTAGAAAGCTGTCATCACTGGGGAAGTAGTCTTTGAATAGCCGCAAAGTTTGCTTGCAGCGGATTGGTTAATTATTGTTGTATATATATTTTTAGGTCAATTTAATTATTTATACAAATGGAAACACTTGACGCGAAGGTTTCTTTTCACAAATAACTCAAACTTCTACTATCCTTACTGCGATAAAAAAATATATATATTGGGAGGGCTTGGCTCATCAGTGGTGAATCCTCCTAGCGGTTTCGCCAATTTTATCTAACAGACCGCTACTTTAGAGTTCTAAAACTCTATTGGATCATTTTGCTATTTTTTCATCGCAGTAAGGACAGTAGAAGTTTGATTTTATTTTGAAAAGAAACATTCGCGTTTTGATGTTTTAATTTGTATTGTATGCATGGCGCGTTATTGCTATGTATTAATTAATTGTTCCCACAGAGTATGTGTGCGAGATCACAGCTAAATAGGCGCTAACCGCTAGAAGATGGCTAGGAAATTTAACTATAGGAGCTTATTATGATATATAGGTTGATGGCCTGGCAGGACAGGGTATCCAGTGAAGATCTAGATGACCTATAGTTGGGTTATTAACTATAGAAGCATATTATGATAGGTTGATGGCCTTGCAAGACAGGATATCCAGTGAAGACCTAGATGACCTACGGTTGTAGGATTACCTATAGGAACTTATAATGATAGGTTGATGGCCTTGCAAGACAGGATATCCAGTGAAGACCTAGATGACCTACGGTTGTAGGATTACCTATAGGAACTTATAATGATAGGTTGATGGCCTGGCAGGACAGGGTATCCAGTGAAGACCTAGATGACCTATGGTTGTAGGATTACCTATAGGAGCTTATAATGATAGGTTGATGACCTGGTAGGACATGGTATCCAGTGAAGACCTAGATGACCTATGGTTGTAGGATTACCTATAGGAACTTATAATGATTGGTTGATGGCCTGGTAGGACAGGGTATACAGTGAAGACCTAGTAGACCAATGGGTGGGGGGTTAACTATAGAAGCTTATTATGATAGGTTGATTGACTGGCAGGACAGGGTACCCAGTGAAGACCTAGATGACCTATGGTTGGGTTATTAACTATAGAAGCTTATTATGATAGGTTGATGGCCTGGCAGGACAGGGTACCCAGTGAAGACCTAGATGACCTATGGTTGGGTGATTAACTATAGAAGCTTATTATGATAGGTTGATTGACTGGCAGGACAGGGTACCCAGTGAAGACCTAGATGACCTATGGTTGGGTGATTAACTATAGAAGCTTATAATGATAGGTTGATGCCCTGGCAGGACAGGGTACCCAGTGAAGTCTTAGATGACGTATGGGTGGGGGATTAACTATAGAAGCTTATAATGATAGGTTGATGGTCTAGCAGGACAGGGTATCCAGTGAAGACCTACATGACCTATGGTTGTAGGATTACCTATAGGAGCTTATAATGATAGGTTGATGACCTGGTAGGACAGGGTATACATTGAAGACCTAGATGACCTATGGGTGGGGGATTAACTATAGGATCTTATAATGATAGGTTGATGGCCTGGTAGGACAGGGTATACCGTGAAGACCTAGATGACCTATGGTTGTAGGAATACCTAGAGGAGCTTATAATGATAGGTTGATGACTTGGTAGGACAGGGTATCCAGTGAAGACCTAGATGACCTATGGTTGGGTTATTAACTATAGAAGCTTATTATGATAGGTTGATGGCCTGGCAGGACAGGATATCCAGTGAAGACCTAGATGACCTATGGTTGTAGGATTACCTATAGGAGCTTATAATGATAGGTTGATGGCCTGGCAGGACAGGGTATACATTGAAGACCTAGATGACCTATGGTTGGTGGATTAACTATGGGATCTTATAATGATAGGTTAATGACCTGGTAGGACAGGGTATACAGTGAAGACCTAGATGACCTATGGTTGGTGGATTAACTATGGGATCTTATAATGATAGGTTAATGACCTGGTAGGACAGGGTATACAGTGAAGACCTAGATGACCTATGGTTGGTGGATTAACTATGGGATCTTATAATGATAGGTTAATGACCTGGCAGGACAGGGTATACATTGAAGACCTAGATGACCTATGGTTGGTGGATTAACTATGGGATCTTATAATGATAGGTTAATGACCTGGTAGGACAGGGTATACAGTGAAGACCTAGATGACTTATGGGTGGGGGATTAACTATAGGATCTTATAATGATAGGTTGATGGCCTGGTAGGACAGGGTATCCAGTGGAGACCTAAATGACCTATGGTTGGTGGATTAACTATAGGAGCTTATAATGATAGGTTGATGGCCTGGCAGGACAGGGTATCCAGTGAACACCTAGATGACCTAAGGTTGGAGGATTACTTAAAGGAGCTTATTATGATAGGTTAATAGCCTGGCAGGACGGGGTATCCAGTGAACACCTAGATGACCTATGATTGGAGGATTACCTATAGGAACTTATTATGATAGGTTGATGGCCTGGCAGGACAGGGTATACAGTGAAGACCTATGGGGGGATTAACTATAGGAGCTTATAATGATAGGTTGATGACCTGGCAGGATAGGGTCCCAGTCAATAACTAAATAACTATAGTTGGATTAATTAACCATAAATGGTGGTTCAGAAAAATAGGTTCTCAAGTGGAAAACATGTATTTTATGATAATAAATTATTTATATGTTTTGCTAGTAGTGATTGTGCATTACTTATTGATCCAACTTTGTATAAAGAAAATATGTTAAAATAAACGTATATCTTAATTCAATTGTTTTAATATATTCAAAATGCTGTGCTCGATATT